>NQII01002061.1:266420-397575 GCA_002778355.1 Clitarchus hookeri
CCTTTCAATATATACATATTTCCATTTCTCAAGCCGGGCCAGAGGAGTGAGTGATGCCGTGCACTGAAAAATTAAACGTATTTCTCTCGGCGAGTCGGGGCCGCGCACCCACATTGTCGTTTTCGTGGAACGAACCTGCAGTGTCTGGGGCGATATATAACAGAATATGAAAAATTATTAAAACACACTTTTTTTGAAAAATACTTTCCGGGCTATATGAGTTGCCGCCTTTTTTTCGAAAAAAGATATTTCTCGAGGATGCCACCAAAAGACCTGGGCCTTGGGGCTATATATAACAGAATAGGAAAAAATTATTTAAACACGTTTTGAAATACTTCCTGCGCCACTCGTTGCCTGAGGCCATATGTGTTGTCGCTTTTTTACGGAACCATCATTTCTCGAGGACACCACCAGGGCCTGGGGCTATATAACGAAAATTATTTAAACATGTGTTTTTGGAATACTTTNGACACCACCAGGGCCTGGGGCTATATAACGAAAATTATTTAAACATGTGTTTTTGGAATACTTTCCGCGTTGCCTGGGGCTAAATATATATTGACGCATTTTTACGAAAATGGAACTTCTCGAGGATGCTGCCAATGCCTGGGGTGTAACAATATTAGTAACANATATTGACGCATTTTTACGAAAATGGAACTTCTCGAGGATGCTGCCAATGCCTGGGGTGTAACAATATTAGTAACATCTTTCCCAAAATCATGCATCGCCTGGGTCTATGGGTGCTGGTGTAGGCACATGCGGGCATTGTCGTTGGGACACACCTGAGGCTGTGTCTATCCACTTCACCACCGCGACACCCCTTGCTTTTGATTGCGAGAGCGTGAAGTGAAACATGACATTTCTCCACTTCTCCACCACGGCCCCCATCGAAATGCCACAAAATCTCGCAAAGTCCCTTAGCCCGAGGCTATGTCATGGAGTCGTGGCGGGCGTTGCTCTGGGGAAACGTCTGCCCGAGGCTATGTCANATCTCGCAAAGTCCCTTAGCCCGAGGCTATGTCATGGAGTCGTGGCGGGCGTTGCTCTGGGGAAACGTCTGCCCGAGGCTATGTCATGGCGTCGTGGCGGGCGCCTCTGTTGGGACACACCTGAGGCTTCGTTGGTCCACTCCGCCACCGTATCACCCATTCCCATTTAATGCGAGAGAATGAACTTTAACATGGTATCTATCCACTGCATCACTGCGGCCCCATCGAAATGCCACAAAATCTCGTAGTCTCGTAGCCTCAGGCTATTTGAACTGAGAACCTCAGCGAATTTAAAGGGCTGGGGGCATTGCACTTGGGACACACCTGGGACTATTTCATAAAGTCTGGGCATTGTCTTAGAGACACAGCCTGAGGCTATGTAGGAAAACAAAATGGCCACCATGGAATGTTCGAGAAATTTATTTTTTACTTCTGATATATTTGCAACTTTTGAAATATTTAAAACTTTGAAAAAAAAAAATTAAAAATTTAAAAATAATTTAGAATTTTTTTGAAATTGTAAAAAATAGAATTTGAGAAATTTGTGGAAAATTTTATAAACAAAATGGCCACCATAACTATGGAATGAGAGATAAGGTGGTTTTCGTACTGGCTGCCAATATGGCTGCCATATAAGTGGAATGCAAGAGCATTATGTTTGTGGTTTCCTTACCAAGCTTCGGTGTCCCTGTGTCCCGCGCAAGGCACTATTTCTGAACCCCTATTTATTAACTACTACTACATGCCTTCCTTAAATTCTTGTACAAGTCTAGAGGAAGAAATCGCACAATCAATTTTTATAACCAAACACTTGAAAAACAAAGATTTACCTTATCTCAAAACACTGGACAGTCTTTCGCTCGATCGCACGATACGAACTGTTTAAATAGCAGCCACCTGGGGATCACAGCCAAAAGAAATATGAATATGCATCATTCGGCAACTGCTCGACTTCATACCAATCGAATTCACCCGGCTCTAATATTTTCTATTTCATTTCAAATGTCAACGTTTTGTTTATTTATAGATACGTAATCTGATTAACGCGTAAAGTGAAGAAATGTATGTAAGATGGCATAAAGGAGAAAAATAATGATGAAAAATTAACTATAATTTCAATATAATAATAGTGAAAACATGTTATATTTTTGGTTGCATTGCTGTATTGTAGCTTTTCTTCATTAGCAAAAAAAAATATAGAAAAGTGTCAGTAGTAGTTAGAAAATGTATGTTCTGGGGCAACGGTAATGGCGTAGGGACAAAGAACGAATTTCCTAATTTTTTAAAAATTATAATTTTTAAAAAAATTGTTTTAAAACTTAACTTTTTGAAAATGAAATAAAAATTTTTTTTCGAAAAAAATTATTTTTTTTCCAAATTTTTTCCAAAACCTATTTTTTTTCCAGAAGTTATTTTATTTTTCAAAATGTATTTATTTTCTTTAAAATTCATTTTATTTTGCGAACATTCCATGATGGCCATTTTGGTAGACAGCACGCACTTCCCCACGACGACACCCGGAGTAAGGGTCGCCCCCACGACGACGCCCCGACCCCAGATCCATGCCACAACCCCCCGTCGAGGTTTACTCATCCCTGCGACGACGCCCCGTACCTAGATCCCTGTCATGACGCCCCAGGAGGTTTTCTCTATATGCCGCAGGCTCACTGCGTCCATTTTATCAGTTAGTACCCTAAAGGATTCCTACGACGATTGCCCCGGCACCATACCACAACGCCCTCAGTTTTCCCAATGTGCTGCTAAATTAGAATACTAAGTAATTCCTTCCTACTCTAACTTGTACGCCATGCTCCCAAGCTAAGATACAGGCATCAAATTTGTAACATAGGCATCATCGCCGACAACGAAAATTATCGCAGTCACATATGCCCTATGCAAACTTACACTGAAGAGCCTAAAAAACTAGTATAGGCTTGCGTATGCAAATAACAGAGGTATAGAACCAATCAGAGTAACGCGATGCGGTCGGCAGCTAGATTGGTTACTGCTTCTATAANTGCTCCCAAGCTAAGATACAGGCATCAAATTTGTAACATAGGCATCATCGCCGACAACGAAAATTATCGCAGTCATTTATGCCCTATGCATACTTACACTGAAGAGCCTAAAAAACTAGTATAGGCTTGCGTGTGCAAATAACAGAGGTATAGAACCAATCAGAGTAACGCGATGCGGTCGGCAGCTAGATTGGTTACTGCTTCTATAATGGCAGGTTATCAAGATTTAAGTGAGTTTGAACGTGGTGTTATAGTTGGCTTACGAGAGATGGGACATAGCTTCTCCCATGTAGCGATAACATTTGGATATTCACGAACGACCATTTCACGAGTGTACCGTGAATATCGGGAATCCGGTAAAACATCACATCTTCGACATCGCTGCGGCCGGAAAAAGATCGAGAAATAACGGGACAAACGACAACTGATGAGAATCATTAAACGTGACAGACGTGCAATCCTTTCTCAAATTGGCACAGATTGGATTTGTGGACTGCCCTGTAGTATTCATGATGTGAATAGCCTCCTGCATACCTTCAGACGTTAGTCGAGTCCATGCCACATCGTCTTGCGGCACTTCTGCGTGCTCGGGGGGCCCTACACGATAATAGGTAGGTGTACCAATTTTTTTGGCTCTTCAGTGTATAAGCACAGTTGGCCTTAATTCTTGAACTGCTTGAAATACAGGCTTAAAATTCATAACATAGGCATCATCCCCAACAACGAAAATTATTATAGCCTTTTATGCCCTATGCATACTTATAAGCATAGTTGCTCATAATATCCAACCCATTTAAGATACTGTTGCCAATATAGGCATCATCGCCTACAACGAAAATTATCGCACTCATTTATGCCCTATGCGAACTTATAAGCACAGTTGTCCATAATTCCTGAACTGNCATAACATAGGCATCATCCCCAACAACGAAAATTATTATAGCCTTTTATGCCCTATGCATACTTATAAGCATAGTGGCTCATAATATCCAACCCATTTAAGATACTGTTGCCAACATAGGCATCATCCCCTACAACGAAAATTATCGCACTCATTTATGCCCTATGCGAACTTATAAGCACAGTTGTCCATAATTCCTGAACTGATTAAATAGAGTCACCAAATTCAGAACATAGACATCACTCCCGACAACGATAATGACCACATGATCCTTTATGCCCTATGCGAACTTGTATGCATAGTTGGTCGTAATTTCCAACCTGTATAATATACCGTCACCAAATTCGTAACATAGATATTACCCCCGACAACGACAATTATCACAGAGTCAGTTATTCCCTATACATTCTTATAAACACAGTTGTCCATAATTCCCGATCTGTTTAAGATGCAGTCACCAAATTCATAACATAGATATAACTTCCAACAAAGAAAATGACAGCATGGTAATTTATGCCCTATGCGTACTTATAAGCATAGTTAGTTGTAATTTCGAACCCATTTAAGATAAATTTGCCAATTTTGTAACATAGACATCACCCCCGACAACGACAATTATCACAGAGTCAGTTATGCCCTGTGTGTACTTATAAGCAAAGTTGTCCGTAATTCCTAAACTGTTTAAGAGACAGTAACGAAATTCATAACATAGACATCACTCTCGATAACGAAAATGATCACATGGTCATTTATGCCCTATGCGAACTTATAAGCATAGTTGATCGTAATTTCAAGCCCATTTAAGATAAATTCGCCAAATTTGTAACATAGACATCATTCACGACAACATTTATCACAAAGTCATTTATGGCCTATGCATACTTATAAGCATAGTTGTCCGAAATTCCCAAACTGTTTAAATTCATAACATAGACTTCACTCCATACAACGAAAATGACCGCATGGTCATTTATGATCTATGCGATCTTAAATTCATCTTACCTAATAATGTTCGTGTTCATTGCCCCCTCCCCCATCATTTAATCTCAACGAAGCGAGCAANCTTAAATTCATCTTACCTAATAATGTTCGTGTTCATTGCCCCCTCCCCCATCATTTAATCTCAACGAAGCGAGCAACTTATCATAAATACACTGCCGCACGCAATGATAAAGGGGCCTAACATATTATGCATGGCTCTGGAAAGATTCTCATCACTGACGAAGCTGGCAGCCTATCATAAAGAATGCTGCCACACACAACGATAAAGGAGCCTAACATGTTACGCGAGATTCCTCTCTCTACCACACACGTCGATAAAGGGGCCTAATATGTTATGCGAGGCTCCCATCGCTACTGCACATGACGATAAAGGGGCCTAACATGTTGTGCGAGGCCCCCCGAAAGAGCCTCGTCGCTGAAGAAACTAGGAGCCTAATATGTTACGCGAAGCTCCCGTTTCTGCCACACACGACGATAAAGGGGCCTAACATGTTACGCGAGGCTCTCTAAAACGCTCGTGGCATCGTCGCAGGGATCCCCCAGCTTGGAACGCAAGAGCATGAAGTTTGGGTACTGGCTGTGTCCTTAGCATACTTATAAAAAACTCCGGTAGGGCTACAGTCCATAATAGTTATATCGATATGGATATCATACCAAGAAGTTTAGTAAAAAGCTAGAATGCACGTCGACATGAGAAAGAACGAATCATCACAAGTACTAACCACAACAAATGAATACAATACAATTACGATATGTATTATACGACTTGAAAAGACGGCTTTCCTTTGCTTGTCACCAAACAACATATATTTAAACCATTAGTCGCGCAAGAGAGACATCACTGCTACACGATGACGCAAATAGATTTAAAATAATAAAATTTCAAAGGAAAATAGATATAAGCACTTACTTACCANATTTCAAAGGAAAATAGATATAAGCACTTACTTACCAGCACAATTACCTACTGAACAGACGGTGAGTACTGTACGCAGTTTGTTAAACTCTGTTATACAATACCAGACAATCCTAACCTGTATTACAGAGTATCAAATCGACTGAAGCGAAACCCTCGCATCTAGTGAACAACCAACAGCCACAACACTAGCAGAGAAAACATCCGACCCAGCTGACTTTGAGCACTCAATTAACATCATGAGAATCTGTAGGACCTTCCACAGTAAGCCGACGGCTAGCGCGAACACTGTGCATGTCTCGAAAAGCGAAGGGGAGATGACACAGAACACTGGCCAAGTTAAAGTTGTATCGCCATACCAGCCGAGTCTCACACATTATACTTTCCTTTACGAGAGGAATTCATTTATACATTACAAACTATTAATTTAGCAAGTTTTAAATACTTTATGTACTTATTGTCAGTTCATATAATTTTTATATATATATATATATTAGCAGAATTGTGTAAACGATAGAACGTTGTTATAGCAGTCAGATAACTTTATTAGAAATCACGACAAACAGAAAGATTAAATCACTTGGCGCACTCAGATACCGAGCTAGCATACCTGCTTAAAGAACTATCTCTCACTTATGCACAACATGAAATAAAAGCCATCTACAAACACCTACCTGTATATCTGTAGCAGGACGAAGAGACTATTAGCTGTCTCCCATGCCTAGGTTGGTTTTAAGGTAGCATACTGATGCAAACAGATGTAAAATAGTAATTATAAATGCAAATAGGTATAACCTTTTTAACAACCTTTGTATAATGAACGAACATCGTATGCTATACCTCATGTTAGGCGAAAAAAACTTTTACGAAGCTGAGAAGCACAGGTACGATCTGGTCAACACTACTATACATTGAAACAAACAGCTATAAAAATGTAAGGGAAAAATAGTTGTAAACACTTGACAACCATCGCAATTATATATATTTATATATTACATAAGCGCTGGGACTGTACACTATGTATTTGATGATGCTATACAATAGCAGACCATCCTGGTCAGTAAAACAGAATAGCAAACAAATGCCTTACAAACCGACTGAAACACAACCATTACATTCAGAGTACAACACTACCAGCGGAACGGACCGTCCCGGACATCATCGTCGTGTGCTCAACAGGAAAATATGTGTGTCGGTGACATAGAAAACTGNACACACACACACACACACACACCCACACACACACACACACACCCCTTTTATGAAAGGAATTCAGTTATACATTAAATGGTATCAATTTATCTAGTTTTAAATACTACGATATATATATATACACATTCTTATTTGAATTCATAGCATTTATAGTGTTAGAACTCTAAGGACATCGAAACAACATAAATTCAAACCATTTGTCACGCAAGAGAGACGAGACTGATATGTGCAGTTTATAGGAAATAACTCGTGTACCTTGGCAGCACTGGAGACAGCGCATCATCATTGAAAATAAGGTATCGCAGGTGCAAATATCATAGAGAGTCCGATAGTTTCACAGGTAAAAATACAGATTGATATATAATTAAAAAAACATTTCAATATTGTGTATATATATATATTTATTATTTATTTATTTATTTATTTAAGTATCGAGCTCATCATACAAAAATCACAATGAACTATTTGTCCAATAAAATATTTTCGTACATCAACATACTCAATGTTTGGTCATCTAAAATATTTACAACCTGTCGGACATTTATAAGTAGTTAACAAGCAGTTCACGCTATTACAACCAGAGATGGACAACACGAATCATCATGTCATGATAATCTTACAAAAGCGGATCGTTAATTTTACATACATCTAAAACGTTCGCATACATTGTTACAATATAAAGAGGGAATCGTTGATTGAAAACTTACCATCTGTGACTGCATCGTCAACAGGTGGTAATGGAGTTTCTTGAGGGTACAAATTACTGACAAACATTCCTTTGAAGATTTGTTCCTTACATCACGACAACAGGAAAGTAGTCATTGCATGTTTGCCCGCAGTGATAGTTTGAATAGACATAGCAACAAGTTTAAGACAATGTTTGCTGTTCAACAGAAAGTGAGTTGAAAGTTTTGTAGCAAGACATACACTTAGAAACTACCAGCCATTTATAAACATACATAGCAGTAGATACATTTCTTAGTCGATAGGAATTTAAAAATAAATATAAACAACATTTTATTTGTTCTATATGTATTCATATTTTTAACCAAATCATATGCATATAAAAATTGATACCTGCCCAATGCTATGGTTTATAAGTAGGTATTGAATCTGCTCTCTGCGTAAGGCACCAGCAATTGAGGCTAGCCCTCAGTGTTAGGGCGTAGGAATACGTCGACACTATTGTCTCTAGGTCCAATTTCCTAATAAATTCACCTCGTTTTCAGGTTACCAATAAATCAGTTTTATTAACGCTTAACAGGACCACTTATACATGTACACACGAGACAACACTCCCCTTCCCTTTTATACGGAGGCTCCGTATTGTTTGGCGTGGCGATTCGCGTCTAGAGGAGGGGAGGGGGGCAAGATTCTTCACACTTGCTGGATGACTCTACTTATCTGGCTTGAGGCGCTGTCTTCTCTCGGCTGGCGACTTGGGACTGCTCCGGCACTTGGTGGGCGTCTCGACGCCTGGTCTCGAAGCTCCTCCTCTCGGGTCCACTCATCACTCTTCGTCTGACGACAGCCGGCTGCCATTGTCGTCTTCTCCCGGATTCGCTCCGCCCTCCTAGATTCCCGTCGGCCGACTGCCATTTTTCTCTGACTCTTCCCGCCGCACGTCCCGCTTGATGGCCTCCGACTGAGGTTGACGTCGTGATGCATTCTCGATCCGGACGCCCCACTTCAAGTCCTCCGACTGACTGCCTGACTGCTCGATCCTAGACTGACTGATCCGTTCCTCCTCCCTCCTCGTGGTTTTGTAGGCTCGATCGCCATATTCAACTTGCACCATCTCTGCACATGTCCGGGGTGGCTGCTGCGTCCCCCTGAGTCGTAAAACACGTGGCCGCTGCTCCTGTGGTCCGTAGTCGGCCTGGCGTCACCCCTTGATTCTGGCCTGGAAGTTTATTGTTCTGTTCTGCACGTGCGGGAACATTTGGGTGCCCTCTTGGTTCGCCGCACGTGTCGTTCTTCTGGATATCGGGCCGCTATTATCCCAGCACGCCCGCCAAAAGCTCTCAATGTTTATGGCAGTAGCTAGCCTGGGACAGGTGCTGCCGCTGGTGTGGGCTCCGCATCCCTGGTAGCTGCGAGATGCAGCTGCATCCACCTTCCTCCGCACGTGGTCGTTCCACCAGGCCGTCCTGGTGCCATTCCCCCATCACATCCGCCAAACCCTTAATCCTTATTGCGGTCGTCCGCCTGCGAGCTTCGCCAGAGCGTGTGTTCTGACGAATAAAATATAGGGACGCAGAATGAGTCAACATAACATGTCATGCAATAAAGTCTTTAGCTCTCAGTTCATCAGTAATCCAAATTATCTCTTTGCTGACCGAAAGATAGCCACATCTCTACAATGGAACCACCACCCATAGTTTATCAACCATGTCGTTGGAGACTTCAGAAAATAAGTAGCTAGACTTTATTGCACTTTTCGCAGAAAGTTCGCCATAAATGTCTGTATGTATGTTCTTCTATGATGATCAGTTTTTTAGGTACTTCTGGGCTAGAGTACTATGTTGAAATCTGCGTTTCTTCAGTCCCAACTTCAAGTAGCTCTTATGTTCAGAAACACGTTTACGCTTTTGCTTTGCACATGTCGGCCCTTCATCATCAGTAGAATATGTATATTACAAATCGTTAGCAATGAACCATATATATGCAACAAAATCGATTAATACATGACTGTCGTCAATGTATGTTCATCCCAAACACTGGCAGTCTGATGGACATGTATAAGTAGGTAACAAACAGGCAGGTTATGTCGTGACCACCCGAGGCGGACAACACATACAACATGTTAGGAGAAAAAAAAAATCCATTGGGAAGTGTGGAACGTTGAGGAAAACACTGCCATGCTCACTAATGTTCATTAATATAAATAAATGTAAGGAATAATAGTTACAAGCACTTACCAACCATTGCAATCAACATATATTACACATATCTTATGAGAGGAACTCAGTTATACAGAACAAGGTAACAATTTATTCCGTTCGATTACAACAAGCAGTAAATACACTGAGGAACAAAAGTCTAGGTATAGCTTTTATTATCGTGTCAGACCTCCTTTGGCCCGGCGAAGTGCAGCAACTCGACATGGCATGGACTCAACAAGTCGTTGGAAGTCCCCAGCAGAAATATTGAGCCATAGCGCCTCTATAGACGTCCATAATTGCGAAAGTGTGGCAGGTGCAGGAGTTTGTACACGAACTGACTTCTCGATTATGTTCCATAAATGTTTGATGGGATTCGTGTCGGGCGATCTTGGTAGCCAAATCATTCGCTGGAATTGTCCAGAATGTTCTTCAAACCAATCGCGAACAGTTGTGGTCCGGTGACATGGCGCATTGTCATCTATAAAAATTCCATCGTTTTTGGGTACATGAAGTCCATGAATAGCTGCAAGTGGTCTCCAAGTAGCTGAACATAACCCTTTACAGTCAATGATCGGTTCAGTTGGACCAGAGGACCCAGTCCATTCCATGTAAAAATAGCCCACACCATTATGGAGTCACCACCAAGTTGCACAGTTCCTTATTGACCAATTGGGTCCAAGGATTCGTGGGGTCTGCGCCACACTCGAACCCTGCCATCAGCTCTTACGAACTGAAATCGGGACTCATGTGACCTAGTCAACACAGATATTTACGGGGCTCTGGGTGCACGGGGATTTGCCAGTATCCACTGCGCATGTCCAGTGTGGCGAATACACGCGCGTCTCCTAGGTCGCGGAGCATATTTGCGATGTTTATCGCGGGCGGGGCTATTGGGTATGTTATGTCATTTAGAGCTTGATAGTCCACACAGAATCGAAGTTCCCCACCTTTCTTGGGTACGAGCACCACCCTGGCTTTGTATGGGGAGTCCGTCAGCTCCACTATCCCCTGTTCTTTCATTTTGGCCACCTGGTCTAGGATGATCTGTCGGCGGTGGGCTGATGGGTCACCTGGGTGGCAGTATATGGGGTGCGCATCCTTTACCCAGATTTCGTGTTGGATGGCTGTGGTCTGTTGTAATCGGTCGGTGTTCCCAAATATCGCCATATGGGCGTTTATTATTTGGACTAACACCCGCAGCTGGTCGGGTCTTAGCTGGTGGTTCACCTCCTTGTCGGATACGGCTCTTGGCCCTTCCGTGTTCACTGGAGCCTCCCAGATTACAGCCATTCTGTCCCGCCTGCCCAGGTATAATCGCTTTTGCCCGCAGTCGATTATACAGCCTTGGCTCGACAGCCATGGTTGCCCTAGGATTACTTCTTCTGCTAAATGTGGGGCACAGAAGAACTCCGTTGCTACTGTTTCTACCCCTGTGTATATTGGCAAGGTGATTTTTTCTTCTATTGTCAGTCGGGACTCCGTCTGGGCCATTTGGACGTGTCGGGTGTCCTTCTGCTTCGCTTTCCTTTGTTCCGGTGTCAGCAGCTGGCTTCTGATAAAGTTGCCGGCTGCGGCTGTGTCGAAGACCGCCTTAACAGCGTGGCTATTAATCCGGGCTTCTATCCGAGGGGCTTGCGTGCCTGATTGCGGGTCGCCCACAGTTCATATTTGCCTCACCCTTTCATTTAGGCCGGAGACGCAGGTTGGCTCGGGGTCTCGGCGAGGGCATTTTCCGACTCTCGCCTCTGGTGAGTCACCTTTCCTGTTCCAAGGGGGGAGTTCCAGGTGGCTTTTTCCTTTTCGGCGGCTATCCGAGCTTTTATGGTTGGGCAATCGTGGTGGAGGTGCCTCTCGGGACAGTACCAGCACTGGGGTGGGCTCTTTCTTCGCTTTTGTCGGGTAGGTTACTCTGTATTGTCTGCTCTGGGCGGACAGCAGGAGGGCGCGTGGGGAGGTGGGTCCTGACCCTTACTGCGCGCATTTCCTGGTAATCGATCTCCGCCTCTCTCACCCTTTCCACGAGTTCCTCTATCCCTGTTGCCCATGGATGGCGAAGGACACTCCGTAGGGCGGGTATCAATAGCCTCGTAACTATACAAACTCCCTCCGCTTCCGTTCGTTCTGGCGCGATGCATGCGTACATTTGCGCCTTCCTCCTAATACAGATTTCTACTTCTTCCTCGTTCTGTTGTTGCTGGGTGTAGAATTCGGTTCGTAGCCCAGTTATAACCTCTTCTCCTGCGAACTTACTGCTCAGGCGGGCAGCGAATTGTTCCCACATTGTTATGAACTCCCCATACCTGTCCCACCAGCTGAGGTCGGCTTGTTTCAATTGTTCACGTGCTTTCTGCACCCACCGCTTCCTGGGAACACAACCAGTCCGGAACTTGTGTTCGCAATTCTGTATGAATCGTTCGGGATCTTCGTGGGGTCTTCCTGCGAATTCCGGCAGGACCATTTCCTCCACTATCCCTTGTCATCCCTCTGCCCGGGTGCCCCAAGTTTGGTCCGTGTTCGAAGGGAGCTCCCAGCTTGTCCGTTTTTGGCATACCCCACACTGGTATACACAGCCTCTCGTGCCCTCGGCTCCCTCGGGCCACCCTATACATATGTTGTGGAATACCTGTGTACAGGTAGCGCACCGAGTCAGGTGTGTGTTGTGCCCCGGGCAATTCAGGAGGTTGCACTGTGTCTGCGGCTCCTGACAAACAAGGCACTGGTACCCCGTTCTTTGCGTCGGCCGGGAAACATCTGGCCAGACGATACATTGGTTACATTGCCGCCGCGGGCAATTGCGGCACTGTACTCTGTGTAGTCCCGTGCCTTGGCATCGCCGGGCTCTGCACTGCACCCTCGTTTCCCCCCTGCTTTCGAAATGCGTTTGTGTGTTATTTGGGGATGTGTTTGTCCTTATCTCATCACCTTCTTCCTGGGTCTTCGCTCTCCGCCATTCTTCTAAACTCCGCGCACGCCTGCGGCCCGCCCTTATTATTTTGTTTGTTACCTCGTTCCCTTCTCGGTTATACTGTCGATAATGGACACCACGTGGTTAATTTTATGATTCCCCGAAGCCGTGAATATGCTAGCTGCTCGGTCGGGGCGAGATCTCTTTTCTCCCGGGCACTTGGACTGTTCTTGCCTCTGTCTATACAGACTTCAGTGTGCCCCTTAGTTGGGCGCCAAAATTGATACCTCCCCAGCACTATGGCGTATAAGTATGTATTGATTCTGCTCTTTGTGTAAGGCGCCAGCAATTGATGCTAGCCCTCAGTGTTAGGGCGTAGGAATATGTTGACGCTACTATCCCTAGGTCCAATTTACCAAATAAATTCACCTTATTTGTGAGTTAACATAGTTCAGTTTTATTTTCGCTTAACATGTTAACTTCTACATGAACACACGAGACAACCCTCCCCCCTCGTTATGTAGGCTATGTGGGTAGCAAGGTTCGTCACACTTCCTTTATGTCTCTACTTAGCTGTCTTGAGGCGATGGTCCATATCCTTGTCGGCGACCTTGGGACCGCTCCGTCACTCGGTGGGTGGGCTGCGACGCCTGGGCTGCGACCGTTCCTCGCCGACCGGTGTTGACGTCTCGATGCCTTCTCTTGGACTCGTTCCTCCCGGCGCCACTCCGCACTCCACGCTTTACATCGGCCGACTGCCCCCTTCCTTCCTTTTCCTCGTGTTTTTGTAAGCTCGTTCGCCATATTAAACTCGCATCATCTCTGCACGTGGCTGGGCTGACCGCCATGTCCTCNTTCCTTCCTTTTCCTCGTGTTTTTGTAAGCTCGTTCGCCATATTAAACTCGCATCATCTCTGCACGTGGCTGGGCTGACCGCCATGTCCTCTGGGTCGTAAAAACGTGTTCGGCGCTCCGGCTACCCGCACGTGGGCCTGGCGTCGTCCCTCGATTCTGGCAACAAAGTTTACTGCTCCGCTCTGCATGTGCTGGGACACTTGGTGGCCCCCTTGGTCGGTGCATGTGTTCCTTCTGCCTCTGGATATCGTGTCGCTATTATTCTCACACGCTCGCCAAAAGCTCTCATTATTTATTGCGGTAGCCATCTCGGGAGAGACGCAGCTGTTGGTGTGAACTTAGCGTCCCCTTGAAGCTGCGAACACAGCTGCGTCTGTCTTCCTCCGCATGTGGCCCCTGCACCACGTGTTCTTTCCACCTTGGAATCCTTGCACCATTCTTCTAGCATGCTTGCCAAACCCTTAATATTTATTGCGGTAGCCAGCCTGCGAGTTTCGACAGAGTGTGCCTTCTGACGAAAAATATCTTTCGGGACGCGAGACGCATCAGTGTTATAGATGGTAAGTCTTCAACCATTGATACCATTTTCATATTGTAGCAGAGTACACAATCACAGTAGTAACGATGATACTGTATTGCTTGTAGCGACTCCTCTGGGCTTCTTGCTGTTACAGATGGCAAGTCTTCAACCATCGATTCCATATAAATATTATAGCAGATTACATGCTCGTAGTAGATGAATAGAGTAGTAACGACCTGCTTTCCTTCACCACGCTCGACAACGAAATGTCATTCATTTACACGATGCTCGCTTACATGTGCTTATAAATATTTTCCTTTTCATTTTTTATTTTTTATATCAGTTAGAATTAATGTATAGTCGTATTGACCTTATCGGTCACGCACTTCACAACTGAAATGTCTTTATCTAATATAATGTATTGTGCACATTGCTCACGTAATATGCCCCATTGTACACTGATGATCCAGATAAACGGGTACACCTGTCTAATATCGTGTAGCCTCCCCTCCCCCCGAAAACGCAGAAGTGCCGCAAGACGACGTGGCATGGACTCGACTAATGTCTCAAGGTATACAGGAGGCAATTCACACCATGAATCCTGCAGGGCAGTCCACAAATCCAATCTATGGCAATTTGAGAAAGGGTTGCATATCTGTCACGTTTAATGATTCTCGTCACTCGTCGTTTGTCCTTTTCTTTCACGATATTTTTCTGGCCGCGGCGATATCAAAGATGTGATTTTTTACCAGATTCCCGATATTCATAGTACACTCGTGAAATGGTCGTACGCGAACATCCAAATGTTATGGCTACGTCGGAGAAATTATGTCCCATCTCTCGTGCACCGACTATAACACCACGTTAAAACTCACTTAAATCTTGATAACCTACCATTGTAGCAGCAGTAACCGATCTGGCTGCCGACCGCATTGCGTTACTCTGATTGGTTCCATACCTCTGTTATTTGCATTTGGTTTTTTTGGCTCTTCGGTGTATAAACAGTAGGTTGTTAAATGCATATAACTATTGGTTTTATAATAATCTGTATATCTGTTTGCATCAACATGTAGCAGTAATATCTCTCTCTTGCGTGAATAATGGTTTAAATGAATGTTTTGGGACAAGAAAAGAAAAATAGTCTTTACAAGTCGCATAATGAGTATCGCACTTGATGTATTGTAGTCTTTTTCGCGGTTGGTCCTTGTGATCAATCGTTCTTTCTCAAGTCGATGTGTATTCTAGCTTTTACCAAACTTATGGACGTGATAGCAACACAGGTATCACTAATAGCGACTGTACCTGCATCGGTTTTTTTATATGAGCTCTAAGGACATATTTGAGATTTGCGAACTTTTTCGTTGTCTGGGGTGGTGTCTATGTTTTGAATTTGGTGACTATACTATATGGTTCGGTAGTTATACCTAACTATGCATATCAGTACTCTTAAGCCAGACATGACTATGCGTTAATTTTCGCTGTTCGGGGATGATAACTATGTTACGAATTTGTTGTATGTACCTTAAATGATTCGGAAATTACATCCAACTATGCTTATAAGTGCGCTTAGGTCATATTTGACACTGCAGTCATTTTCCTTGTCGGAGGCGTGAGATTTTTGTAGGCCTCCATGTGACTTTTAATTCGTTTATGGCTGTGCGGAGGACCAAAGTGCGTTCCCATTTGACGGGCGCTGCTCGAGAAATTTCTGCATAATAATGTGTCTGGTCCGCCGGGCGCTGGCCGAGAAAACTTCTCATTATATTTGATAGTTAGCTGTGTTCTGTCATGATACATAGTTTGTGTATGAGTACTTATGTGTGCAAAGAGCAACGCTGCGATGTGTAGGTAAGTGGTGTGTGTGTGAAGTTGGGGGCCTCGCGTTCGAGGATGTCGTGGCAGGGACTGGAAAAGGGGGTGGGGGCACCTTTCGAGAGTCTTGCATATAGCCAATCCGAGATGGCATTGTGTAATAGGTTAGACCCCTTTNGGGGGTGGGGGCACCTTTCGAGAGTCTTGCATATAGCCAATCCGAGATGGCATTGTGTAATAGGTTAGACCCCTTTATCGACATGTGTGGCAGTGTTCTTAATGATAGGTCACTAGCTTCGTTGAAGTAGCATGCTGGATAGACGAGATCCTTTCGAGAGCCTCGAGTAACATGTTAGGCCCCTTTATTGTATGCGGTGGCATCCTTTATGATAAACCACCAGCTTCGTCAGTGTAGAGACTATTTCGAGAGTCTCGCGTAACATGTTAGGCCCCTTTATCGCTGTGTGCGGCAAAGACGGGAGCTTCGCATAACATGTTAGGCACCTTTATCGTTGTGTGCGGCAGCATCCTTTATGATAAGCTGCTCACTACGTTGAAGTTGTATGATGGGGCAATGAACACAAACTTTTTTCAGCCAAGATGGCTGGTGCTAGCTTGTCAGTGGCAGGACCTTTTCGCGAGCCTCACATAGCCAATCAGAGACATACCCTTTCGAGATGTCGGGAGTGATGCTACATTATAAAATTTATGCCTGTATCTTAAACAGGTCGGTAATAACGGTCAACTATGCTTATAAGGATGTATTGAGCATAAATAACTCTGTGATAATTTTCGTTGTCGGGAATTATGCCTATGTTACGAGTAGGTGATGTCTAGGTTACGATTTTGGTAGCTGTATCTTAAACAGTTCGAAAATTACGTTGATATATGCTTATAAGCGAGCTTAGGACATAACTGTCCAATCATTCATTTTAGTTGTCAGGAGTGATACATATGTTATGAATTTGATAGTTGTATCTTCAACAGGTCGGAAATTATGTCCAACTATGATTGTAAATATTCGTAGGGCATATGTGACTCTGTTATAAATTTCGTTGTCGGGGTTGATGCATATGTTATGGATTTGTGTACTGTAACTTAAACTGTTCGGAAATTATAGTCAACTAGGCTTATAAATAAGCATAGCACATAAATGACTGCGATAATTTTCCCTGTTGGGGGTGATGTATATATTTCAAATTCGGTGACTATCTTAAACTGCTAGGAAATTATGGACAACTATGTTTTTAAGTTCGCATAGGACATAAATGCATTCGTAGTCTTTTTCGTTGTCGGAGGCGATGTCTATCTTGCGAATTTGGTGACTGTATCTTAAACGATTCGGGAATTACGGTCAACTATGCTTAGNTCGGAGGCGATGTCTATCTTGCGAATTTGGTGACTGTATCTTAAACGATTCGGGAATTACGGTCAACTATGCTTATAAGTATGTATAGGATATAGATGACTGTAATAACTTTCGTTGTCAGGGTGATGTCTATGTTACGAATTTGACGACTGTATTTTAAACGGGTTGGAAATTACGACCAACTATGCCTTATGTTCGCATAGGGCATAGCTATGATAATTTTCGTTGTTGGGGGTGACATCTGTTAGGAATTGGACGACTGTATCTTAAAAGGGTTGGAAATTACGACCAACTATGCTTATAAGTTCGCATAGGGCATAAATGNAGGATATAGATGACTGTAATAACTTTCGTTGTCAGGGTGATGTCTATGTTACGAATTTGACGACTGTATTTTAAATGGGTTGGAAATTACGACCAACTATGCCTTATTTTCGCATAGGGCATAGCTATGATAATTTTCGTTGTTGGGGGTGACATCTGTTAAGAATTGGACGACTGTATCTTAAAAGGGTTGGAAATTACGACCAACTATGCTTATAAGTTCGCATAGGGCATAAATGNGAATTGGACGACTGTATCTTAAAAGGGTTGGAAATTACGACCAACTATGCTTATAAGTTCGCATAGGGCATAAATGACCATTCGGTCTTTTTCGTTGTCGGGGGTGATGCCTATTTTGCGAACTTGGCAACTGTGTCTTAAACGGATTGGAAAATATGCGCAACTATGTTCATAAGTATGCTTAGGGCATGAATGACTCTGTGATGATTTTCGTTGTTGGGGACTATGCCTATGTTATGAATTTGACTCTTGAATCTTAAACAGTTCAGAAATTATGGCAAACTAGGCTAATAAGTACGCATAGGGTATACATGACTTGCAATAATATTCGTTATCGGGGATGATGCCTATGTTACGAATTTGATGCTTGTATCTTAAACGGGTTGAAAATTATGAGCAATTATGCCTATAAGTATGCATAGGTAGGGCATAAATGACTCTGTGCTAATTTTAGTTTTCGGTTTTGAAGCATTTGTTACGAATTTGACGCCCATATCTTAGCTTGGGATCATGGTGTACAAGTTCTAGTGGGAAAGTATTACTTGGTATTCTAATTTAGCAGCACGCGTAGAAAACTGCGCCGGGGTGTTGTGGCAGGTACGACTCGCAGGGACAAGTCATCATGGTGTCGTGACGGGGACGTCCCTAGCATGACGTAGGATACTGGCACGATGCCACTGGCTGGGTGGCGTCGTGCCGGGGACGTCCCTAGCTTGGGAGCATGACGTACAAGTTCTAGTAGGAAGGAATTACTTAGTATTCTAATTTAGCAGTACACGCGGAAAACCGCGCTGTGGCGTTGTGGTAGGGAGTCGGGGCGTCGTCTTAGGGATCCTCTAGGGTACTGGCTGACCAAATGGCCGCTGTGAGGATGCGGCATATGGAGAAAACCTTCCGGGGCGTCATGGCAGGGATCTGGAGACGGGTTGTCGTCGCGGTGACGAGTAAACCTCGACGGGGCATCGTGGAAGGGATCTGGGTTTGGGGTGTCATCGTAGGTACGACCCTCACTTGGGGCNGAGTAAACCTCGACGGGGCATCGTGGAAGGGATCTGGGTTTGGGGTGTCATCGTAGGTACGACCCTCACTTGGGGCGCCGTCGCAGGGACGATCGTGCTGGCTACCAAAATGGCCGTCATGAAATGTTCGTGAAATAAAATTTATTTAGAAGAAAAAAAAATTACAAAAAATTTTTTTTGAAATTTTTTTTTGCAAAAAATTAATATTAGAAAAAATTAATTCTAGAAATTAAAAAAAAAAAGGTTAAAAAAATGTTGGGAAAATAATTTTTTGAAAAAAAAAAATCATAATTTTCCAAAATTTTGGAAATTCGTCCCTTGTTTCCATGCCAACGCCAGTGCCCCAGAAACTACATTTTCTAACTACTGTGAGTCGGTTTAAATTCTCTCAATAGTAAAACATAAATAAAAAAAATTTCAATTGATAATAATAGTTATCAGAAAATAATTTTTCATTTCACATGCCTAAGAGGAAAATGGCGATTGTTAACAGCAGTATAGATGAGGTTCAGCATGGACCACTTTTCATGTAGTTATAATGTTTATTTAATAAATACAATTAAAATAATTTAACTAACAATTGTATTATTTAAATTTAATAATTTTAATTAAATCAAATTTTATACGGCGAATTAAAAAAATGTATTTAAAACATCCGCCAATAATATGCATGTGCGTCATTCTCGGCTACAAACCAGCAGCATTAGCTAGGTAAGTTGCATCTCCGGTAGCAAAATTTGTTTTGGCCAACTTTGGCCTAACATTTTGTTATACCATTGGGTCGACGTTGGAATATTACGTTGCTCCAATGCCTAAATGTTATGTGAGCATATGTTGTCCCAACATGTATTTTATGTTGGTTTCCAACTGAAATACAACATTCACCCAGCAATGTTATTGTTGTATGCACACTCTTTAAGAGTAGTGTGATTTTCTTTCAGAATGGCATTCAGAGTCATTTAATAAACAAAGATTTATTAACATGCTTCGATGTTGGTAAATGTGTTCGTAAAATATGTTATTATTCATAAAGCCAACCAATACAATTCTGCCAACATTGCTTATCAGTGTTTTCAATCAATTTCACACAGCAACTAAAAATAAAAAAATAAATTGTTTTACATTTATTGGTATTATTCACTTTTCGCTCTTTATCATGATTTGAAAATTTCCTTGGTAGAAGTTTGATTCAAATTCGACCTATTAGATTATCAGCCCATTACAAAATACAATACACTACCTTGACTTCTTATGACGAGCAAAGCATACCATAGNACCTATTAGATTATCAGCCCATTACAAAATACAATACACTACCTTGACTTCTTATGACGAGCAAAGCATACCATAGTATTGTAGTTCGATATACTGTTATATATATTTTAATGTATTTAAGCCAGATTTTACTACTCTGAAACTGAATTTAAAACATACCAGTTACAACGGTAGGTACATTTCCCAACTAGTAACCAATTAACAACAAACAACAATCAGTTTATTTTTAAAGAATCTCAGAGCTAAAAAACCTGAACCATTAAGCAAATAAAATGAATTTAACATGATTTTGTTTAGAAAATATGATAAATGTTCTATGTTAGCATTATGCCTGCAATGCAATGTTGTTCCAATGTAACGTAAAGTACCCATCANAAATATGATAAATGTTCTATGTTAGCATTATGCCTGCAATGCAATGTTGTTCCAATGTAACGTAAAGTACCCATCACCAACTGCTAAGTTCGCAACATTGTCTCAATACATGATGAACAAAACATAGTTTAAAGAAAAATTAAATTTTGAAGTCTTCATATGATGTAAAAATTATGGTTTTTTTTTTTAAATTTAAAACGACTATATTTTATTAGTGAATTTATTTCGGATGTTTAATGTTGGGCCAACAAATATTTACATACCNAAATATGATAAATGTCCTATGTTAGCATTATGCCTGCAATGCAATGTTGTTCCAATGTAACGTAAAGTACCCATCGCCAACTGCTAAGTTCGCAACATTGTCTCAATACATGATAAACAAAACATAGTTTAAAGAAAAATTAAATTTTGAAGTCTTCATATGATGTAAAAATTACGTGTTTTTTTTAAAATTTAAAACGACTATATTTTATTAGTGAATTTATTTCGGATGTTTAATGTTGGGCCAACAAATATTTACATACCNAAATTTAAAACGACTATATTTTATTAGTGAATTTATTTCGGATGTTTAATGTTGGGCCAACAAATATTTACATACCAAATGCTGACGTGTTTCCATCAAGTAACCAACACAAGACAAACGAATTCATTTTTAAATAAGACATGGCTTGTACACAAAAAAAAACATAACTTTTAAACAAACATACCTAATAATTGTTTAATTTAATTAGAATTAGGGAAATTACCATTGTTGGCACATTGTTGGTTTCACAATGTTGGCCCGATAAAAGTTTACAAACCAAATTCCAACAGTATATTTTCCAACAAGTAATCAACACATTACCAACGAAGTCTATTTGAAATAAAACGTGGCCTGTACGTTAAAAACATAAGTTTTTAACAAGTATACAAATCTGGGTTGTGTGTTGAAAAACATAGCTTTTAAACAAACATACAAAATTATTGTTTTATCTCACCAGAAATATGGCAATTATCATTGTTGGCCCTACAGAAGTTTACATACCAAANATACAAAATTATTGTTTTATCTCACCAGAAATATGGCAATTATCATTGTTGGCCCTACAGAAGTTTACATACCAATTGCCTAAAGCAGGTTTTCCAAGTAACCAACTTAGACAAAAGAAATCAATTTAAAATAAGCAATAGTTTATTTGATANATACAAAATTATTGTTTTATTTCACCAGAAATATGGCAATTATCATTGTTGGCCCTACAGAAGTTTACATACCAAATGCCTAAAGCAGGTTTTCCAAGTAACCAACTTAGACAAAAGAAATCAATTTAAAATAAGCTATAGTTTATTTGATANTGCCTAAAGCAGGTTTTCCAAGTAACCAACTTAGACAAAAGAAATCAATTTAAAATAAGCTATAGTTTATTTGATAAAACATTGCTTTAAAACAATCATACAAAATTATAATATTATTTTATCATAAATTTGGTAACTACCATTCTTGGCATAACTTAACGATCAGTACCAAGTACCAACCATTGTGTTCCCAACGTTGACACAAAGTATAAACAAACTGAACATATTTTTAAGAAAAATATCTCCGGCAACGAAGAATTTTGGTATTATATAAAATACAAGAAAGTGGCTCTGTTTTCATTCAAAAATATTGTTCGACACATTTGCATAAAATGTTCGCCCAACAGGAATTACACGCCTATTACCAATAGTATGTTTATCAACTTGTTATCAACCACCAACTAACTAAATAAAATAAAAATACACTTGCAATAGGTAATTGTATTTTCTGAAGTAGTAACATCATTGTATTGATAGTGCTAAGTAATCTCTTAACATTTTCGTGGTATCGAATATTTGTTGGCATTTTATGTTGGGCCAACGTTGCATTAATGTGTGTTCCCAGCCCAACATATAGCCAACCTTTCCAATCAAGGGCCAACGTTGGGTCGACGTAGGTTGCTACCGAGGATACTGCCTTGACATTTAGTGCTCAAGTCAGCATTGTCAGGTACGCACCTGCAGAGTTTACCAGCACATACTTGATTTATGGCAAAGCTAAGTGCAGTGGCAAGTTAACAGCACAGCTCTGTCGTGAAAGATATCCAAACAGACGGCACCTAGCACACACAGTTTTCTTAAGGATTTCCCAGCGCTCGCGATATACAAGAAGTCTCCTGCCAAAATTTCGTAACTGCAGTGCGCAGGCGACAAAGCAGACACCACGCTTTCTGAAAGACATTTATAGCTGAGTTGATGATCAACCATCGACCAGCACCATGAGTTGGGTTCTTCACACATGACAGTGTGAAATGTCTTGCTTGATCAGCAACTACGTCCCTATCACGCACGAGACGCGCAAGCGTTAGGGCCATGTGACTGTCCACCCAGACGTAATTTCTGCGCCCGGTTTCTGCAGCAGACAACTCTTGACCCAAAGTTTCCCAAGTTTGTACTGTTTACAGACGAAGCTTGTTTCACTCGTCACTTTGTTCAACATCCGCAACAGCTATGTGTGGGCTGACGACAATTCACACGCCACGATCCTGATATTCCACGGAGAGAGATCTTGGGTCAATATGTGGGCTAGCATAGTCAAGCATCACATATTAGGGGCGTATCTGTTACCCGTACACTTCTCAATGGCTATGTGTACCAGCGCTTCATGCAAGACACATTACCCGAGCTATTGGAGGATTTACCACATGTGATACTTTACCGTATGTGGCTGCAGCACGATGGGGCATCACCACACAATGCTCGTGAGTACCTCGGACAGGTATTGATAGGGAGGTGGATAAGCAGCAGAGGTTCTGTAGCGTGGCCTGCTCGCCTTACCCCCTCCCAGATTTGTCACCACTGGACTTCTTCTACCTGTGAGGCCACATGAAGAGCCTTGCCCAGGCGGAGACAACCATATGTGATTTACTGAAACGCTTTTTCNGTATTGATAGGGAGGTGGATAAGCAGCAGAGGTTCTGTAGCGTGGCCTGCTCGCCTTACCCCCTCCCAGATTTGTGACCCCTGGACTTCTACCTGTGAGGCCACATGAAGAGCCTTGCCCAGGCGGAGAGAACCATATGTGATTTACTGAAACGCTTTTTCNCTTCTACCTGTGAGGCCACATGAAGAGCCTTGCCCAGGCGGAGACAACCATATGTGATTTACTGAAACGCTTTTTCCGAGCCTTGGGCACATAGTTGTGGCACCTAGCACTGTGTGGCGCTAGTGGTGAAGCCTAAACGTCCTCAGCTACATCTCGAGACAGTGGAGACACTTCGTACTACCAGTCCCTCTCCAATGGGTGATAAAACGAGTTTTTGTTGAACCGAGTTGCTTTCACGGATACAGTACGTATTCAAAAATGTATCACTTCCTATATTGATTATAGGAATAACGCAAATAAAATGTTTATATAAAAATAAATAGGAAAATGTTTTATATTGAATGTATAATAATTTAATATTTCCGTCATTAATCAATTTATTTTAACCATTATGTACGTCCTTATGTTGTATAGCCCTCCAATACCTATACACGTCTTAAATATTATGTCTCCTGCAGTTATAATATCTTGGTTCCTGCATTTATTTTCAAAACTAAATCTTTCATTCCTCTTTAAGTACGTTTTACGCCGATAAAATCATACAATAAGTTTCATACATTTATCCACGTCAAACATCATTTCACGTTGTTTGGATGTAAGTTTTTTATGAATTTTCTTTCGTAATGCACGTAGTTATGTTGAATAACTGTTTAATTTAAAGGCGTGACGTTGCAATGTATTACAATATCTGGCAAATATATATCTTCGTCTTTGATATACGACATATTCACGAGACGTAGATACATGGCGAAAGAAGACAGTACTGCTGCAACCAAATGTTGGTCAAAGTAACGGACGCCATCTTGTCAATATTTACGGGACAATACCGCAATGTTGTTTTTAAAGACTAATTATCAAAATAGTAAAAAACAAGTTGCTGGTTTTTCAGGTCACGTCAGATTCATAGGCTTTACAACAATTTATTCAGAATATGGCTTATCAAAGCATAATTGTTCTGCTAATCTAAAATAAGTTATCGTTTTGCAACGAAACTGCCTCAAAAATTAGTAATTTGTTACGTTGCTATAGGACTTTTTTTACCTCCTGGCTGACACGAAAAGTGCTCTTCGAAGAAATNAAATTAGTAATTTGTTACGTTGCTATAGGACTTTTTTTACCTCCTGGCTGACACGAAAAGTGCTCTTCGAAGAAATTGCATTGTATTCACACAGTAACTTATACTCGGTAGCTCTAAAAGTTATTTTTTGTAAATTACATATTTTGAAAAATGGTTAACAATAGTAGTTGCCATTCTCAAACATTAATTGGTGCACAGAGATAATGATACAGCACTTATTAAAAACAAGTTAAAGATATTANAAATTAGTAATTTGTTACGTTGCTATAGGACTTTTTTTACCTCCTGGCTGACACGAAAAGTGCTCTTCGAAGAAACTGCATTGTATTCACACAGTAACTTATACTCGGTAGCTCTAAAAGTTATTTTTTGTAAATTACATATTTTGAAAAATGGTTAACAATAGTACAGTTGCCATTCTCAAACATTAATTGGTGCACAGAGATAATGATACAGCACTTATTAAAAACAAGTTAAAGATATTANAGTTGCCATTCTCAAACATTAATTGGTGCACAGAGATAATGATACAGCACTTATTAAAAACAAGTTAAAGATATTATATAGACGTATGCTCATGTATATAATTCAAATGCCCCAGTCGTGTTAAAAATTTTATTTTATTTTTATCCTTAGCGTATTCTTTAAAGCAGAATTGTATTCAGGCATGAAATTGCTCAAACCAAGTCATCTTCGTTATTATGACATTAATAAACGGAAATAGTCCATCCACGGTTTCTTCGGATGTTTTGAAACGAACCTTTGAAAAATCATCTTAGGAGTAACATGTCAACCTGTTTTTTCAATAACTTGTATACCACAAATGTATAGCACTGTGGTTAATTTTAAAGTACTATATTATTAAATAAATGAAACTGACTTAGTGTCATCTATAACGGGTCATATATATTTAGTATTAAATGCGTATTAAAAACAGTGAGAGTAGCGACGTGATGGCAATGGCTAGTAAGAAATAGTTCACAGATAAATATTGTTTAAACCTAGTTTTTTGGTATGCTATTTGTAAATTAAACATTGCCTATTGATATATTTGAATTTTTAGGTAGCACTGATGGAAACATTTAATTGTTACACTTCAAAATATCAGCGCAAATTACCGTGCGTAGGCCCTAGTAATGTGGTGTTTTTTTTTTTCGTCCGAGGAAGAAATTTCAATAGGCGGAGCGGAGCATGTCGCTCGCGCGCTCTCTCTCTCTCTCTTTCTCTCATTCGGGAAGTTTCGCACTGCCTGTAGTAGCTGTAAAAATATATTTTTCTACGGCAGGAATAAATATACTGTAAAGAGCGTCCTGACCGCTTTGTGTGTGAAAGAGTATCGTTGTCATTACGTTACGTTGGACCTGTGTGTGTGTGTTTTTGTGATTGCAAATATAGGACTTGTGAAAGCTATATGTTTTTCCAGTGAACTGTTTTTAATACGACATTATTGTTTGAAAGTCACGTCTGTTTATATCACAACGTTGTAATCTTGCCCTACGTGTTTGAAACACAATTGTGCAACGTGCTTACGTTTCTGTGATTTGAATGTATGCCACAACCCCAACAAAATGCTAAGCCCAGCCAGATAAATTTAAATAAATAATGAAATAAACCTAGGAAACAGTAAGTACCAATGCATATAAATATGAGTGGAATAACAGTTACGGTAGGCCTATTTGTGTGCAAGTTTGCCACTTGCTTGAATTTACTGTACATTTTGTTGGACTGGTTCTCCCGTAGTTTTAATTTTTATTCCTACTAAGGCCGTTCTTTTAACGAAATAACCTAACACATATTAATAACAAGGTGTTGAATACTACAGTTCTTTCCCCCGAAGTTATAACATGGTTAAACACAGTCGCGGTAAAATATTAAAGTGTGTTATGTGTAATGTGCTACGTCGTGTATAAAAAATATGTTAACAATTTTACAATAATAACCGTAAGAACTACCGTCATCATAGACATTGTTAAAAAGTCATAAAGCATACCTAGATATGGTTGTGGGCCTAAATTGTGGACGTTCTTACGAAATGGTTTTTGAAATATGACTAAATTCTTGAACAGTTGAAAACAGTAAACAAGCATTTGACAGTTAAAACGTAGTCACATGGAAGTGTTTAAGTTTACACGTAGCGGAAGGTTATGCAATCGGTAACCAAAAGTAGAACTTTAGCAGGGCTTTAGAAAAGTGTGAAGTAACCATGAATGGCCTATATCCATTTCCTTGCTCACAATTGCAACAATAGCAAAATAAATTCAAGTAGGTGGCACCTTACGTCTGCATTTTATTGTATCTAAAGTTTAGAGGATAATTTTGATGTAATCAATTTGATAAATCATTTTCTTTATCTACAGATTTTCTGAAGCGTGTGTGTGTAAATATTAGGTAGTCGTGCACTTTTGCTCAAGTTATATGTCAAATATTTAAATTTCTTTGCAGAACACTATAAAACAGTTTTTGATAATGTACTCTAAATTAAACATGAGCAATGTAGCGACACATTAATTTCTCTGTTTCTTACCAGTGTTATCGCATATAGAAATTAGAAAATGTTAAAAAATTTGCCACTGTTCTAAGCTTATTTATAAAAACTGCAGTCGCGTGGGCTACATTATGACACGTTTGACACGTTGCTCTTTTAGGTGATGTGCTATTTCCTACCTGCTAAAATCTCAGATGATTAGGGATATAGGCTACTGGTTGTTTTGTCTTCAACTTTGGCCTTTATAAAAATAAAATTCTATAAGATAATAAACAAAGATAAAGAGGAAAAGTTGAAACAATGTAAATATTCTCCTCCACTTAATTTGAGAAGTTTGACGGCATTCCCCGAAAATGTCCGAGTAATCTCGACTATCGAAACACCATATTAAAGAAAAACTAAACACATTTCTTTTTGTCCTGAGAGAGAATCGTACAGTTCGAATGCTTGTTTCTTNAAAAGAAAAACTAAAAACCTTGCTTTTTGTCCTGAGAGAGAATCGTACAGTTCGAATGCTTGTTTCTTCTTAACTCATTTTATACACGTGGGTTACATTTTTAAAATTAGCATATGCGATTTTGTAACACATCCAAACAAAAATGAGGGCATATATCGTTATATGTCAATATTTTGAAGTAAAATAACATTATGTTTCTATCTGGTGAGTAACATAACGCTTTGGCCAGATAATTGTGTACTGTACTGATGTGCCGTACTGATGTGCCGTACTGATGTGCCGTACTGATGTGCCGTATTGATTTAGAGAAAACAGTAGTTAGTTATGCGTTTTGGTGCTACGAGAATAACGTAGCTCAATTTGTCCATGAATATCAAAATGTTTGTAATTAAAATAACCGTAGAATCAAAAAGAAATTCGGAAGACAATTCATTGCTGTAAAACGTGGTTAAAACTTATAGTTATATTTAAGAATGTACAAATTTCACTGATTTTCTGTGGCCGGGTACAATAAAATGTTACTTTTTACTTTTTACTTCACATCACGCACTCCTATTTGTTTTGCTAACATATGACTTTTTGATATGTTTCCCTTGGCGATTTAAACATACTGAAACTTTTGTTTGAAACGTCTACTGTTACTTCTGAAAGAACCAAGTAAAAGCTATGTCTCAAAGTGAATGTCTTAATGTTCTAAATTAGGATTGTAAACAGCCAATGCAAATGGAAAATTCTCTTAATCGGAAATTTTGTTAATTTGAACGCTTTGAATTTGAAATAATTTTTAGATTTTAAGATATTTTCACCATTTATTTATTGAGCGAAAACGTGACAGTTAGTTGTACGGCAGTGATAGAAATGTGTGGGTAGCTAAAAATAATTTCCTTTGCTGTCCCAAACTGTTCAAATGGAAAGAATCAACTGTGCGAAAGAAATTTTAAATGAAACAAAACTGGATAGGCATAATCATGTTATTTGTTTTTATAAGGACAATAAGATATTAAGTTGCAAGAACGAAATTATCTGGCTATATTTATGCATTTGTCGCAAACGTGTAATGAGTGGTGGTAAATGACTCTCGTGAGCAGTGCAGCGAGAATGATAATGAACCACCACCCACTCACCCCTACTGTTCAACTGCAGTAGTGTGTATGGAGCTCATCCCCTCAACAATACTCATAGCCCTATAATGAACTATAGTGTGATAATACTGTATAACGTAACTTCGCCACCTTGAGGTAAAGGTGGTTTGCGATAAAGTGAGCACTCTTGAAATCAACCTTTGAAAAAATCACTGCCTGTAACTGCGCATATTTAAACGAAAGCAATGACCCCGATACTCACAATTAAGTTGGCAGCGAACTACGACAAATAGTTCCATTTTTTAACGTCTTACTAGAAGTAAAGTTAAAACTTGTTGTCACCTGCCAGTTCCTTGTTGCTGTATGCAAATAATAATACAATGTGGCGTGACTGTAATACATATGTATCGTTCAAATCNTGTATGCAAATAAGAATACAATGTGGCGTGACTGTAATACATATGTATCGTTCAAATCATCACCAGGCTGAAGCAACGTTCAAGTTAGCCGGTTCATTGTCTTGTTTTGGTAATGTTTCCCCGGTCTTCACTCGTGTGTCAATCAAACAGCGGTTTAAGACCAACGTGATTCAAAATGTTTGTTTGTATCTTCTGAAATAAAGTAACTTAACGTAAGAAATAAAATATTTTTATAGATTTTCTGAGCAAAGTGGCATTGTTTGTTATTGATTTCTGCTGTATTTCGACGTAGTTTTTTGTCCAAAAAATGTTTGGAATTTCACGTAATATGTCGACCTGGAAAAAGTGCTGCTTTATGCAATTTAAGCCGGTATAAATTTGAACCTCGAATAAATTTGAAGAAACTTCAGATGTGTGTGTTTTGTTATATTTGTAAAATGTATTACATTTATGAGGGCTTAAATAAATATGTGCATGTTATTTAGTATTAAGGCGATACCCAAATAACGACCAGAAGAGTTAATACCTCGGCAAGATGTCACTCGTTTAGAAACAATAACGGCGTTAAGATGTTTCATACTCCGCGTGAAACATTTCTTGAGTCTTAGGAATACGTCAAAACAGTATTATAACGTCTGTCCGAAAGGTTTNTCATACTCCGCGTGAAACATTTCTTGAGTCTTAGGAATACGTCAAAACAGTATTATAACGTCTGTCCGAAAGGTTTAATTTGTATGAGCCCATGTAAAAAACAGTAAGTACTAATTCCCATAACTATCCTTAAAGATAAGTAATTTGGGGTAACATTAGTTTCCGCATTAAATGCGTGAATGCAATTTCATAAAATGCATTGTCATCAGCGAGGTATTGTGTTTTTAATATTGCGGTGAAGTTCTATTCATGTGTGTACACATTAAAATTTTATAAGCAAAAAGTTATTTTTTTCTCGTAAGCAGAGCTGTAGGCCTTAGCAAACGTTAGACGTTCGTGTTATATGCTTTAAAAACTGCGTGGTTTGACGCATTTTCACGAAACATGCATAGAGTGACAAACATCACTGTGAAAGTATGCTGTAAAATCACGTATTTATTCTGTTCAACCATTTAGTTTCATAACAATAATTGTTTTCGCTACGGTGCTCGTAATCTAATAGCAACGTCCGCAAATTGCTTGTGCGTAGTCTTGTATTAAAAATATTAATTTACGAGGTATTTACGTGGTTTTCTTGAAATAAATGTACACTGAAGAGTAAAAAAAAATGGTACACCTGACTAATTTCGTGTAGGGCCCACACGAGCACGCAGAAGTACCGCAAGACGACGTGGCNTCATACTCCGCGTGAAACATTTCTTGAGTCTTAGGAATACGTCAAAACAGTATTATAACGTCTGTCCGAAAGGTTCAATTTGTATGAGCCCATGTAAAAAACAGTAAGTACTAATTCCCATGACTATCCTTAAAGATAAGTAATTTGGGGTAACATTAGTTTCCGCATTAAATGCGTGAATGCAATTTCATAAAATGCATTGTCATCAGCGAGGTATTGTGTTTTTAATATTGCGGTGAAGTTCTATTCATATGTGTACACATTAAAATTTTATAAGCAAAAAGTTATTTTTTTCTCGTAAGCAGAGCTATNTATGTGTACACATTAAAATTTTATAAGCAAAAAGTTATTTTTTTCTCGTAAGCAGAGCTATAGGCCTTAGCAAACGTTAGACGTTCGTGTTATATGCTTTAAAAACTGCGTGGTTTGACGCATTTTCACGAAACATGCATAGAGTGACAAACATCACTGTGAAAGTATGCTGTAAAATCACGTATTTATTCTGTTCAACCATTTAGTTTCATAACAATAATTGCTTTCGCTACGGTACTCGTAATCTAATAGCAACGTCCGCAAATTGCTTGTGCGTAGTCTTGTATTAAAAATATTAATTTACGAGGTATTTACGTGGTTTTCTTGAAATAAATGTACACTGAAGAGTAAAAAAAAAATGGTACACCTGACTAATTTCGTGTAGGGCCCACACGAGCACGCAGAAGTACCGCAAGACGACGTGGCATGGACTTGACTAATGTATGAAGGTAAGCAGGAGACAATTCATATCATGAATTCTGCAGGGCAGTCCACAAATCCATAGGAGTGCGAGGCGGTGGAGATTTCTTCTAAACAGCACGTTACAAGGCATCCGAGATATGCTCAATAATATTCATGTCTGGAGATTTAGGTGGCCAATGTAAGTGTTTAAAGTCAGACGAGTGTTCCTGGAGCCACTCGGTAGCACCTCTCGATGTGTGGGTTGTCGCATTGTACTGCTGGAATTGTCCACGTCCGTCGGAATGCACAATGGACATGAATGGATGCAGGTGATCGTACAGGATGCCTACGTATCTGTCACCTGTCAGATTCTTATCTAGACGTATCAGGGGTCCCATTTCACGCCAATTGCACATGACCCATACCATGGCAGAGCCTCCACCAGCTTAAAGAGTCCCCTGTTGACATGTAGGGTCCATAGATTCACGAGGATGTCTCCATACCCGTACACGTCCATCCGCCCGATAAAATTGGAAACGAGACTCGTCAGACCAGGCAACGTGTTTCCAGTCATCAACAGTCCAATGGCGGTGTTGGCGGGCCCAGGCGAGGCGTAAAGCTTTGTGTCGTGCAATCAATAACGGTACACGAGTGGGCCTTCNGTCAGACCAGGCAACGTGTTTCCAGTCATCAACAGTCCAATGGCGGTGTTGGTGGGCTCAGGCGAGGCGTAAAGCTTTGTGTCGTGCAATCAATAACGGTACACGAGTGGGCCTTCGGCTCCGAAAGCCCATATCAATGATGGTCCGTTGAATAGTTCGCACGCTGGTACTTGTTGATGCCCCAGAATTGAAATCTGCGCCAATTTGAGAAAGGGTTGCACGTCTGTCACGTCTAGTGATTATCGTCAGTCATCGCGTGTCCCATTCGTTCACGATATTTTCCCGGCCGCAGCGATGTTAAAGATTTGATGTTTTACGGATTCCTGACATTCACGGTACACTCGTGAAATGGTCGTATGGGAAAATCCTTTAAAATAGCGATGGAGCCTCTACGATGCAAGGTATAGAGCACGCTCGACTATAACACCACGATCAAACTCACTTAAATCTTGATAACCTGCCATTGTAGTAGCAGTAACCGATCTAGCTGCCGACAGCATCGCGTTACNATCCTAATTTTATCGCTACCTCGGAGATGCTACGTTCCATATCTCGTGCGTCGACTATAACACCACGATCAAACTAACTTAAATCTTGATAACCTGCCATTCATCATCGTCATTGGCTAGATCGACGGCTGTCGTAGCGCAATCTCTGATTGATTCCATACCTCTGTTGTTTGCATACGCACGCCTTTACCAGTATTTTTAGCTCTCCAGTGTATGGATATATCTGTAAAATTTTAATCTTTCTCATTGAAATTTTTAGTAGATGTATTAGATAGGTTACATAATATTAGAATTTGTATTTTATCCATGCAGTAGATTTTTAAACTCATCTTCAGTTGTGGAATAAAATACAGTACGCATTCTTATAAAATCAATTTGTGATTGATTTTGTAACAACTTAAATAAATTGTAAACATATCATTATTCCATATCTTGGAACATATCATCTCCCAACGGGATAAACAGAATGCAATAAACACAAATACATTAATAAGCACAATTGGGCTAAGACTTTGATTGTCAAATAATTTCCTTAAAATTTATATTTCGTAACTGCTTCCGATTTGTTGCCAGGTAACAAAGCTTGAAATAACTTTAATGGTTTTAATCTAATAATTTTTACTACAGTTTAAAGCATAAGATTTTAAATTTNAACAAAGCTTGAAATAACTTTAATGGTTTTAATCTAATAATTTTTACTACAGTTTAAAGCATAAGATTTTAAATTTAAAAAAAATGAGTATAACAGTATTTTATCAAGGAAATTTTACTATAAAACTAACCGTGTTACCTCAGATAAATAAAAATTTTTGGGTATTCCTATTGCTTAGTCAGTCTCTGCCTTTTGAGTGTGCTTATGAAGTCATTAATTAACCATTGGTCTCGGTAGTATATGTAATTATACCCACATGTTAGAATGCAGTGCTAATGCAGTGCGCACACTGAAACAGGAAATATTATTCTGTTTTACGGAAATTTATACAGGGTTCTTAATAGTATAAATTTATTTGTAGTTAAATAACGTGAATTAACTATACGAGTATTTTTAAGGTATCAGCAAGCGAACGTTCGAGAAAAATCCACTGATTCCTACGAAATTCGGCTAACACGTAGTTCCGTGGCAGGTGATGTAATATGGTTAGTTTTAAGTGGACAAACTACTTCTTTTCAAAATGGCTGTTGCAACTGCTACATCATATGATGAGGTACGATATTGTTTTGTACAAATTATTGGAATTTTCTTTTGTCGTGCCCGTCATGTAGTACTACTGATAGATATTTCTTGTATAAAATATCCAATTTGTTGTGTTTATACCTCACTGTGTTCCTNACAATTTGTTCTGATTGCGTTCCTGATAGTTTTCTTAGGCCAAACAATATATTTTCTGCTTTTTTTGCTTCATATTTAATATCTGATAGGATTGTTAATTGTGTGTCTAGGATTATACCCAAGTACTTATGTTGTTCCACTGCTGAAATTGTTACATTATTTAATTTTACTATTGGTGGATGATTTTTATTTAATTTATCTTTTAACAGAATNAACAAAGCTTGAAATAACTTTAATGGTTTTAATCTAATAATTTTTACTACAGTTTAAAGCATAAGATTTTAAATTAAAAAAAAATGAGTATAACAGTATTTTTTTAAGGAAATTTTACTATAAAACTAACCGTGTGTACCTCAGATAAATAAAAAATTTTGGGTATTCATATTGCTTAGTCAGTCTCTGCCTTTTGAGTGTGCTTATGAAGTCATTAATTAACCATTGGTCTTGGTAGTATATGTAATTATACCCACATGTTAGAATGCAGTGCTAATGCAGTGCGCACACTGAAACAGGAAATATTATTCTGTTTTACGGAAATTTATACAGGGTTCTTAATAGTATAAATTTATTTGTAGTTAAATAACGTGAATTAACTATACGAGTATTTTTAAGGTATCAGCAAGCGAACGTTCGAGAAAAATCCACTGATTCCTACGAAATTCGGCTAACACGTAGTTCCGTGGCAGGTGATGTAATATGGTTAGTTTTAAGTGGACAAACTACTTCTTTTCAAAATGGCTGTTGCAACTGCTACATCATATGATGAGGTACGATATTGTTTTGTACAAATTATTGGAATTTTCTTTTGTCGTGCCCGTCATGTAGTACTACTGATAGATATTTCTTGTATAAAATATCCAATTTGTTGTGTTTATACCTCACTGTGTTCCTGATAGTTTTCTNCCAATTTGTTGTGTTTATACCTCACTGTGTTCCTGATAGTTTTCTTAGGCCAAAAAATTTATTTTCTGCTTTTTTTGCTTCGTATTTAATATCTGATAGGATTGTTAATTGTGTGTCTAGGATTATACCCAAGTACTTATGTTGTCCCACTGCTGAAATTGTTACATTATTTAATTTTACTATTGGTGGATGATTTTTATTTAATTTATCTTTTAACAGAATNCCACTGCTGAAATTGTTACATTATTTAATTTTACTATTGGTGGATGATTTTTATTTAATTTATCTTTTAACAGAATTAATTTAGTTTAATCTATTACTAATTTTAAATCTACAATTTTCAACAAGTTACCTGCTTGAAACATTATTCTATTTAATTTTTCTTCTATTTCTCTCATACTATCATATTTCCTTCTATTAATATTATACAATCATCAGCATATGATTCTTTGATGGTATTATTTATTTTTGGTAAACTGAAAAAAATAATTGAAGCAGATATTCCACAGTGTTGGTCCTAAAACAGAAACCTGTGAACATCCCCTCTCTTCCTTATGTTTTAAGGATAGGAGGAAGGAGGATAGACCCACCTACTACATGGCCAACCCTGACCGCAAAGCTATATCAACAGTTAGAAGATTACAAAAATATACACAATGAACTGTTTCAAAATTATATCGCGGAGTATACATTAAACATTGAAAACTTAATTAAAACATTTAATGATGTAGATAGTGAATAATATTAGAAGTGCTGCATACTGGGACTCTTTAGGTTAAGCTTAGATTAGTTTTTGTTTTTATGTTAATATCTTGATTTCTTACGCTGAACAAATATTAGTTCACCAAACCAAACAGTTTTTTTTTCTAAACGTTTGCACACGCGCCCTTAAACTAAAATATATTTATCAATATAGTCTCCTTCGCCCCTAGGTCGACATGAACTTTTGTGTTACACACAAAGCCTGGAGGTTGACAGACTGTATATCTAAGTCGTCTGTGGCCTTGTGTATGAGACGCCAGTGGACGCGGTGGAGGAACTATTAGGGGCCAACATGTTTTCGACAATATATAATACTAAGTTAAAATGGCTGTGTGACCGTCTGACACAGAAGTGAAAACACCTCTGATAGATGTCCGCCAGCAGTGTTAGATGCTGTCTCCTTCGAAGAGGATTGTTTGACCAGTTTTCATTGTTACTATTTACGTTAAACCTCAACCATAGACGCTTCTGATACAAACACAGAAGCGACAATTAACAAAATGATGTCTTTTCGGAAGATCCTCGCTTGAACACGTCTNACGCTTCTGATACAAACACAGAAGCGACAATTAACAAAATGATGTCTTTTCGGAAGATCCTCGCTTGAACACGTCTAATCACGATGATCGCATACACGTTCGACCACTTCGTGGTGAAAGACACATGCATTAATGTATATGACATCATCATATTAGCCTAAAGCCCAGCGAGTGTTATGATTTGGGATACTGATAGAAATAATTTGTGATCATGTTCAGAGATACTTCACGGCCAAAAGTTTATTTTACCTTACCTTCAATAAGTTTCTTGTCTCCCGGATTGCTCAAGAGGTATAAAGCGACCAAATTAACAAACGATCCCGCGAGGGAAAGGCGAAACTCCTCCACTCCTCGCGTGACGCGCGGGAGGGAAGACAGGCGAACTCAGTTGAAACTACTATAGACCGTCTGTGACAGATTCGGGAATGACAAAAAACGGCACTGTGATTTTGCTATCGTTTATCATATTGTATACGGGGTTTCAATGGTTTAATACTCCCCGAGTATACAGACACACCACGATGATAAGCGTTATAATGTGCATTTGAGGCGAATAAGGATATTATATCAAAATAAATTAAAAATTCTCAGCCAATAAAGATAGGTTTGTTGGAGGGACAGGAAAATGTCTACCTGGTGTAAATACGAGGGAGAACAAGTTAAAAATTTAAAGCCACATTAATAATATGCACAGTAGATATTAATTTTCGTTAATTTGACGGGCCTACAAAAATTATTCGCAGTAAAAACTATTTTGTATTAACAATACACTGTGTTCAAAGTATATACAATCTCTATTTATTAATCCTTGTTACCATGTTTTATACTCTGTTTCTTGTAAGCTCACAAAATTTTTACAGTTATGATGGTATATATTATTTGATGATGTGCTCACAAATCACAATGCCAGTCCAAATGCACTATTTACTGGTTAAACAAGGGTCTCAGATTCACATTTGTGCAAGAAATGTTTACTTTCACCGTGACCTGCAAGCACATCATCAAATAGTACATGTCCACGAAACTTTCAAAATTTAGTGAGTTTACATGAAACCGAGTATATTTTTAAATTATGCTGTTTTAAAAATTAAAAACTGTCATGCATNACGCTTCTGATACAAACACAGAAGCGACAATTAACAAAATGATGTCTTTTCGGAAGATCCTCGCTTGAACACGTCGAATCACGATGATCGCATACACGTTCGACCACTTCGTGGTGAAAGACACATGCATTAATGTATATGACATCATCATATTAGCCTAAAGCCCAGCAAGTGTTATGATTTGGGATACTGATAGAAATCATTTGTGATCATGTTCAGAGATACTTCACGGCCAAAAGTTTTTTTTACCTTACCTTCAATAAGTTCCTTGTCTCCCGGATTGCTCAAGAGGTATAAGGCGACCAAATTAACAAACGATCCCGAGAGGGAAAGGCGAAACTCCTCCACTCCTCGCGTGACGCGCGGGAGGGAAGACAGGCGCACTCAGTTGAAACTACTATAGACCGTCTGTGACAGATTCGGGAAAGACAAAAAACGGCACTGTGATTTTGCTATCGTTTATCATATTGTATACGGGGTTTCAATGGTTTAATACTCCCCGAGTATACAGACACACCACGATGATAAGCGTTATAATGTGCATTTGAGGCGAATAAGGATATTATATCAAAATAAATTAAAAATTCTCAGCCAATAAAGATAGGTTTGTTGGAGGGACAGGAAAATGTCTACCTGGTGTAAATACGAGGGAGAACAAGTTAAAAATTTAAAGCCACATTAATAATATGCACAGTAGATATTAATTTTCGTTAATTTGACGGGCCTACAAAAATTATTCGCAGTAAAAACTATTTTGTATTAACAATACACTGTGTTCAAAGTATATACAATCTCTATTTATTAATCCTTGTTACCATGTTTTATACTCTGTTTCTTGTAAGCTCACAAAATTTTTACAGTTATGATGGTATATATTATTTGATGATGTGCTCACAAATCACAATGCCAGTCCAAATGCACTATTTACTGNGTTTTTACAGTTATGATGGTATATATTATTTGATGATGTGCTCACAAATCACAATGCCAGTCCAAATGCACTATTTACTGGTTAAACAAGGGTCTCAGATTCACATTTGTGCAAGAAATGTTTACTTTCACTGTGACCTGCAAGCACATAATCAAATAGTACATGTCCACGAAACTTTAAAAATTTAGTGAGTTTACATGAAACCGAGTATATTTTTAAATTATGCTGTTTTAAAAATTAAAAACGGTCATGCATNAAAATTTAGTGAGTTTACATGAAACCGAGTATATTTTTAAATTATGCTGTTTTAAAAATTAAAAACGGTCATGCATGCAAATACGATTTAAAACATTTCCTGAACATGGTACAAAACTTTTATTAACGCTAAACTAATCAATAGTAGCAAAACTGGAACCAGAGAAACAAGATTGACATGGCACCACAAGGAAGATTATACTAATAACGGCAGGCATACCTGTTCAGAAATGTTGCGTGGAATCTGTCTCCCAAAAGAGTGGACAGTTTTACACAATAAGACGCCTCAAAAGACTTAACTTAAAAAACATGAGTATTATGTTACACTTCGCTCCAAACACCAGTAAAACTTTATTTCTCCACTGTTAATCAAATCACCGTCGTTTAAAACATGCCGTTTTCTATGCAAGTTCTTCGACTCCTAAAAGTGCACCATAGGTGAGTGTGAGTGAAGAGTTTTGGGTGGCTCTTAACATCGAGATCGTGCCAAAGAGGGAGAAGCGAGGTGAGTATCACATTACCAATAATTTCTTGGACTTCGCTGTGAACAGTAGGGCGTTTTTTATCCAAACATGCCATGATTTACTCTTCAGTGAATACCTCCCTTAAGACTGACGTGCTCACTTTACATGCGCGCAAACCATACAGTAGGTATCGGTGGCAATGTTGCTTCCCGGTGATTGGCTCGCTAGACATTCCTCGCCACCATCGTACCTCCTTGTGCAAGGTCAAGACCCGCGACTGCATTCTTTCCAAATATTTTGTTGGCGTTTCCGAGTTATACTTAGTTTACGGCAGATATTGCTCCTTACTCTGCCTGCACATACACAATATTCGTACCCTACTGAACAAGCGTGGGATATGCTTGCCCTGAGACTTATCCGTCTTACACCTCGATCGGGGACCATCAAATAACTCTGGAATCGCAGTAAAGAAGACTGGCAATTTCTTGTTCATTCTCAAGCACGATATACAAAATCTCATCCGTTCAATAGCATGACGCNAGTAAAGAAGACTGGCAATTTCTTGTTCATTCTCAAGCACGATATACAAAATCTCATCCGTTCAATAGCATGACGCAAAGAGGACTATTCCGAGAGCGTGTTATCTATGATATAAAATATTAATCTGATTTTGGTGTTAGTAGATAGAAATGGGTGGTTATTCGCCACCTGGCTCCTGGTTCCTGGCAGGGGGCAAATGGCGCCCCCACCAGCGGCAGCCGATGACGTCACAGCGGCGCGCGCGCTACGCAAGGCACCCGTCTGTACACAAGGCTCTCAAACGGCTGACGCTCGTCTCTACGCGAGGGTCTAAAATAGCGCTCGACATTATGCCAGGCTCTCACAGTTTGTTTCAAAAATAAATTTTTTTAATTTAAATTTTTTAAGTTTTTTTTAAATTTAATTTTTTTAACTAATTAGCTACGCGAAGCTCTCGAAACTAGCAAGTCATGTTAGCTGAAGAATGTTACCAAATAGACATTTAAGCCCTATGCTATCTTATAAGCATAGTTGGCAGCCGTTTAAGATGTGCTCGTCAAATTCGTATCATAGGCCTCGACGAAGACAAGGTTAGTTACAGAATAGTAATTTAAGTCCTTTGCTTACTTATAAGCATAGTTGGCCGTAATTTCCGAACCATTTATGATGTAGGCACCAAAATTCACAACATAAGCCTAGGAGACAACAAGGAAAATTAATACATGATCATTTAAGCCCTATGCTAACTTATAAGCACAGGAAATTCGTAACATAGACCAAGACGTCAACAAGGAAAACTTACACATGATAATTTATGCCCTATACGAACCTATAAGCATAGTGTACCAAAATTTCCGAACCGTTTAAGATGTAGGCACCAAATTCATGACATAAGCCTCGAAGACAACAAGGAAACTTAACAAATAGTAATTTAAGCCCTATGCTAACTTATAAGGACAGATGACAAACCGTTTATGATTTAGACGTAAAATTCATAAAATAGACCTCGACGCAGACAAGGATAGTTACCAAATAGCCATTTAAGTCCTATGCTAACTTATAAGCATAGTTGACGAACTGTTTAAGATGCAGGCATCACACCACACATCAGTCGCTAACGTGTCGCTACGAGACTCTACACAAAATACGTCCGTCTCTACGCTAAAATAAAATATAGCTACGCGTGGATTTCACAATTATTTAAAAATGATTAGCTAAGCAAGACTCTGAAAATAAGTCACGCAAGGCTCTCTATAACCCAAAAACGTAGTATATAATTAAACAAATACCTAATCTCAACCCTCGTAACTTCAGCGCATTCCCCGCACGATAGTTTTAACAAAACTGAAATGCGAGGTTTTCACTCGCCTGAATAATCCCCCCCAATCGACCACTCTCTTTGGGACGGATAATCTAAAAAATACTACCGTCTCTATGCAACAATATATTTGTTTGTAAAATATTTTTTTACTTAAAAATTTAAATGCCGCAAGACTCACAAAAAAAGGACAAGAAAATTGCATTCAGAATTTTCATTGTCCCAACAGACTTCTCACGGCACGTAGTCTAATTTAAGAATCTCAAATTACGTCACACGAGGGTAGGAATGAGGATGTTTGTATAGGAAGTGTTAACGTCACTTGTAAAAAAGGTAAGACATATTTTAAATAATAGTATTGTTAATCTGTAACCTACCTCTTTGTAAAATAGTTATTTTTCACAATTACCGGTTTTTAAATTACATTCGAACAGGGTTCTGAAACGCTAAAATAAATTAAATATTTTTAAAAATAGTATGTATTCTGAATTTCAAATATGTGCGACCTCTTCTATATCAACAATCTCTCGCGCTAGATAGTAGGATTATCTCAGAGCCTTCCCTACAGTCACCATGATGCGTACAGCTTAACATAAAGATTGCGACCCTTACATTCCAATGCCCTTTTAATTTAAAGGATGACGCCAAACACTTCATCGCCGCACTAAAACATATACATGCACAAAAACACTCAATTACCGAAACATATACGCACACAAACACTTACTTTCCCAAACATTTATGTGCATAAACATGCACTTACCCAAACATGTTCGCACACAAACATGTATTTGCCCAAACATGTTCGCGCATAAACGCGCACTTACCTAAACTTATACGTGCACAAACACTCACTTACCCAAACATATACGTGCTCGCACGCATTTACCCAAACAGTTACGTGAATAAACACATACTTACCGAAACATGTTCGCGCAGAAACAAGCACTTGCCGAAACATATATGTAATCGCACCCATTTACCCAAACATTTACGTGCATAAACACGCACTTTCCGAAACATATACGCACACAAACACGCACTTACCCAAACATTTATGTGCACAAACACACTTACCGAAACGTACACGTGCTCGCACTCATTTACCAAAACATTTACGTGCATAAACACGCACTTACCGAAACATGTTCGCGCACAAACATGCACTTACCTAAACATGTTCGCGCATAAACATGCACTTACCCAAACACGTTCGCGCACAAACACACTTACCCAAACATGTTAGCGCATAAACACGCACTTTCCCAAACATTTTCATGCATAAACACATACTTACCGAAACATGTTCACACACAAACACGCACTTACCAAAACAAATACATAATCGCACCCATTTACCCAAACATGTTCGCGCACACACACATGCTTACAGAAACATATACGTGATCGCACACATTTACCCAAACATTTACGTGCAGAAACACGAACTTACCGAAACATATACGTGATCGCACACATTTACCCAAACATTTACATGCATAAACACGCACTTTCCGAAACATATACGGACACAAACACGCACTTACCCAAACATTTATGTGCACAAACACACTTACCGAAACGTACACGTGCTCGCACTCATTTNAGTAAAGAAGACTGGCAATTTCTTGTTCATTCTCAAGCACGATATACAAAATCTCATCCGTTCAATAGCATGACGTAAAGAGGACTATTCCGAGAGCGTGTTATCTATGATATAAAATATTAATCAGATTTTGGTGTTAGTAGATAGAAATGGGTGGTTATTCGCCACCTGGCTCCTGGTTCCTGGCAGGGGGCAAATGGCGCCCCCACCAGCGGCAGCCGATGACGTCACAGCGGCGCGCGCGCTACGCAAGGCGCCCGTCTGTACACAAGGCTCTCAAACGGCTGACGCTCGTCTCTACGCGAGGGTCTAAAAAAGCGCTCGTCATTATGCCAGGCTCTCACAGTTTGTTTCAAAAATAAATTTTTTTAATTTAAATTTTTTTTATTTTTTTTAAATTTAAATTTTTTAACTAATTAGCTACGCGAAGCTCTCGAAACTAGCAAGTCATGTTAGCTGAAGAATGTTACCAAATAGACATCTAAGCCCTACGCTATCTTATAAGCATAGTTGGCAGCCGTTTAAGATGTGCTCGTCAAATTCGTATCATAGGCCTCGACGAAGACAAGGTTAGTTACAGAATAGTAATTTAAGTCCTTTGCTTACTTATAAGCATAGTTGGCCATAATTTCCGAACCATTTATGATGTAGGCACCAAAATTCACAACATAAGCCTAGGAGACAACAAGGAAAATTAACACATGATCATTTAAGCCCTATGCTAACTTATAAGCACAGTGGACGAACCGTTTATGATTTAGACCCCAAAATTCGTAACATAGACAAAGGCGTCAACAAGGAAAACTAACACATGATCATTTAAGCCCTATACGAACCTATAAGCATAGTGGACCATAATTTCCAAACCGTTTAAGATGTAGGCACCAAATTCATGACATAAGCCTCGAAGACAACAAGGAAACTTAACAAATAGTAATTTAAGCCCAATGCTAACTTATAAGCACAGTTGACAAACCGTTTATGATTTAGACATCAAATTCATAACATAGACCTCGACGCAGACAAGGACAGTTACCAAATAGCCATTTAAGACCTATGCTAACCTATAAGCATAGTTGACGAACTGTTTAAGATGTAGGCATCACATCACACATCAGTCGCTAACGTTACGCTATGAGACTCTACACAAAATATGCCCGTCTCCAGACTAAAAAAAAATATAGCTACGAGTGGATCTCACAATTTTTTAAAATGATTAGCTATGCAAGACTCTAAAAATAAGTCACGCAAGGCTCTCTATGACCCAAAAACCTTGTATATAATTAAACAAATACCTAATCTCAACCCTCGTAACTTCAGCGCATTCCCCGCACGATAGTTTTAACAAAACTGAAATGCGAGGTTTTCACTCGCCTGAATAATCCCCCCCAATCGACCACTCTCTTTGGGACGGATAATCTAAAAAATACTACCGTCTCTATGCAACAATATATTTGTTTGTAAAATATTTTTGTACTTAAAAATTTTTATTCCGCAAGACTCACAAAAAAAGGACAAGAAAATTGCATTCAGAATTTTCATTGTCCCAACAGACTTCTCACGGCACGTAGTCTAATTTAAGAATCTCAAATTACGTCACACGAGGGTAGGAATGAGGATGTTTGTATAGGAAGTGTTAACGTCACTTGTAAAAAAGGTAAGACATATTTTAGATATTAGTATTGTTAATCTGTAACCTACCTCTTTGTAAAATAGTTATTTTTCACAATTACCGGTTTTTAAATTACATTCGAACAGGGTTCTGAAACGCTAAAATAAATTAAATATTTTTAAAAATAGTATGTATTCTGAATTTCAAATATGTGCGACCTCTTCTATATCAACAATCTCTCGCGCTAGATAGTAGGATTATCTCAGAGCCTTCCCTACAGTCACCATGATGCGTACAGCTTAACATAAAGATTGCGACCCTTACATTCCAATGCCCTTTTAATTTAAAGGATGACGCCAAACACTTCATCGCCGCACTAAAACATATACATGCACAAAAACACTCAATTACCGAAACATATACGCACACAAACACTTACTTTCCCAAACATTTACGTGCATAGACATGCACTTACCCAAACATGTTCGCACACAAACATGTATTTGCCCAAACATGTTCGCGCATAAACGCGCACTTACCTAAACTTATACATGCACAAACACTCACTTACCCAAACATATACGTGCTCGCACGCATTTACCCAAACAGTTACGTGAATAAACACATACTTACCGAAACATGTTCGCGCAGAAACAAGCACTTGCCGAAACATATATGTAATCGCACCCATTTACCCAAACATTTACGTGCATAAACACGCACTTTCCGAAACATATACGCACACAAACACGCACTTACCCAAACATTTATGTGCACAAACACACTTACCGAAACGTACACGTGCTCGCACTCATTTACCAAAACATTTACGTGCATAAACACGCACTTACCGAAACATGTTCGCGCACAAACATGCACTTACCTAAACATGTTCGCGCATAAACATGCACTTACCCAAACACGTTCGCGCACAAACACACTTACCCAAACATGTTAGCGCATAAACACGCACTTTCCCAAACATTTTCATGCATAAACACATACTTACCGAAACATGTTCACACACAAACACGCACTTACCGAAACAAATACATAATCGCACCCATTTACCCAAACATGTTCGCGCACACACACATGCTTACAGAAACATATACGTGATCGCACACATTTACCCAAACATTTACGTGCAGAAACACGAACTTACCGAAACATATACCTGATCGCACACATTTACCCAAACATTAACGTGCACAAACACGCACTTACCGAAACATAGACGTGCTCGCACAAATTTACCCAAACATTTCGGTGCATAAACTTGCACTTAACGAAACATGTTCGTGCACAAACATGCACTTGCCCAAACATGTTCGCATACAAACACATACTTACCCAAACACGTTCGCCCACAAACCCACACTTACCCAAACATGTTCGCGCATAAACACGCACTTACCGAAACATATACGTGCAAAAACACTCACTTACCCAAACACATACGTGCTCGCACGTATTTACCAAAACGTCTTCGCACACAAACACGTACTTACCGAAACATGTTCGCGCACAAACACGCACTTATCGAAACATATACGTGATCGCACACATTTACCCAAACATTAACGTTCACAAACACGCACTTACCGAAACATATATGTGATCGCACACATTTACCCAAACATTTACGTTCATAAACACGCACTTATCGAAACATATACGTGATTGCACACATTAACCCAAACATTTACATGCATAAACACGCACTTACCAAAACATGTTCGCACACAAACATGCACTTACCCAAACATGTTCGCATACAAACACATACTTACCCAAACACGTTCGCGCACAAACCCACAATTACCCAAACATGTTCGTGCATAAACATGCACTTACCGAAATATATACACGGACAAACACTCACTTACCCAAACATGTATGTGCTCGCACGCATTTACCCAAACATGTTCGCGCATAAACACACACTTACCGAAACATAAACATACATATACACGCACTTACCTAAACACGTGCGCGCACAAACACACACTTACCCAAAAATGTATGTGCATAAACACGCACTTACCCAAACATGTTCGCACACAAACATGCATTTACTCAAACATGTTTGCATACAAACATACACTTACCCAAACATGTTCGCACACGAACACGCACTTGCCGAAATTTGTTCGCGCATAAACATGCAAATACCGAAACATATACGTGCACAAACACGCACTTATCGAAACATGTTCGCACACAAACACGCACTTACCCAAACATTTATGTGCATAAACATGCACTTACCCAAACATGTTGGCACACAAACATGCATTAACCAAACATGTTCGCATAAAAACACTCACATACCGAAACATGTTCGTGTGCAGACACACACTTCCCCCAAACATGTTCGCTCATAAACATGCATTTACCCAAACATGTTCGCCCACATACTTCAACATACATTTTAATATAAACTATGACGTCGAACACTGCAACACCCCAACATAAAAGGTAACGACAAACACTTCGGCGAAGCGTGTAATGCATAAAGCATGCAGCCTTACATTTCAACGCGAATTTTAACGCAGTCGTGCATTTCAATGTACATTTTAATATAAAGGATGACGCCGAACACTTCAGCGTCCTAACATAAAAGGTAATGCCAAACACTGCAGCGAAGCGCATGATAAATAAAGTACACCGCCACACATTTCAACGCACATTTTAATATAAAGTGTGATGTAGAACACTTCAGCATCCTAACATAAAAGGTAACGCCAAACACTTCAGCGAAGCGCATGATGCATAAAGTATGCCACCGCACACTTCNTTTCAACGCGAATTTTAACGCAGTCGTGCATTTCAATGTACATTTTAATATAAAGGATGACGCCGAACACTTCAGCATCCTAACATAAAATGTGATGCCAAACACTGCAGCGAAGCACNCATAAAGTATGCCACCGCACACTTCAACGGTTATTTTAGTATAAAGGATGATGCCGAACACTGCACTGACGTGTCCTTACATAAAGAGTGACGCCAAACATTGCAGCGAAGCGCATGTTGCATAAGGAGCCCTAGCGCACACTTCAACATACATTTTAATGTCAAGGTTGACGTCGAACACTGCAACACACCAGCATAAAGGATGATGCCAAACACTTCGGCGAAGCGGGTAATGCATAAAGTACGTCGCCGTACATTTTAACGAACATTTTAGCGCCGTTGTACATTTAAACGCACATTTTCATATAAAGGATAACGCCGAACAATTCAGCGTCCTAACATAAGAGGTGATGCCAAACACTGCAGTGAAGCACATGATACATAACGTGCATCACCGCACACTTCAATGCACATTTTAACGCCACCGCACATTTCGATGCACATTTTAATATAAAGGGTGACTTCGAACACTTCAACGTCCTAACATATAGGATGACGCCAAACACTGCCGCGAAGCATGTAATGTATAAAGAGCGCTGACGTACACTTCAACACACATTTTAACGCCACTGTACATTTCAACGCATATTTTAATATAAAGTACGCTATCATACTATTCAGCTTAACATAAAGGATACTACTGTTCTCTTAAATGCACATCCAAACATAAAGGCTTACCCTAACTCTCATTCCCTGTTTTGGCATGTTTATATTCTTTAAAAGTAATATCACTTACCTATTTTTCGTTGTCCTCCCACTTACCATCTGCATGCTAATGCAGATGGGCCCCGGGCTTAGGACCGGGCAGTACACTATTCCTATGACATTACCAATTGATAATGACATAAGTATAGTGTACAGGGGGGTTAAAACGCCGAAAATGAAAGACAACCCTCATAAAAAAGCGATGCGGACTAAGGAACGCGCAGATATATGACAGCATATGGAAATTAGTACTGAAGAGAGAGAAGTATGATGATGCTTACGATGTTGCACAGCTTAAAAGTGAGCAATGGAATAGATGAATGAATAGAGATTAACCAACGTTAGCTACCCGAGCTTCTTTTTCAAAAGTCTAGAGAAAATAAAAAAAAATGAATATCTTACGAAATCAACTTTAGTAAGCTACCAGCCAGAATACTCTCCAAGTGATATCGGGGAGAATTTAAAGCACTTAACCCGAGGAGAGGAACTGTTTCCTTCTTCATGACCTCTCCCAAAGGCACCTGTCCCAGAGGTGCATTATTATTAAATATTATTATAGCCATAGGGAACAGTATGTATTGTATCGTCCAGGATCTTTCGCTTATTATCCATCCAAGAAAGAGCCAACTTGCTAGTACATTGAGTATATAAATCGTGATGGTATGATCTAATACTATTAGTTCGTACTCTCATTTCCTGTTGGGAAAATAGGATGCGTTTATAATCTTTGAAGGCAATAGTATTCTTTACAACACTCTTCTGTATACCTTTCGCTCGCTTTACTACTTTATCGTGACATCTATATGCATAAAGCTTTGCCCTCAGCCCGACAAACTCTACCATGTCATTGCCACCACACTCGTCTTTAAATTTGCCAATTACTTTAGCGTTGGCAGGCGAGAAGCAGGGATGTGTGGGAGGGTAGGAGCTAGTATCAAACTCTGACATAAGTGTTGGGTCTGAGGCAAGGTCACTGTAGAAGTCACGGCATGCAATCTCCATAATATAGGAATCAGTGTCTGTATAGACCAGACTCACGTCATTAGTATACCGTGCTGTCATTATATCGTAGTAAAAGTGGCACATTAACGTTTTGGATAGGTCAAGTACAGCAAACCCTGCATAGATAGGCTTGTTAAATATAATACGTTCATGTTCCAATTTTACCAGCGATAAAATTTCATTATATATTGTTCTGCATTTGAAAGTCAGTTTAGCGATAAGCTTCTTTGCCCGACGATCACAGCACACAAGTTCCATGCATTGGCGCTTACGTTTGTTCTCCATGAGTTTACCGTATGTTGCATTGTTCATTAGCTTATACAAGTCTTTCTCAAATGCATTTGTTGCTGCCTGACGTTTCTCTGTGTTGTTGAGATCAATATAAGGATTCAACCATGACTTTTGATTGAATTGAAGCACTCGATGTATATTCATCAACTTCAACCCATGGTCTAATGCCTGCTTGAGATTAACATACTGAACTTTATAGTTTTTCTCTGTCTCAAGGGTAGCTAAAAGTTTAGTATGTTTAGATCCGGGGGGACACTCGTTTACCGGTAGGAATGGTAGATCTTTATGTTCATCATGGAGTGTGACAGGGCAGTCTACATCTACCTCTAGTATGTAGCCGACATCACCACCGTCTCCAGGTTGAAATACTGTTTGTTGACGCGTCCAACTATGTGTTAACAAGCTTGATCCCTTGAGAGCTTCGTCATACATTGCTCTACCTGCAAAAGTCAAAGCTTCCAAGTCTGTTATTAATCCCTGTAATCAAGATCAGCAATGCTTCAAATGGTTTCTTCTGTCCCAATATGTAGAGGGTGGACATCCTGCACGTGTCGACAAACAGTATTTCAACCTGGAGTCTAGATTAAATTTCAGCAGGATAGACTTCCCCACTCCACTGTGTCAGATATCTATGTTTGAGAAGAACAATCCTGGTGTGAGCATTAATGTTTATGCTCTTGATGACCATCAAAAGGCAGTGCCTGTACGAGTGTCAAAAGAAGAACAGGCTGAGCACTTCGATCTACTACTTCTGATGTCTATCACTAAGAATTCACATTACTGCTTAATATAAAATTTCTCAAGACTGGTTCGTTCACAAGTGTCCTCTCATGAACATCCAACCAATTTCTGTAGACGTCTGAAAGGGTTTGATGATAGGCCTCGAGTGATGGGGCTGTCTGGTGCTGCGACGCTGGCCGAACATCAAATATACTGTAATCATCACTCTGCAATTCGTGCTGACATGCTCCAATTAGAGAATGGCAAGCCTCCTGTGTTAAAATTTCAGAATTATCAAAATATAGATAAGGTGCCTATAGTAATATATGCTGATTTTGAGGCCATGTTGGTACCTGTTCAGTCATGTCAGCAAAACCCGGAGGAGTCATATACTTATAGATATCAAAATCATGAACCATAAAGCTTTGGTATCTATGTTCAGGTAGATAATAACCTCATACCAGCCTCCATGACAACTAGTTTACCTACTGATGTGATTTTGTACACAGGAGAATATGCATCACAGAAATTCATGAAGGAAGTTGTTATAATTGGTCATCTGGTAAAGGATATATATGACCAGTCCATACCTATGCATCCTCTAACTTTTAGCGAACAGTTTGGCTACTCTCTAGCTACTACCTGCTGCCACTGTTCCGAACCCTTCACCATCAATAACCATAAAGTTCATGACCATAATCATTTTACTGGTAAATTTATTGGGGCGGCATGCAATAGCTGCAGCTTGCTTCGTCGTCGCCCACAGAGATTGCCAATCTTATTTCATATTTTGTCATATGATACTAATTTCATTATTAAAAATCTCGGCTATGATTCACAGAGCATCTTCATTATTCCCCACACAGAGGAAAAACTAATCACATTTAGCAAAATTTTAGCAGATAGATTCTCAATTAAGTTTATAGTTATATTTAGATTTATGTCGGCAAGCCTCGCAACACTTGCACAGAACCTTCCTTCAAGCAGGTTCAATACAACTGCAAAATTCTTCACTGANGCTCAATACAACCGCAAAATTCTTTGCTAAGGAACAGTTCGAGTTGGTTAGTAGGAAAGGTGTTTTCCCATATGACTATGTCAGCTCATGGGAGAAACTTGCTGAGCAACAGCTACCACCAATTACATCCTTTTAAAAACACCTCATGGGATGTGACATTAGGGAACTAGATTATCAGCATGCCCAAACAGTCTGGTCAACATTTGGTTGTCGTACACTACAATATTACTCTAAACTGTACCTTAAGACTGATGTGTTACTGTTATGCGATGTATTTGAGAATTTTCAGAAGCTGTGTCTCGCTACATACGACCTTGATTGTGTCCGATATGTGAGCGCTCCCGGATTTTCTTTCGATGCTATGTTGGGCAAGACCCGAGTCGAGTTGGAACTGCTCCCAGATTATGACATTCATCTCTTTATTGAGGCAGGTATCCTGGGAGGGGTATCCCAGTGTATTAAGCGACATGCAGTTGCCAATAATATACATATATCAGAGACATATGATTCCGGGAAGCCATCTACATACCTTCAGTATGTAGATGTTAACAATTAATACAGTTGGGCGATGTCGTTGCCACTCCCATATGCCGGTTTTAAATGGGTCGATACAAATATTGATNTCACAGATTATGACATTCATCTCTTTATTGAGGCAGGTATCCGGGGAGGGGTATCCCAGTGTATTAAGCGACATGCAGTTGCCAATAATATACATATATCAGAGACATATGATTCCGACAAGCCATCTACATACCTTCAGTATGTAGATGCTAACAATTAATACAGTTGGGCGATGTCGTTGCCACTCCCATATGCCGGTTTTAAATGGGTCGATACAAATATTGATGTGATGAGCATGCCGGACGATGGCGATGTCGGCTACATACTAGAGGTAGATGTAGACTGCCCTGTCACACTCCATGATGAACATAAAGATCTACCGTTCCTACCGGTAAACGAGTGTCCCCCCGGATCTCAACAGACTTAACTTTTAACTACCCTTCAGACATAGAAAACTATATAGTTCATTATGTTAATCTCAAGCAGGCATTAGACCATGGGTTGAAGTTGAAGAATATACATCAAGTGCTTCAATTCAATCAAAAGTCATGGTTGAAATGTACGACGGGGTTAAAATATTCGTTGAAGGGTACGGTAGCATTCTTTATGCATCATGCGCTTCGCTGCAATGTTCGACGTCACCCTTTATTTTAAAATTTGCGTTGAAATGTGCGGCGGCATACTTTATGTATCATGCACTTCGCTGCAGTGTTAGGCTTTACCTTTTATGTTGGGGTGTTGCAGTGTTCGACATCATCCTTTATATTAAAATGTATGTTGAAGTATGTGGGCGAACATGTTTGAGTAAATACATGTTTATGCGCGAACATGTTTGGGGGAAGTGTGTGTATGCGCACGAACATGTTTCGGTAAGTGCGTGTTTGCCTGCGAACATGTTTGGGTAAATGCATGTTTGTGTGCGAACATATTTGGGTAAGTGCTTGTTTATGAACATAAATGTTTGAGTAAGTGCGTGTTTGTGTGCGAACATGTTTCGGTAAGTGCATGTTTGTGTGCATATATGTTTCGGTAAGTGCATGTTTCGGCAAGTGCGTGTTTGCGTGCGAACATGTTTGGGTAAGTGTATGTTTGTATGCGAACATGTTTGGGTAAATGAATTTTTGTGTGCGAACATGTTTGGGTAAGTGCGTGTTTATGCACGTAAATGTTTGCATAAGTGCGTGTTTGTGCGCGAACATGTTTCGGTAAGTGCATGTATGTGTATGTTTATGTTTCGGTAAGTGTGTTTTTGTGCGCGAACATGTTTGGGTAAATGCATGCGAGCACGTATATGTTTGGGTAAGTGAGTGTTTGTGAGCGTATATGTTTCAATAAGTGCGTGTTTATTCGCGAACATGTTTGGGTAGGTGTGGGTTTGTGTGCGAACGTGTTTGGGTAAGTATGTGTTTGTATGCGAACATGTTTGGGTATGTGCATGTTTGTGCGCGAACATGTTTTGGTAAGTGCTTGTTTATGCACGCAAATGTTTGCGTAAATGAGTGCGATCATGTATATGTTTCGGTAAGTGCGTGTTTGTACGCGAACATGTTTCGGTAAGTATGTGTTTGTGTGCGAACATGTTTGGGTAAATGTGTGCTATTATGTATATGTTTAGGTAAGTGCGTGTTTGTGCGCGAACATGATTGGGTAAGTGTGGGTTTGTGCGCGAACGTGTTTGGGTAAGTATGTGTTTGTATGCGAACATGTTTGTGTAAGTGCATGTTTGTGCGGGAACATGTTTCGGTAAGTGCAGGTTTATGCACCGAAATGTTTGAGTAAATGTGTGCGAGCAGGTATAGGTTTCGGTAATTGTGTGTTTGTGCACGTAAATGTTTGGGTAAATGTGAGCGATCACATATATGTTTGGGTAAGTGCGTGTTTATGCGCGAACATGTTTGGGTAAGTGAGTGTGTTTGTGCGCGTATGTTTTTCGGTAAGTCTATGTTTGTGAGCGAACATGTTTCGGCAAGTGCGTGTTTATGCATGTAAATGTTTCGGTAAATGTGTGCGAACACATATATGTTTCGGTANTGCATGTTTGTGCGGGAACATGTTTCGGTAAGTGCAGGTTTATGCACCGAAATGTTTGAGTAAATGTGTGCGAGCACGTATAGGTTTCGGTAATTGTGTGTTTTTGCACGTAAATGTTTGGGTAAATGTGAGCGATCACATATATGTTTTGGTAAGTGCGTGTTTGTGTGCGAACATGTTTGTGTAAAAGGGTGCTATTATGTATGTTTTTCGGTAAGTGCGTGTTTGTGCGCGAACGTGTTCCGTTAAGTATGTGTTCATGCATGTAAATGTTTGGGTAAGTGCGTGTTTATGCGCGAACATGTTTGGGTAAGTGAGTGTGTTTGTGCGCGTATGTGTTTCGGTAAGTCTATGTTTGTGAGCGAACATGTTTCGGCAAGTGCGTGTTTATGCATGTAAATGTTTCGGTAAATGTGTGCGAACACGTATATGTTTCGGCAAGTGTGTGTTTGTGCACGTAAATGTTTGGGTGAGTGCATGTTTGTGTACGTATATGTTTCGGTAAGTGCATGTTTATGCACGTAAAATTTTGTGTAAATAGGTGCGATTACATATATGTGTCGGTAAGTTCATGTTTGTGCGCGTATATGTTTAGGTAAGTGTGTGTTTGTGCGCGAACGTGTTTGGGCAAATGCATGTTCGTGTGCTAACATGTTTAGGTAGGTGCATGTCTATGCACGTAAATGTTTGGGAAAGTAAGTGTTTGGGTGTGTATATGTTCCGTTAAGTGAGTGTTTGTGCATGTATATTATAGTGCGGCGATGAAGTGTTTCGCGTTATCCCTTAAATTAAAAGGGCGTTGGAATGTACAGTCGCACNGCGTATATGTTTAGGTAAGTGTGTGTTTGTGCGCGAACGTGTTTGGGCAAATGCATGTTCGTGTGCTAACATGTTTGGGTAGGTGCATGTCTGTGCACGTAAATGTTTGGGAAAGTAAGTGTTTGGGTGTGTATATGTTCCGTTAAGTGAGTGTTTGTGCATGTATATGTTATAGTGCGGCGATGAAGTGTTTCGCGTTATCCCTTAAATTAAAAGGGCGTTGGAATGTACAGTCTCACTCTTTATGTTAAGCCGTACGGGTCATGGTGACTGTAGGGAAGGCTCTGAGATAATCCTACTATCTAGCGCGAGAGATTGTTGATATAGAAGAGGTCGCACATATTTGAAATTCAGAATACATACCATTAAAAAATAATATATTTAATTTATTTTTGCGATTCAGAATCTTNGCGATGAAGTGTTTCGCGTTATCCCTTAAATTAAAAGGGCGTTGGAATGTACAGTCGCACTCTTTATGTTAAGCCGTACGGGTCATGGTGACTGTAGGGAAGGCTCTGAGATAATCCTACTATCTAGCGCGAGACATTGTTGATATAGAAGAGGTCGCACATATTTGAAATTCAGAATACATACCATTAAAAAATAATATATTTAATTTATTTTTGCGATTCAGAATCCTTTTTGAACGTAATTTAAAATACCGGTAATTGTGAAAAATAACTATTTTACAAAGAGGTAGGTTACAGATTAACAATACTATTATTTAAAATATGTCTTACCTTTTTTACAAGTGACGTTATCACTTCCTATATAAACATCCTCATTCTACCCTCGTGTGACGTAATTTGAGATTCTTAATTAGACTACGTGACGTGAGAAGTCTGTTGGGACAATGATAATTCTGAATGTAATTGTCTTGTCCGTTTTTTATGAGTCNCCAAAGAGAGTGGTCGATTGGGGGGGATTATTCAGGCGAGTGAAAACCTCGCATTTCAGTTTTGTTAAAACTATCGTGCGGGGAATGCGCTGAAGTTACGAGGGTTGAGATTAGGTATTTGTTTAATTATATACAACATTTTTGGGTCATAGAGAGCCTTGCGTGACTTATTTTCAGAGTCTTGCTTAGCTAATCATTTTTAAATAATTGTGAAATCCACGCGTAGCTATATTTTATTTTAGCGTAGAGACGGACGTATTTTGTGTAGAGTCTCGTAGCGACACGTTAGCGACTGATGTGTGGTGTGATGCCTGCATCTTAAACAGTTCGTCAACTATGCTTATAAGTTCGCATAGGGCTTAAATGGCTATTTGGTAACCATCCTTGTCTGCGTCGAGGTCTATTTTATGAATTTTACGTCTAAATCATAAACGGTTTGTCATCTGTCCTTATAAGTTAGCATAGGGCTTTAATTACTATTTGTTAAGTTTCCTTGTTGTCTTCGAGGCTTATGTTATGAATTTGGTGCCTACATCTTAAACGGTTCGGAAATTTTGGTCCACTATGCTTATAGGTTCGTATAGGGCATAAATGATCATGTGTAAGTTTTTCTTGTTGACGTCTTGGTCTATGTTACGAATTTTCTGTGCTTATAAGTTAGCATAGGGCTTAAATGATCATGTGTTAATTTTCCTTGTTGTCTCCTAGGCTTATGTTGTGAATTTTGGTGCCTACATCATAAATGGTTCGGAAATTACGGCCAACTATGCTTATAAGTAAGCAAAGGACTTAAATTACTATTCTGTAACTAACCTTGTCTTCGTCGAGGCCTATGATACGAATTTGACGAGCACATCTTAAACGGCTGCCAACTATGCTTATAAGATAGCATAGGGCTTAAATGTCTATTTGGTAACATTCTTCAGCTAACATGACTTGCTAGTTTCGAGAGCTTCGCGTAGCAAATTAGTTAAAAAAATTAAATTAAAACAAATTAAAAAAATTTAAATTAAAAAAATTTATTTTTGAAACAAACTGTGAGAGCCTGGCATAATGAAGAGCGCTTTTTTAGACCCTCGCGTAGAGACGAGCGTCAGCCGTTTGAGAGCCTTGTGTACAGACGGGCGCCTTGCGNGGTAACATTCTTCAGCTAACATGACTTGCTAGTTTCGAGAGCTTCGCGTAGCTAATTAGTTAAAAAAATTAAATTAAAAAAAAATAAAAAACATTTATTTTTGAAACAAACTGTGAGAGCCTGGCATAATGACGAGCGCTATTCTAGACCATCGCGTAGAGACGAGCGTCAGCCGTTTGAGAGCCTTGTGTACAGACGGGCGCCTTGCGTAGCGCGCGCGCCGCTGTGACGTCATCGGCTGCCGCTGGTGGGGGTGCCATTTGCCCCCTGCCAGGAGCCAGGAGCCAGGTGGTGCAGAACCGCCCCTTTCTATCTACTGGTGTTGTGGGATAGAGGACAGACTGCCGCTTCTAAATTTATCGAAGAAGCACATTGGTCGACTGAATACTACCTTAGGGCATCCATCGTTGACTTAGTGTCTGTCTGGAGCCTTTCACTTCTGTAGGTTTACAGTTCGGTTCCAGAGCGCGTGATTTTCTGAAGGAGGATTTAATACCTTGGTCACCAATGTTCTGTTGAGATGGCCTCGCATGCTTTCTCGTCTTCCCAGACTTTACTTCGTCGCTGTTCGATCTCCACATCATTTCAACTCGTCAATTTTTGAGGCTTACAGGAAGCGACGGGTCTGTTGCTCGGGTAGGGTCGGCTTAGCGCCAGCTTTCCCTCATCCAAGTTGACACTTCCGCTGGCGGGAGAAATGTTCTCGTAGTTTTTCACTAAAAGAACTGGGAATTTCACGAAAACATGAAACTTTATTATAAAACCTACTATCTATTCGAAACATTATTTTACACAGTTGAATTTACTATTTAAATACTACAGGAACTATACAAATAAACTCCTGTCAACTTTCTCGCTCTTTCATGAGTACACTTTTGTGTACGCCTCACCAGTTAACTTGTACATTTAATAGATCAGATTAAATGATCGTCTAGATTCAGTTCTAAATTTCAAATTATCCATAGCGAATTACAATTTTTTTTGTAAAATAATTAGTTGTACGTCGAGATTTTTGCATTTGTNAATTTCAAATTATCCATAGCGAATTACAATTTTTTTTGTAAAATAATTAGTTGTACGTCGAGATTTTTGCATTTGCTGTATGTTCTTAGGCGGGGCTGAATATGTGGAAATGAGTAAACCTTCAGTAAAGGAAACTTTTGAATCAACTGTTTAGGATACTTTTCACCCCATTTTGTAAACTTCCAACATATGTACAATTAACATTAATATGGACCCGCTCGCTTTATTCGTGCATCACAGTAAATTTGCTAGATATGTAAATATCTTGCTGATGTTCTAATTCTGAATGTTATGTACCTAAAACCAACACAGAAAAAATGAATTAATTCAGTGCCTACAAATCATAACATAAGCTGTATTTAACTACCAGCAGGTTTTTTTTTTTCAAAGTTTGGTTTGACATATTTTTATTTAGCCGCGAACCATCTATACAAAGCATGTTAGTTCATGAAGTAGCTTGCCTGNCGAAGTTTGGTTTGACATATTTTTATTTAGCCGCGAACCATCTATACAAAGCATGTTAGTTCATGAAGTAGCTTGCCTGCCTCACATTCGGGACGTCACTTCAGTCTTGGCAGACCGCGCTCGGGACAGGTTTCTTCAAGTGATTCTCTGTTCCAGGCAGTTGCTAAGGATACGATACATNTGCCTCACATTCGGGACGTCACTTCAGTCTTGGCAGACCGCGCTCGGGACAGGTTTCTTCAAGTGATTCTCTGTTCCAGGCAGTTGCTAAGGATACGATACATAAATGCACACCAAACGTATGTCATCAAGTTTAAACGCATTTTAAAGCCAAACTTCAAAAATTAAGAAGAACATTGCTACAAAAATATTTTCTTAACCCCCAGAAAAAATTGTGAATGCGTGAACCGGATTCCACCGAACTTGGCACACAAATAGCACGTAGTAACTAAATCCGACTTTTATAACTTTCAACCAGTTGGGCACTTACTTTCAAAATGGCGACTACTGTATTTTAAAATGTGGGGTGCTATGTCATATCTCGGGAACTAATCAAAAGATTTCAACCAAATTTTGTATGTTGACAGTGCATCAAAATTTATTTGGCCAGCCATTTTGGTATATAGCACTACATGAATAAATACAGTTTTTACATTGTATTTTGAAAACTAATGAACCGATTCTCACCAAATTTGACAGGTAAATAATACTATAGTAGCCCATGTTAACATATTCAGTTGTAATGGATCAGGCATTTATTTTCCAAATGGCGGCCATGCAAATATTTTAGGTTTATTTGATCTACCATACCGTTCAGCCAATTTCTACTAAATTTTGTATGCTGAATATATTTATTAGAAATATATGCAAAAATAGCCACTTTTATCTGCCTTTTTGCAAGATAGTGCTATATGAATAAAACAATATTTCGTCACATCTCGGGAAAAANATAGCCACTTTTATCTGCCTTTTTGCAAGATAGTGCTATATGAATAAAACAATATTTCGTCACATCTCGGGAAAAATCCACCGATTCCTACGGAATTCAGCAAACACGAAGTACTGTGGTCAGGTGGTGTAATATGGTCCGTTTTAAGTGGATAAACAACTTATTTTCAAAATGGTGGTCACATCTATTTTAACTTTGTATGATATATTGTCCAAACCATGTAGGCCCCTAATAGATTACAACTTAACTTTGTATGCTGGCAGTGTATAGAACAACTATCATATTTGTCTAAACAAAGTCTATTTTTACCGCTATTTTATACCGCTATTTTAAAAGAAAGTCACACAGAAAAATTTCATTTTTATGACAAATCTGTAGAAAGAACAGATTCTTACCAAATTTGGCAAATAAGTAGTACTATGTCATGACAAGTAAACTGATATAAGTTGATGGCGGACACTTATTTCCAAAATGGCGGCCATATAAACATTTTATTTTAGTATATTATACTTACGAAACTACGAAACAAATTTCAACTTCACATTATATGCTGGCAGTATGTATTATAACCATCAAATATGTATATACAGAGCCTATTTTCTCCACCATTTTGTATGATAACACCGTACGAGATTACACAATTTTTATGTCATATCTCGGGAAACGATAAACAGATTCCTACCTAATTTACACGCAAGTAGTGCTATGATAGGACATGTAAACTGACATTTTTTAGGTGGGTTTAGCTTTTGTTCAAATGTAATTAAAATAAGTAATTTAGATTTGTATGACATATTAATTANTAGCCACTTTTATCTGCCTTTTTGCAAGATAGTGCTATATGAATAAAACAATATTTCGTCACATCTCGGGAAAAAATCCACCGATTCCTACGGAATTCAGCAAACACGAAGTACTGTGGTCAGGTGGTGTAATATGGTCCGTTTTAAGTGGATAAACAACTTATTTTCAAAATGGTGGTAACATCTATTTTAACTTTGTATGATATATTGTCCAAACCATGTAGGCCCCTAATAGATTACAACTTAACTTTGTATGCTGGCAGTGTATAGAACAACTATCATATTTGTCTAAACAAAGTGTATTTTTACCGCTATTTTAAAAGAAAGTCACATAGAAAAATTACATTTTTATGACAAATCTGTAGAAAGAACAGCTTCTTACCAAATTTGGCAAATAAGTAGTACTATGTCATGACAAGTAAACTGATATAAGTTGATGGCGGACACTTGTTTCCAAAATGGCGGCCATATAAACATTTTATTTTAGTATATTATATTTACGAAACTACGAAACAAATTTCAACTTCACATTATATGCTGGCAGTATGTATTATAACCATCAAATATGTATATACAGAGCCTATTTTCTCCACCATTTTGTATGATAACACCGTACGAGATTACACAGTTTTTATGTCATATCTCGGGAAACGATAAACAGATTCCTACCTAATTTACACGCAAGTAGTGCTATGATAGGACATGTAAACTGACATTTTTTAGGTGGGTTTAGCTTTTGTTCAAATGTAATTAAAATAAGTAATTTAGATTTGTATGACATATTAATTAAACGATTAAACAAAATCCAATCGCATTTTATTTTCTAACAGTTTTCATTAGAAGCATATGCATAGAGATCCTCTTTTGCTGGCGTATTTGTAAAACAGTGCCAGGTGAAAAAATGGAACACTTTACCACATTTCTGGAAGCATTCAATTAATTTGCGCCAAATATCGAATACCAGTAGTGCTACAGATGGCCGTATATACTTACATGATTAAGTGGGGTCAGATACTGATTTTCGAAATGTCGGCAATATAAATCTTACAGAATAATTATAAGACTGGCACCTTAAGATCCATATATAAATAAGAGCACATGGTTTTGAGCGTTGCCCAAAAAGTAATTGTAATGGTTTATGCTCTTTTACAAGCAAAATTATCTTCCATGCTAATATTAATGAAACCGCTCCACTGCCCATACCAAACTTAATGCTTCTTCCTATATTTGGCCACTAAGACTCTTTCTAGCATAGCAAATCATTTTTCTTCTATGTGGTTCTTTCTGAATAAAACTGCGGCTATACCTACATGACTTGCATCTGCCATGACTTCTAGATGTGCATTAGGCTAAAATGTCTCATCTTGTTAACTGTTGCATCAGTTTTTGAAATGCCTTTTCCTGATCTTATCCAAAATTGAATTTAACATATTGTTTCANATACCAAACTTAATGCTTCTTCCTATATTTGGCCACTAAGACTCTTTCTAGCATAGCAAATCATTTTTCTTCTATATGGTTCTTTCTGAATAAAACTGCGGCTATACCTACATGACTTGCATCTGCCATGACTTCTAGATGTGCATTAGGATCATATTAGGCTAAAATGTCTCAACTTGTTAACTGTTGCATCAGTTTTTGAAATGCCTTTTCCTGATCTTATCCAAAATTGAATTTAACATATTGTTTCANCTTGTTAACTGTTGCATCAGTTTTTGAAATGCCTTTTCCTGATCTTATCCAAAATTGAATTTAACATATTGTTTCAAAACATGCCTTATTGGTTCAGTCAAAGTTTCTAAATGTGGAATAAACCCCCCCCCCCATCAATTGTAATTAATAAAAAAATTTATATTCAGGTGTTGAAGAAGGCTCTTTAAAATTGCAAATTGCATCAACTTTATCTTCTGCTGGTTGGATGCCTTCTTTAGTTACATTTTGACCTAGAAATATTATTTATTTCTGAGACAATTTACATTTTTTATTCAACTCAAAGCATTTTTCTTCAAGTACTTTAAGTACTTTTTCAACTCTTTTCTGCAGATTTTCTTCATCTGGCCCGTATACTACGAAATCATCCAATAGAATGCACAAATCTTCACACTCTTGTAGTTCGTGTTCCAACTTTCTGAAATGTTTCTGANTACGAAATCATCCAATAGAATGCACAAATCTTCACACTCTTGTAGTTCGTGTTCCAACTTTCTGAAATGTTTCTGAAACACAACTTAATCAACATTAGATATATTTGAAATCGGTTTTAACTTTAAAGTTTTTAATGTAATATTTATGTTTTTTTGAGCTAATTCAATCTGATGTTATGCCATTTAAAATCCAGTAATGTGAATATGGTACTTCCTTTTGAGGTAAAACGTTATCCTTAGTTGGAATAGGATATTTTACTGTTAAAATAGCTACATTAATTCTTATACAACTGGCACAAATTCTCATACTTCATCAGATTTACCTACTGGTACTAGCTGTGAACACCAGACACGGGTTCAATAATGCCTATCGCGCAAAGTTCCTACATTATCTTTCCCCAGGTTTCCTAATTGAAACAGGAACTCGCGTATGGTTACTTTACCTACTTGCTGAACTCCTGGTTTCCAAGATATTCTGATTTTAACATTTTTAAATTTCCTGAATGGCGTTAACTCCTTGAGTGAATTCATTCCAGCTTCCAAACCTACTTGTCATACTCCTAATTTATTTGCTATCTCTCTGCCTAAATGGAATTGTCTTTTCTTAAATTATGGAAAGTCTCCATTCTTTACATGTATTTTAAATTTCAACACCCACATCATATGATACCAAAATAATTAGTTGCGCCATACAGAAACAGTCTGCGACTTAAATATATATTGGAATTTTAAAATTTAAAACCTACTTTCTTTAACTTTGACTAAGTACTTTTATCTATCACTCTTATTCTTGCTCTAGAATCCATCAACATTTCCAGTGAACAACTCTTACTTTACAGGATGTAAATGTTTCCCTTGGCAGAGCTATTTTTGACAATAAACAGAAGTGAGTCTGATTATGATTTACTCTTCTTTACCTCAAGTTGTTGAATTTTTTGTTTATTTACACTTATTATGGTGTAATTAACTGATGAGAAATGTCCAATCAGTCGGCATTTGGAACGTCTATTCTTCTTAGCGGGACATCTAGTATAATTTTCAAAATTACCTTTATACCCACACCTATAACAGCTGAATGGCATTTGGGCAGGCTTCGTTTGGAAATAAGTTATTTAATTTATTTTCATTGTATTTATTTTAAACTTTTAAAACTTTTTTTTATAACCAATATTATTGCTACTATCCAACACTTCGTACTTAATAATAACTGCTTCAAATGTTTAAGCAAGCGGTTCGATCTTCTGAAAAAATCTTTTCATAATCCATTTGAATAACATGGAGAAATTATCTCATCTTAAATATGTCCTTCTAAATCTTCTCCAAAATTACAACAGTTTGCTGGTTTTCTTAACTTAGCTATATAGTAATTTATTATTTCATCCTTATCTGGTTTAATACGTCTAAAAAATTGTCTTTCGTAAGTAGTATTATATTTTAGAGCAAAACTTTCATCTAAGGCCGCGGTTATACGGCACGCTAAACGTGTTCACTTTAAATCTGTTTAGCTTTGTATACGGTTACACGGCACCTGAAGATGTTCCGATCATAGTCACTATCTGCTCAAACTAAACTGGTTGTGAAAGTATATCATAACGACATCTCTTCTATGCTTTGCTGTGATTGGTTTGTTAGACGTCAACAAACCATTGCAATAAATTGGCCGACAGCGGGAANGTTCACTTTAAATCTGTTTAGCTTTGTATACGGTTACACGGCACCTGAAGATGTTCCGATCATAGTCACTATCTGTTCAAACTAAACTGGTTGTGAAAGTATATCATAACGAAATCTCTTCTATGCTTTGCTGTGATTGGTTTGTTAGACGTCAACAAACCATTGCAATAAATTGGCCGACAGCGGGAANATCTCTTCTATGCTTTGCTGTGATTGGTTTGTTAGACGTCAACAAACCATTGCAATAAATTGGCCGACAGCGGGAATTCGTGTAGAAACACGAAGAAAACGAACAGGTAACTTATCGTACAATTAAATGGTTTTATGTTAGTGACCTGTAATTAAAACTATTTGCTCGGTACGATATTACAATAAATTATTAGCCCTACAACAATAACACTGTGACTGCTAAATAGTCACAGATGATTAGTCTTAAGCCAAACAGACGTAAATAAAAATGATCAACAGCTGTAATTGAAAAAATATGTGTGAAGTTTAATTTATTATTATGCGTGACACGTTTGCTGTTTTTTTTGTAGGGCAGTTGTCTTTTTATTGTGTTATGCCTTGTTGTGGGCGTGTTTTAGGTGTATAAGAGGTTATATGTTTGTGTAACATTTGCAGTAAGAGGTTCAGACTCGTTAACTGACACGTAAACAGCGGGCATTAAATGCCAAATAAACATAATAAAAATACAAGAAATTACAGCTTGATTAAATGATTAGCAACATAAAAATGTTACAATAATATGCAAGGCGATTCTACAGTTTAAAAAACGAGAATTGTTGAAATGTTAGTGTAATTGTTTCAGGTTTGAACTTGGGGTTATGAAGAGTCCAAAGCTTTAATTAATTTATGGATGGCAGAAAGAGTACAGCAGGAGCTGATGAACGTTTCTAGAAATAAACCAGTGTGGGAATCAATAACTAAATACTTCAATCTAACCTACAAATCATCAGTCCCTAGGACGTGTCTTAAATGTAAAACCCGCATAAAAATGTAGTAAATAAATATAAGGCTGTAAAGGTTAAAAACAGAAAATCAGGAAAGTGTAAGTGTGTAAAATCTGTATATGCTTAAATGTTAGTACCTAGGAGGAAAGTATTGTCTAACGAATTAGTTGCTTTGCCCCAACAACTTAAGCTTAATGTGTTTGAATGTGTATATGTTACTTTACATCAATCCTACAGAAATTTAAGCTATTGTGTTGGTCAATTGGATTTCAAATGAAAGTGTATATTAAGGTTCTTATGTGGCCTCAAAATCCTTTAAAAAAAAGCAACACCAAACATTGGTTGAAGTTTGTTGTACTTTGAGTACACACCAGTAACAAACATAAAATCTGTACATGATAGGTTAAATTAATAGCTGCATACCATATTACAGTGTTACAAGGTTGATTGAGAACCAATTTTACTCATGGTTGTTTATTTCATGTGATGGTATATTACTAGGTTTTACTGAGAACTTGCCATTAAAAGTGTTTTGTGCTCACCTGGGTTGGTACTCACTTCATTATTTGCTATAATTTTTAGGGGAATGTCCTTGAAATATGCATTGTGCACTTGTGTTGTAAAGTTTCATAAACATGTATAGTAGTTTTACACAGTATGCCAGTTTTGTTATAATGTAAGGAATATCAAAAACTATTACTATTATTATTTCATGTGTACCTTTAATATGAAGTGCTCTTGTGTAAATTATGTTTCATATACATTTCTGACTGAATACAGGAATGCAGAGCAACGCTTCTATGAAGCAGAGGAAATGAGGTTTCAAGAAGAACAGGACACGGAAGAGCGTTACAGGAGAGAGGAGGCAGAACGAGAAAGACGCCATGAAATACGGTTATTTGAACTCTTGAAAGTGCTCAGTGAAAGCCAAAAGTGAATTAAACTGAGGTCTTTCAAATTGTAGTGGTATTTTCCCATACAATATTGGTTATTGTAAAGATGTAAAAATATGAAACAATCNTGAGGTCTTTCAAATTGTAGTGGTATTTTCCCATACAATATTGGTTATTGTAAAGATGTAAAAATATGAAACAATCACTCAGGCATTGTTTTATTTGTACCATTACTTGTGCCCTTGTCTTTCAGGTGAGGAGTGCAGGATTTTTCAGCTAATTTGCCCTTTTTATAGTAGTAAATAGAGAACTCTATGTATCCTTTACACAGTAACCCTTGCATTTACNTTCAGCTAATTTGCCCTTTTTATAGTAGTAAATAGAGAACTCTATGTATTCTTTACACACTAACCCTTGCATTTACATTAGCACACCAAGTTGTTACACTTGTCTTCCCGACAGGATTTCTACTGCACATGCATGAACTATATTCTAACAATACATGCTACCCAACAAACTGGATAACAAGCAAAGGACTGAGAAATTAAAAATGTTTCTAAGCACAGGGAAATGCTTATTTGTGAAATAANCAAACTGGATAACAAGCAAAGGACTGAGAAATTAAAAATGTTTCTAAGCACAGGGAAATGCTTATTTGTGAAATAACAGTAAACGGAAATGTATTGTATTTTAATGAAACGAATGCACAGTATACACGTGCTTATCTGTGTTGCACTAAAACATTTTTGGCTTATCTGAACAGTTCTGTATAGTTTGTTTAGTTCATATTTTTCACGATTTACTAACATGAAGCACTCAGCCAGTGTCTCTTGAGTATTGCAAGTTTATATAGTTAATTAACCAGCACCATTGCAACATCTTTTTCTATGGCTCTTCATCCGACACATTACTGGCAAATTATGTCACACAGTTGTACCTTAGGTAATATTTTTTTCGTCATGCAATCATAACCTAAACACAAACCAATATTGCTGTAGACACAACGCCTTGCGAATGTAAACAAATACGCTAAATGTAAACATTGCTATCGATTGCGTCACAACAATCGGTTGTCGTGTTACAATGTGATAATTTCACTTTGGAAGTCATTCAACATAACATGTTTAAATATGGTCGCCTAAACAGGTTCACATTATCTAGTTCAGCGTGCCGTGTAACCGCAGATTAATGCTTTTATAACCATCTGATACTCTATATATTTTTTCTTGTCTTCATTACTAGGATTTTCACATACAGGAGGTGGATGTATTTTGTTACTAGATATATTAAAATAAATATCGTGAACTGTCATACCGCCAAATGTAGCAACAAAGCTTTCTGTCTGCTTGGATCTGAATACCTTTTGCTTCTAGTAACATTTGAAATTCACTTTTCCATTTGTCCCATGGCACACCAGTGATTCACATCTAAAACTGGCAAACTAAGATTTTCAGTGTCCATATTTACAACTTGATTAGAAACAATAATAATATCCATATTTAAACTTTTGTGTATAAATAACACTTCACTAATTATCCACATTGCGANTAAATAACACTTCACTAATTATCCACATTGCGAATCGTAGTAACTCATAATTCAATACATTTGTAAAATCTATTTTCAGTATTTACATTTATTCCAGATTTTTTTTTTTAAAGCCACAAACTTCCTAAAGATGAGTTAGGTTGATTATTCGTCTTCTGCGCATTAACCCAACCTATTTCAAAGGAGCACAGCAGTCAGTCACATGGTCAACAGTGATGAACGCGTTTATTTACATCTCAATTTTCAAAAGACAAGCACCTTTATATGGATAAAATACTTTTATGAATTTAAATATAATCAAAGTGCATTACAAATTGATTTGGGGAAGTATACAAACATTTCAAAGCACTTGTTTTCAATTCACGTGTTCTAACCTCAAATCCAAAACATGCAATTTTTGCTGGACGGGTTGACAGAAAAACAGTTCAATGTAAGGACACGCAGACTGGTTGTGCGCAGTCAGCGAGGTGGGTCTACATCATTTTTAGTCTATGCCATAAACAATCTTCATTCAGTTTTTATAACATGGAGAAATAAATTTACAAAGATACCATAGGATACTTCACAGTGCATGCATAGGCGTACTCAGGGTTAAGTTATGGGGGTGCAAACCACCAAATGAAGACCTACTTTTGCGACACTGAAAAAAAAGTACGTAAGAATATATTTAATCATAGGCATCACAAATAGTCTACATCATGTTAAAAATATTTTAATTTAGTGGTCTCTGTAAACACGCAAACTCTCAAGTTAAAATACGATGTTGACAAGATAATTTTTTATTTCCCCATTGACAAGATGAAATGGGGTGAATCCCCCATTTCATCTTGTCGCACCCGTGAACCCCCCTGCGCAAGTCAATGAATGCATGCAATACAGATGCAAAGTTACAGCGCAGATGGATAATAAGGATATGTAACTATAATCACACATGGATAATTACTATACGTCACATAGGAATGAAAATAATACATGCGGGCGGATATATAATTTATGGATTGTCATCACACTCACTCACTAGGAAGATAGCTCATTAGGAGTTTTATAAATAAAGAAGACGGTCTGATAGAAGCTTGCATTGGGACGAACAATATTGGTTTCACGCTTTTACAACGTTTTATTACAATCTGCTCAGTGGTTGAGCTGTTATAAATGGAGGACAAACAAACATACAGATAATGTGATGATAACAAATGGCTATATTTTCAAAGAAAGTAGACTAAATTTGGTTTATATAATGCTGCATATTAAGATTTCAAATCGGTTGTTCCACTTTACCGTTTTTCTTCGACCTGTTACATCATGATTTGGTCACTTAAAAGACTTTGATTGGAAACTACTTATCAAAAATTACTCGTTGTTTGTATTATGTTTCAACAGTAGATCACAAGACTGTAAAAATTGCATCGAGGGCAAATTTTCAAGACTGCCATTCTATACCAGAGCATCAGATCAGATATTCTAGAGACAATACGGATGCATGTGGATGTTTTTATAAAAAGTCAACCAGGGGAGCTTTCATTTTGTTACCTTTATTGACGAACACTCAAAATTAATTATTATACACTTCTTGAAACAAAATAATAATTTGCAGAAGTTTTCAAGAATTTTAAGAAATGGGTTGAAAATTCAATAGAAAAAAGCTGAAATATCCGTAGCGCCACAAAGATAAATCTACGAATACTTATCATGCGAAAGGTACAGACAGCCATCATAGTGTGTAGGTGTTCAGTTTACTCAATAAGATATTTTTTTTGCGGCAATGTATTATTCCAGCATTAGTATTGTAGTTATTTACTGAGCAGTTTGAGACGCGTTGTTGGTGACGTGACTTGTTTAGTTTGTTCCCTCAGTAACGAGTAGAACAATTTCTTACGGTCTTTGATAGCCAACAATACTGCAATGTGCTAAATAATGTCACACCGGACTGAAAATCTTTGATGAAAATAGCGAATATTTTAACACAAATGAGAGGTTGCTTAGGTTGCACACATTATCTAGATTCGTTCTCATATGACCCGGGAATCTGAGATTGTCTCTTGGCAAAGAGAGGAATAAAAGAGCTAAAAAGCCTTTTACACTGACACAAAAAAACTGCCTTGAACATTGTTAAAAGATACACTACGCAGGTAAGGCTGTGTACCGGCATAGAATAATAACATTTGAAAGGAAAAAAAAAAAAAGATTAATTTGCTAAAATAATTTTGCGTTAAAAAGAAAATTTCTTTGAAAAATCATGCTGAAACTTGGCACAAAAAACATACGTGGAAATGACTGATGTCTCTTCAGAATTCCATTTTTTTCTTTCAGAAATGTAACATAAAATGTAAAAAGTTCGGCTCTTCATACTAATTCTCGGAATCGTTGTCCAATTTGAGTATTCCATAAAAACTATCGCAATTGTCTGAGCAGAAAAACTCGTGTTCTTAACAACGAACATGCAGAGAATGTCTATACCAGGTTGTTAGGAAATGAATGGCCGAAATAGCTTGACTGTCTGCACTCAACATTCCCTGCTTCCTATTGTGCTGGACTGAAGTCACTGTAATACCAGTTAAAGGTCACAATAACCGGAAGCCTTTACGCAATTTGTATTGTCGCTGAAGGTGCCACTGGGTGTGTTGCAGTAGTCTGTGTAACATGCTGGTGCATGATTTAAGGGATATTTTGTCGCATTAGTTCACATTGGGCCATACGGCAGGAACAAATATATGTCAATACGGTGAGCAAATGGAAGTAGACTTAACTTCAGAACGGACATTGCGTCGCATGTTTGAAAAATTTTGTCCCAACGTCTGGAGTCTTCAATATGAAGAATATTAAAGGACATAGTCTATAATGGATAACGACACTTGAAACGCATTTGTGCATACATATCCACGCCTCACCATCAGAGAACTTGCCCGACTGTTCAGTGTTTCCAGTTAAACAATTTCCGACCATATGTAACCAACAGAGAAAGTTAACAAGTGGACAACTGGGCACCACATGAACTGACGGAATATCACAAACACGGTTGGACATCTGTAATAACGTACTGGTTTGTATCGTCACTTCCCTGTCACCGGCGCTCAAGACCTCGATGAAAAGCGCCTACGAAAACTCCCCAGCTCAGATCTTACTGTTTTGTCACCCCGTAGCCCCCTACTCTATGGTATCGTGACGCGTGATAAGAAGTGGAGCCAGTACAATAATCGAAAGCGAAGGGGTTAGTGTTTCGACGCTGGTGATAACATCGCCGCTGTCTTATATCGCGCAGATATTATCCAAATGTGCCGGCAGCAGATGTGTGAAAAGCAACCATTGTTAGTTAATAGGAAGGATTCTGTGGTCTTGGAAGACAACGCTAATACGCACATGTCAATAATTACGGGGAAAGCAATAGCTGAATTACCTGAAGGATAAGTAATTTTGTACCCTCGGTATTTCTTGGACTTTGCACTATCAGAGTTTTACATTTATACTGATCTAAGTCACTTCTTGAAGAACAGGATGTTCAAAAACACGGATAGTGCAGAAGGCATCTTCAAGAACTTCCTTGTCTCAAAGGAGCAATGTTGCTTTGGACACGGGATTGAGGGCCTTGTGAATCGTAGGCAGAGATGTGTTTCTGCAGAGAAAGAATATTTTGAATGATGGAAATATTCTACTCCATCACAGAACTGAGTAGTTTTGTGTGCTGCGAAAGCAGTCAATTATTATNTTGGACACGGGATTGAGGGCCTTGTGAATCGTAGGCAGAGATGTGTTTCTGCAGAGAAAGAATATTTTGAATGATGAAAATATATCTACTCCATCACAGAACTGAGTAGTTTTGTGTGCTGCGAAAGCAGTCAATTATTTCCAAACAACCTTATTTATTAGCAGTAATTCAAACAATAATTCATAAAAACAACTGGAGAACCAAGCAAACATGTACACTGTTGAACACGGAAAGAGTTAAATTCTCTTATCTTAAGTGAAACGTTATTACAACATCACAGGATGATAGCTGACAGCAAAAGTAAGAAGTGATTAGCGGGCGCGTTGTTTGGCATCAGCAAAGCAGGCGTTCAATATGGGGTAGAGCTCCTCTCGCGAATATACATACAGTGATGCAACGAGGCTTTCCATCATATAGGGGCCGTATAGTGTCTTGAGACACATACCACCATGCTTACTGCAATTGCACACGTAGATCAACCAGTGTTTGGGCAGGTGGTTAATGGTGGTGCAAACTTCGCCTCATAATATCCCTTACGTGTTCAGTAGAGGAAAAATCTGGAGACCTGGCAGGCCAAGGAATGGTGTCCGTATATTGTGGAGCCTGTTGGGTGATGCGAGCTGTATGGTAACCAGCATTAACTTTCAGCACAACAGTTTTGGGTATGCTCCGCAAAAAATGGCACAAAATGGGGCCGCAGAACCTCATTGATATTAATGTGCTGTTTCTGTACCTTCAACAACCACATTCTAAACCCGTATCAGTGATATAAATCAGTGAAAAATGTTTCACTGGAAGTCAGTTGAAAAACTACTGCTGACGGCTAATAAAGCAAATTAACTGGGGATAATTGATTTAAAGCAGTGACATTATTGACATTCAGTGGGAAATCTCAAATAAATCAGTAAAAGTCAACCAGTATACTAAGTAGTTATCTGGCACTGATTATCAGTTGCTCAATTCTCACTGTATCACTGATTTGGCTCAGTTCTCACTGATTCAAGTTTCGAGTGCACGAGACGCGAACGTGAGTCATTAGTGATGGCACTACATATCATAACACCTATTGTCTGGGATGTATGACGTTCACAAATCAGCGCAGAATCTTTGTTTTACCCACTGCGGCGCCAAGCCCTGCTGTGACCATCAACTGCATCAAGAATGAAGCGGGATACATCCATTCCTCTGTCCAATGTTGGCGTTCCTGTCTCCATTGACGGTATTCCGCACAATTCAGAGGGGCCAAAGGCAAACGGGTGCAATGGACGCCATACATGTAGGCCAAGCAAATAAAAATAATTGCTACGAATGGTTCTTTTTGAGACAGACAAATGCAGTGCAGGCCCCACAGACGGCAGGATCTCTCTGAATGTGGTGCCACGTTCTGCTACTGCACGTCGACGGACATGACGATCATTCTTCTCTACCTGCAGTGCGTCTGGTAGGACAAGTACCTACTCTAGGGACATGTGTCCTGTACTCATCCACGTTTGCACACATCGTGTCATTATAGTGACTGCACTTCCAAGACGAATGGCTATACGACGAACCGACCATCCGGCTTCAGGTAGTCTCACCATACGACCTCATTCAAATGGGTTTGGGTGGTGATATTATTCGTGAGCACGACGTCATGGTATACTGTTCTGCCTTCTAAAATCGAAATTTTCAATCATTACAGCCAGTTGAATGGCTATTTTAAGCACTGGGCACTAATCACAAGCGCCCCCTAGATCACGTGTTGCAGTGACGTTTCTGCGACGGCACTTTAACCATTGGCATTGCGTATTCGGTACTGCATGTGGTCTTGAATTTATTGCAAATGGATATCACCTTATGGGTGCAGCTATTTCCATGCCCAGCGGAGTATTTTCGGGCCACATAGTTGATAATTTCGACAGACTATTTTTTAGTCATAAGGATTTTTACAATAATTTATCTATAGATAGACACATTTAAGCAAAACCGTAATAACTAGATATTTCACGCTTATAGAATGGTAACAGCTGAATTAATTTATAACAGACTCTCGTTCTCTGACCTTATTTGTGAAACAAAAATGATTTTATCTTTGACCTTAAATAACGAATTAGCACATATAAGCAAATCAAGCATGCCTCGCTAAAGCCGGTATTTTATTTTAATTTGGCAACTCTCAAACCTGCTCCTTTCCGCGGTATTATTTCTTGTGGGATAATCTGCAGCCCATACTCACAACATTTTACCAGACGGACAACTCCTGACAGCATCCGACAAAGTGACAAGCAATACTCGTACACCTTCAGAAGTTCGAACATACTAATGTATTCCAGTTTTATCGACTGGGAAAATCAGGAAAATTCTTCAGGAAAAATAAAAAAATGTGTGGCATAGTGGGAGCTCGTAGATCAAGAGGAGATGCAAAACCAATTTTGGAAAAATTTCAACACACTTTGTAGGCAACACTGTCTTGAAAATTCATGTCAAAATGGGAAAAACATCCTTTGTGGTAACTTTTAATTGTTCATGCGATTGCAATTACTGACATTTTATACTGACCGTCAGATCTGTGTATCTAAATGGCGAAAGTAAAAATCTGAATTTGTAAACATTTTACTTATTATTCCCCTANTGACCGTCAGATCTGTGTATCTAAATGGCGAAAGTAAAAATCTGAATTTGTAAACATTTTACTTATTATTCCCCTAGAAAATAGTTGATTCTGAAAGTTTGTAATCCTTCATTTGCCCAATCACATTAAGCCAAGGGTAAAAATGTCCAGTTTTTAGGGTTGGCTATCATAATCATGTAACAGACTGCATTACAGCCCTGCGGTGTTGCGAGTGTGTAAAAAAAATACTAAGTATAATTTATGGTGACGTGACAACCAACCTGCTCTTGGTAATTGCGCTTGAGCTCTGAGACGTAAAATAATTCATGCGGCAGGCAGTACAAACACGCAAACGGTTGAATGACGTACAGTCACGACACCTGCTCTCGTGATTCACTGTGACCACCTTACACGGTCATGTAGACATCCTCGTAATATCAACACAGCACCGGCACATTTTTAAACGTTCTTAGACACACAGAACTTGACAAACACGAATAACCTTGCATGATACGAATGATTATCAATATGTTTCTCACCAAAACAAAATAAATATTAAGTAGTGGCAGCCAACTCTACTCTACTGAGCCTTGAAGCGTTCCCAGATTCTCGGAAGTTACTTCGCTGTCCTGCTACGAGCCGGCAGAAGTTGCAGTCTATATCACAGTCGCCAGCCCTCAATCGGCGCCAACAGCGGACTTAATGTGCCGGCACACACATGCCGCAGGAGAAGACGGAAAAACAGACGGCCACTGCTAACTTAGAACCGTTAGCTACTCTACAAATACGTGTGGGAATGGTTAATTTCTACAACACTTTAAATCTTATCTAAGTTATAAATCGTATATAAGGATTAACAGTAATAAGGTAACATATTTAACAACCATCCACATTACGTTTTATAGTTCATTTGCTCAGTCCTCTGTGTCCTACCCAATTTAACGGCTGTTTTGAGGCTCTTCCTTTTTGATAGAGGAACAGGCTGACATACCATCATCAATTAATAATGTTTCTATCAAGAGCAAAACAAAATTATTCCCAACTAGCGAACCGGCCCGGCTTCGCCAGGTAACAATTTAGTTTTTACAGCGATACTTTGAAAGACAAAGTGGTTACTGTGGGTCATTCTTAAAAGATAAACATATGCTATCACGGACTTTTCTGTAGACCTTTTTGAGAGCTACAATTCTGTAGTACATCAATTTGATGTATATCTTATGGTTTAGTCAGCGCAAGCTATGTAAGCGCCCTTAAAGCGGATTTTTGCGACTTGACTACAAACGATTCGACATTTCTCTTATACCCTTACATTAAATATAAATGTGTTTATTATACACCATAACCGTCCTCAAGAAATTCTCTAAATTATGATGAAAACCGCATCAAAATCAATTAAATAGTTAAGAAGTACTAAGCGAATACACAGACAGACGCGGATAAGCGACTTTGTTTTATATTATTTAGAGATATAAAATTTTTTTACAAATTTCCTGACACATGTCAGAAATTTTTCCACGTGCCGTTGCTTTTTTTAAATATTTTATTTCCATTAATAGCATACACTTTGAAAATTGAGTACCTTTTTAAGTTCATGAGTAGGTTGGAAGACGAAACGCTTTTTCTAATTTCCAAATAAACGTTGTACGCTTGTGAGTACATTAATAACAACTGAAGTAGTTTGGATTTCCAAGATATTTTATGAACACAATAGTTTCAGTACCAAATGTTTACAAATAGTCATGACATAATTGAAACAAATATGTTTTAGCATGTTTTTTTTAAAAAGAAAATTACGAAACGGCACTAACTCATGATGACAAATCAGATATTAAAATGTGCATTATTTATAACTTTTGACTCCTTCTCCAACCAAATTTTGATCTTCGTTTTTTTTTAAACCAGACGATAGCGACCACGAGCTCAGTCAAAGTTTTCCCACTTTAAACATTTTACTGTTCCTAGTAATTTTTGAGTGACATAAAAATTTCCACTATAAACAATCCGAAAAAAAAAAATCCTTTTCCTTTAATCCGTTCATAAACCGAACATCAGCAAAATTGTTACTGAGATTATCAGCAAACAAGGGAATTAACTTTAGCAGGATCGAGTGTGTTTGCTTTTGGTGGTCATTCGGAATGTCATCTTCGCACTGTCACCGGGATCCTACCTGGTAACATGGGTTTAGGGGAGGTTTATCTTGCGACTATGTCGACTCAAGACAGCGCCTCTGCAGGTCCGAGATCCTTGGTAACGAATGCCTAAAAAGAAAACAAACAAAACTAACAGTGACCTTACACTACCAATATAACTGTCTGTTTTCTGAAATAATGACAGTTATCATAATGGTGGAGAGAAAACACTGATGGAATGATATGCAAGAACGACGACATCTAGATTTCTTGAAGTCTCTTCCTCTGGCGGAGAGAAGTAACAGTATTACTCATGACTTAGCGCGCTCGTTAGTATCACTTACAGTGTTGCCTTCAACTGACCAGATTGTACAAGATGGAAAACATGTCTGAGAAGGTCAGTGAGAACGAGAATATTAATGAGCGAGAAGACGTTAAATATTTGCAAGAAAATATTGACAATAAAGTAAAGGTAGTGTACCATTACCTGAACTGTGGGATTCATGACGTCCATAGTATAAAGTTGAAGTTAAATGAAATAATAAAATTTACGGAGTTCTTTGATTGCTATACAAAAATAATGCCAAATGCAACAAGAATTTGTTAAGAAGACAATTAATATAATATGTCGCATTCCAATTACCACAAAGAAGTGAAGCGCGTACTATCATCGTTGTGGAGTTAGTACCGATGAAATTTACAAGTCTGCAGCTTGGGTATTTTACGCATTCCAATTACTTGGATCGAGTGAACTACAACCGAATGTTATTGTTACAATGAACATGACAACACAGGTAAGTCACCTTATAATTTGTACATAAGTAAGAACGTTGACATATCTATGAATGTCTAAATAGTTCATTAAGAATTATTTTGTTTGCAAATTCTCCATAATTATAACACGAAAGGAAAAGGCGCATGACATGTTGAATTTGGCTTATGGTTTGAAATTATTAACATGAAGGGGAAACACAAATACTTTAATTATCTCAACTTAATAATATTTTAATTTTGAACGCTACAAAGATAAAATTAATAGATACTTATGTTCTTAATTTAAGACAAATGATTTAAAAACCAATACTAACAGAGAACAACAACAATTCTGACATAGAGGTATCACAAGGATGCTGTAAAAAACTACATTCAAATCTTCCTCATAGTAGTTAACAAGAAGTTACTGATATAGCTAATGAGCCTACTTTCTTCTACATAGAGGTATCACAAGGATGCTGTAAAAAACTACATTCAAATCTTCCTCATAGTAGTTAACAAGAAGTTACTGATATAGCTAATGAGCCTACTTTCTTCTACATAGAGGTATCACAAGGATGCTGTAAAAAACTACATTCAAATCTGCCTCATAGTAGTTAACAAGAAGTTACTGATATAGCTAATGAGCCTACTTTCTTCTACATGGGTGCAAGTAATTTTTAGTGTAGCCAATTAAATTATCTAAGCTTCCATGGCCGTATGTAGCAATACTGGCGTGCGAAATTTGGTGGAAATTAGGATAATTATAATGGAAACCTGCAAAATGTTTCATTTTCCCACCAGACACAATTTTACAAGAATGCCGGCAATAGAAAACCTCTGTACGCATAACTGATGGTTCTAATTAATACTATTAGAGCACAAATAAGGTTTAGTTCTTTAATTCTGTTGAATTGTCTAATACATATAAAATACTAACATTTATTATTTAAATAAATGCCATTTAAATAAAAAAGGCATGCAAAACCTAAAACATGTAAGTTTGCATGGCCTTCCATAGCACTACATGCATGCAAAATTTGGCGGGAATATGTTCTATTGGTCTCCGAGAGATGGCATAAAAGTTCACATTTAGCTTTCTTTCCTAAGGAAAGAAAGGCTTATGAGACCACTTTCCTGTCTGTGTGTGTGCCTGTGTGCGTCAGTACGTGTGTGGTGCGCGTACGTTTGAACGCGTGCCTGTGTGCGTCAGTACGTGTGTGGTGCGCGTACGTTTGAACGCGTGCCTGTGTGCGTCAGTACGTGCGTGGTGCGTGTACGTTTGAACGCGTCAACCTTATTTCACCAACCTTGGTACATGAAAAGAACGTAGTAAGGATACCGGACTTTTATAATTTGCAACCACTACGAAAACTTACTTTCAAAATGGTGGCTGTTTTAATATTTAGGGTGATATGTAATATCTTGGGAACAATTAAACTGATTTAAACCAAATTTTTTAATGCTGGCAGAGCATCGTGAGAGCATTAAATGTTGGTATGGATAGTTTTTTTCGTCCGTCATTTTGGAAGATAGCGCCACATGAATAAATAAAGATCTTACATTACATCTCGAAAACTATCAAAGCAATTCTCACCTAATTTGGCATGCAAGTACTATGACAGACCAGATAAACTTAAGTGATAAAACTTAATTAGGCACTTCTTTCAAAATGGTGGCCGTACAAATATTTTAGGTATATTTGGTATATTTACTACACGATTTAACCAATTTCGATTAAATTTTATATGCGGTAAGTATCTATTACAACCACTTTATATGCCAACAAATATAAATTTTTGTCAGTCATTTTAAAGGATAGCGCCACATGAAATAATAAAGTTTTTATGTAATATTTTGGTTGTTAACAATTAACCGATTCCAGCCAAATTTGACACACAAGCACTACTGCAGCAGATGATGTAAAATTGTATGATATGCACTTATTTTCAAAATGGCGGTTACCTAATTATATTAGCTTAGAATGCTATGTCGTCGAAACCATGTAACCAGTTCCAACTTAACTTTGTATGTCGACGGTAGATTTTACAACCATGAAATACGTTTATCTACACAAAACATATTTTTTCCATCATTTTGTAAGATAGCGCCACATTAATAAATCAAATTTGATGATGTAAAATTGCATGTTTTAGTAAATCACTCACTGATTTTCAAAATGGCTTAAATATAGCAATTTTAGCTTAGAACCCTATATTGTCTAAACCATATAATCAATTCCAAATAAATTTATATGCTCGCAGTATAAATATCAAATTTCAAGTTTTTGTACATGGAGTATCTCTTGTCTGCCATTTTTGTAAATAATGGCACATGAAAAAAAATTATGTAATATCTTAGGAAACAATCGACAGATTCCTACCAAATTTGGCAATCAAATTNAATGGCACATGAAAAAAAATTATGTAATATCTTAGGAAACAATCGACAGATTCCTACCAAATTTGGCAATCAAATTAGCACTGCAACATCTAAAGGCTCCCGCCTACTGGAGCTGTTTTTCGTGTTTGAGACGAAGAAGCGCAGGAGCGATAAGGGCGGCATTGCCTCACACATCAAGTACGCCATCCAGATTTTCACATGTGGGAAACGTGCCCGACGATGCTGCTGGTCGGCGGGTTTTCTCGGGGATCTCCCGTTTCTCCCAACCTTACATTCCGGCGCTGCTCCACTCACCTCAATTACCCTCATCGGCTCTTAAAACCTCGATTTTAAGAGCCGCCCAAATATCTTCACTCTTCACTCACTTCAATTAGTGAAGTTCTCAGCTTTGTATAGTCGCTTTTCTATATCCACAGCCTGATAATGGTTAATATTTTTTTCCACACTACAAATAGTTCAACAACGTATATAAAACAGTTAAGGAGGAGAATTAATTTACTTTAAATTAAAAGACATTTGTATACCACTAACTATAAATTTCCATCGCTGCGGATATCATTCTCTTTTCGTGTCATTGACATTCTATTTGCATACTGTACATAATATAATCCNAATGGCACATGAAAAAAAATTATGTAATATCTTAGGAAACAATCGACAGATTCCTACCAAATTTGGCAATCAAATCAGCACTGCAACATCTAAAGGCTCCCGCCTACTGGAGCTGTTTTTCGTGTTTGAGACGAAGAAGCGCAGGAGCGATAAGGGCGGCATTGCCTCACACATCAAGTACGCCATCCAGATTTTCACATGTGGGAAACGTGCCCGATGNACTGGAGCTGTTTTTCGTGTTTGAGACGAAGAAGCGCAGGAGCGATAAGGGCGGCATTGCCTCACACATCAAGTACGCCATCCAGATTTTCACATGTGGGAAACGTGCCCGACGATGCTGCTGGTCGGCGGGTTTTCTCGGGGATCTCCCGTTTCTCCCAACCTTACATTCCGGCGCTGCTCCACTCACCTCAATTACCCTCATCGGCTCTTAAAACCTCGATTTTAAGAGCCGCCCAAATATCTTCACTCTTCACTCACTTCAATTAGTGAAGTTCTCAGCTTTGTATAGTCGCTTTTCTATATCCACAGCCTGATAATGGTTAATATTTTTTTCCACACTACAAATAGTTCAACAACGTATATACAACAGTTAAGGAGGAGAATTAATTTACTTTCAATTAAAATACATTTGTATACCACTAACTTTTAATTTCCATCGCTGCGGATATCATTCTCTTTTCGTGTCATTGACATTCTATTTGCATACTGTACATAATATAATCCNAATTTCCATCGCTGCGGATATCATTCTCTTTTCGTGTCATTGACATTCTATTTGCATACTGTACATAATATAATCCTTTGTCCAAATCTAGAAGAATTGCATAGACAGAACAATTCCAAAAATACTCCATGTTAATGACGCTTTCAGCTATAATAAATACTACGAATTCCATGCTTGATATCAAGTTTATTAGTAATTACAAAATAATTATCAAATAAAGTCAATAAAAAGTACACTGACATTAATAAAGTTGTAACTTACTACAAACAGAATTCTACCTACCTCAGTAGTTGGAATATATGCAGAGCCAACAAGAAAACCATATCTATTAAGATTTTTTTTTTAATTTCTTAACTTACAGCTGTTCACAGCTCGAAAGGCATTCCGCCAATATAGTCTGGTTGTTCTAGTTCTCTGATTATTGAATGTCTCTATAAGAATGATTTCTATTTCTTAGTTGCAACCAGAAATCGCAGTCACGGCTGTGTCCGTCATGCCCAGAAGAAAACTAAAGGTTGTTTTTTACCTCAATGTAAGGCGTAGGTAGCACTTTTTGAAAGTAGGACGTTATAAAAAAAGGTGACGTTTCAAATTTCGTGGACTATGTACATTCGATTGTCGATTTTTTTTTGTTTTATTGGTACACATGTCTCCAACTTATGTTGACATTATCAGCCATTTTGCATTTTAGTTTGTTTTTGACAGATATAAAGGTTAGACGTGTTTTGNTGACATTATCAGCCATTTTGCATTTTAGTTTGTTTTTGACAGATATAAAGGTTAGACGTGTTTTGGTGTGCTTGGAGATTTTTTGCTATCGAAAAAAATGGATCAAAGAATCTGTATTAAATTTTGTGTGAAAAATAAAGTTAAGTGCTCCGACGCACTTAAAATGTTGACTGTGGCATTTAGTGAGTCTACTTTGAGCAAAAAAATAATGTTTATAAGTGGTAAAAGCTCTTCACAGAAGGCCGATAAGATGTTAATGACGATGCCCGCTTTGGACGCCCCAGGAGGTCAACAACCGACGAAAACGCTGAAGCAGTGAAGAAAATTGGTATGGAGAATCGTCGAATCACTATTAGAGAAGATGCTGAGGATGTCGGCATATCGGTTGGCTCACGCCATGCAATTGTTTCGGATGTTTTTGGGCATGAAACGTGTGGCAGAGAAGTTTGTTCCAAAATTGCTAAATTTTGTTCAAAAGCACCGTCGCATGAGCATCGCTCAGGAGCTGTTGAATGACGTCAAAGGCGATCCAGATTTGCTCAAAAGGGTCATAACTGGTGACGAAACATGGGTTTATGGTTATGAGGTCGAAACCAAAGCATAGTCATCCTAATGGAAGAGGCCAGGAGAGCCAAGACCGAAAAAAGCACGCCAAGTTCAGTCAAATGTGAAGGTTTTGCTCACTGTTTTCTTTGATTACAATGGCGTGGTTCATAGTGAGTTCTTGCCAAAAGGTCGTCCGGTCCATAAGAAATATTACCTGGAAGTTATGTGCCGTTTGCGTGAAGAAATACGAAGAAAACGCCCGGATTTGTGGCAAAACAATTCATGGCTTTTGCATCACGATAATGCACTTTCTCACACATCGTTGCTTGTTCGTGATTTTTTGGCCAAAAAAAACCATAATCATGCCTCAGCCACCGTATTAACCGGATTTGGCCCCCTGAGACTTTTTTCCTGTTCCCAAAACTGAAGAGACCCATGAAAGGATGGAGGCTTGCCACGATTGAGGAGATAAAGACCGCCTCACTGGGAGAGCTCAAGGCCATACCAGAGCGCATATCAGAAGTGCTTCGAGGATTGGAAAAAGCGCTGGCACAAGTTTATTATATCTGAGGGGGATTACTTTGAAGGGTACAGAATAGATATTAATGAATAAATAAATATTTATCGAGAAAAATAAAAAAACACTTTTTTTTAACAAACTAGTTTCTTTTTTAATACAAAAAGCCTCTGTTTTTATATAGGGCACTGGATTAACAAATATTATTTTATTACCTATAGGAATAGGATATAGAGATAGAAGAGTAAACTCTAATGGTTTAGAAGCATTTGTTCAATGATGGATGTGATGGTGGTTGTTGAGTTGGGAGGCGGGGGGGTAGGTGGAGGAGGAAGAGGTGGAAAGAAGGTGGAGGTGGAAAGAAGGTGGAGGTGGAAAGAAGGTGGAGGTGGAAAGAAGGTGGAGGTGGAAAGAAGGCGGAGGTGGAAAGAAGGCGGAGGTGGAAAGAAGGCGGAGGTGGAAAGAAGGCGGAGGTGGCAGAGGCTGAGATAGTGTTTGGAGAATTAAACATTCTTTCTTAGCAGTTGTTGGTACAGTACATATTCTGAAATATCTCTACAAGTCATCTCGTGGAATGAACTGCTTCTGGCTCTTGTCATTTTCAAATGCTGTGTGGTGTGGTCGTATATTTGTTTCCTAACCTACCTTAATTATAAGTGTTAGAAGTGCATCCGAGGTAGGGACGGGAGCTATGTGCGTCTCAGGGCTAGGCTCCGTATGCCTACAGTGGAGGGAATCCATGCAAGGGGGCATGCATCGCGGCAGAGACGGATTGGGTAGCCAGAGCAGCTTTTGTGGCCATGGCTACCTCCCTAGGTGTACCTATAGTTCACCTATAACTTAAAAGAGAAAGGGAAAAACCGGACAGGGGCATCGTAAATACCATTACGAAAAGAAATACGTAACTCTTAATTGTTACATGCATTAATAGAAAATGCTACAGGAGATATATAGGTAGGAACAAAGCTCTTTATTCTCTTTATTATTAGGAAGTACCAGAAGTCAGGGGATGGGATCTTATTTCCTTTGTGATGGTTGGTGCTGGCTTAACCAGAGTGGTGGTGAGACTCCACTGTAGTGAGAGGAAAGGTGGTTGCAAAATTTGGTTTCAGTTTGTTTAATTGTTCCGTAACAATGGCAAAATTCTAAATTTTTTTACCTGGCACTATTTTGCATAGAGGCCAGCAAAATAGGATTCTGTATGCTTAATTAACATTTTAATAAATACTTTTAGTGCACAAAATATGGTTAAATTTTGTTAACTTGTTTAATAGATATAACATACTAACATAAATGATTTATATTAACGTTATTAAAAATGGCTTGACGGATAAAAAAAAAAGTTAATTTACTTGCCCTAATATGGTTATAATTGCGTGTAAATTTCGGTGGTAATAGTTTTATTGGTCCTTGAGATATGCCATAAGAAGTCTTTTTTAATGTGACAATCTTCATAAATGGAGGGTAAAATGGTTATGCATTAGCACATTCGATGACTGTCATATATGCAATATACAAAATTTAGTTAAAATCGGTTACATAGTTTCATACATGTAGCACGCTAAACAAGATTTCTATTACAGAAGTCATTCTCAAAATAAGTGTCTATGAACTTAAAACATGGCCTACCACAGTACAACTTATTCGTCCAATTTTTTGAGAATCTGTTGATTGTTCCCGGAGATGACATGAAAATATGATTTTTNGCAGCAGTCATTCTCAAAATAAGTGTCTATAAACTTAAAACATGGTCTACCACAGTACAACTTATTCGTCCAATTTTTTGAGAATCTGTTGATTGTTCCCGGAGATGACATGAAAATATGATTTTTCCATTTGAGACTATCTTACAAAATGGCGGATAAATAAGGCTTTGCATTGACAAATTCGATGGTAGTAATAGATACTGCCAGCATAAAAAGTTAAGGTAAAATTTGTTTCCTAGTTTTGTAGACATAACATACTGAAATATAATGTTTATATAGCCACCATTTTGAAAAAAGTACTTGACTCACACAAAACATATTAATTTACATGACCTGCGTAGTGCTACAATTTAATGGGAAACTGTTGGTATTTTTCCGAGATGACAAAATATTTTAATTTGTCATGCGATGCTATCTTACAAAATTGCGGAGAAAAGAGAAATTGTGCGGATACATTTGATGGTAGTATTATATACTGTCGGCATACAAAATAAGGTTAGAATTAATTACATAGTTTCGACGAAATAGCATACTAATAAAAAATTGCAATATAAGTACCAAATTTGAAAATAAGTGTCTGATCCACTAATTAAATACCAGTTTACATCACCTACAGCAGCACTACTTGTTAGCCGAAATTTTCAGGAATCGGTCAATTGTTTCCCGAGTTAAGACATAAAAATTTTATAATTGCGTATGGTGTGCTATATTACAAAAANAAATTCGTATGGTGTGCTATATTACAAAAAGACGGACAAAACTCTCTATGTGTTGGTATATATGATGCATCTAATACATACTTTCAGCAAACTGAATTTGGTCAATATTGGTCTAACGCTATGGTAGACATACAAAATATACGTAAAAGATTTGTATGGCCACCATTTTGAAAGTAATTGCCTAATCAAATCGTATATGTTTACTTGGCGTACCATAGTATTACTTACTTGCCATATCTGGCGACAATTGGTTGCGCAGTTTTCGAGATATAATGTAAAACTAAGTTTTTTCATGTAGTGCTATATTACAAAATGGCGGACCAACAACAATATATCTTTATACATTTAATGTTTATATGTTGCAATGCCATTTTGAAAGTAAGCGTCCACTGTGGTCAAAAACAGTAAAAGTGAGATGTCTATATGGACATCTGACTCGGACACATTTAAGTGTACCGAGTTTGGTGGAATTAGGTTGAAGCGTTCAAAAGTTTTTAAGAATGTGTGTGTGACGAANGGGGGGGTGGTGGTGAACACACACATTCAGAAACATACAGACAAACACAGACACACACATGCACAGGCAGGAAAGTGATCTGATAAGCTTTTATTGTCTTCGGGAAATAGACTAAAAAGAACCTTCACGTGTAATTCCGATAATTAAGAAATTAAATACGAAATTGTGTAACAGCCAATTGTTTTTTGCTTTTTTCCCGCCAATAAATATTTGCGGTTTGTTTACGTAAGGCGAATCCAAAAGCGAGTAAAGTAAGATTACAGATAATAAATTATGTTCAGAAATAGGTCGAAAATCTCATCTGCGGTAATGGAAGATATCACGATTTTAATGATTTTAGCTGCATTTAATTTTGCATATTGCTGAACACGTTTGAAATGCTCTATAGCTAAGAGTGACATGTGACCTAGACTTAAGACAAATTTTATGTTTCGCAGTTCTGTAGCTCAGACACATTACTCTTTGCAGCGGCCAAGAGAATTACCAGAACGCAACGTTCGAAGACGAGGTCACTGACAAGGTTCACTAAAACATGCTTAATCTTTAACAGTTTGTGAATATCACAATTGTATCTAAGCTAATCGACTTCCGTTCGTGACATCTGCCACAATAATATCGTAGCGAAACGTGACACATATATTACAACATTCTGAAAACACCGATTAGNGTTCGTGACATCTGCCACAATAATATCGTAGCGAAACGTGACACATATATTACAACATTCTGAAAACACCGATTAACTCTTTCTCCAACTTATGGTCGCTATAAATTGCGTAAGCCTGTAGATTTATTTTCAATGAAATGTACCGCATATCTACGAGTGTGCTCAATTAATATTTTGTTTCTTTGTTGCCACTATTATCCAGTGGCCTCATTTTACTACATGGTTAAAATCGATATTGTTACTATAATTAAAAACCTGTTTGCTTATTAATCAAACCTGTGTAGTTTATTAGTGGGCAATAGTTTAGCAACACAGCTTAAAATACTTCTAATATTAGTCTTTCTTACTGTATATCTAACTTTCAATATTTTTTCCTCTTTTAAGATGAGAACAAATTTATAATTGGTAAATTTTAATCAGTCAGCTTTTGAATAGCGGAATATGATTGTGTCGTGATTTAATAAGTACTGCTATACTTGGTGTTCGGAAACTGTTGGGCATAATTTAAAGTGGTATAGGGCACGCCGAGATAAACATTTTGATGAAANTATACTTGGTGTTCGGAAACTGTTGGGCATAATTTAAAGTGGTATAGGGCACGCCGAGATAAACATTTTGATGAAAGGAATATGCGTCCCGAAACGCTCCCTTACCGAGTTACATGCGTTTGAATTTGGCGCACCCCATTTGAAAATGGCACGTTGCTTGGACCACGCACGTGCGAGTCAAATGGAATACATACGTGCAGTGCGGGGTGCGGTGGAGCCAAGCCGGCCTGCAGAGGGACAGAAGACGACAGTCGAACTGAGTAGTGTCTGTGCAAGTGAGTTTATGGCGCCGTACATGTTTGCCGAATTAGCCGACATGCCGCAGTCGAATAGGAAAACATTCGTACAGATCTTAAACGCCTACTTGACACAGGACAGCTTCTACCAAAACTTCTAAACGCCGGAGCGAGAAGACGTGCTAGAACACCCAGTATTGAGGAAGAAGTTCTCGATCGGTTGGAAGCACAACCTAACACCAGCAACCGTGCAATTGCGCACAGCATGGGTGTCAGTAACTTGACAGTTTAAGAGGAGTGACTTACATGAGCAGCGGTTGAACCCAAACAAAAAAAAATACAGGAAGTGAAGTGGAGGTGCAAGACCCAGCGGAGTTTCCACTTCGTGTGCAATTTTGTAAGAGGTTCTTGGCACAAATTAATGACAATCCCNGGTGCAAGACCCAGCGGAGTTTCCACTTCGTGTGCAATTTTGTAAGAGGTTCTTGGCACAAATTAATGACAATCCACACTTTGGTGAGATCCCATTGTGCCGTGATGAGGCTATGTTCACGAGAGACGGAATGTTTAATACCAAAATCAGTCATGTGTGGAGTGGCCACAACCCACATGAAACACCTACCTGGTCATATAAACATAAATTTGCGGCGAACGTTTGGGCTAGATTTGTCAATGATTACCTAACTGGGCAGTACATTTNTTGTCAATGATTACCTAACTGGGCAGTACATTTTCCCATCACACCTGTATGGTAAAACTTACCTGTGATTTATGGACGATATGCTGCCTGTTTTGATGTAAGAAGTGTCAAACTTTGTGCAGCAACAGATGTGGTTTTTAACTGACGGCGCCCTCACCCACTTCACATATGCTGTACGGGACTTGAATAACACCTTCACCGGAATATGGGAGGGGCGAGGAAGTCCGGTAGTTCGCCCCACCACCCCTCCCCCCAGCACCACAAAGGTCACCCGACTTCACAACCTTAAACTTTTTCTTGGGAGATCACGTTAAAAGTCTTGTTTACGAAACACCCGTGGAGAGTAAGGAGGAGTTTGCTGCGATAATTCTTGCCGCCTGCCTTAAAGTTCAACAAACACACAGCATTTTTGACAGAGTATGTAACTACATCGATGGCAACGTCAACGCCTGCTTGCAAGTCGTAGGACGTCACTTCGAACAGTTCCGGTATAAAGGTGAGCCATGCTTAACATCTCTATGTTTGTTTATGCAATACGATCAGCTGTTTGCCGACGCGCGCGGGGATTGGTGAATGTCGTCTGCTGGTTCCACTCCCGCCTGCATGTGATTTGCCCAGGCAACGCGCCGAATTCAAACGGTACACGCATTGTTTGACGCCTGTGGTTCGGAAGGGGGATGTTTTCAGACACATGTTCTTTTACAGATATCCTATCCATAATATATTACAAAATATTCAGCNGTTCGGAAGGGGGATGTTTTCAGACACATGTTCTTTTACAGATATCCTATCCATAATATATTACAAAATATTCAGTTACTAATAGTTTTTAAATAAATATACGGACATAACCTAAAAACGTTAAACTTCAAATGACTGTCAAAATTTCTTTAAGTACCATAGCATATGTTCCGTAATAGAGCCAAATTTGGTGTTATGATTTATTATTGATAACAATGACTACACGCAAATACAAAAATTTGAAATAATGATAATGACGCTGAAATACATATTAACAATGTCCCAAATAACATTAAATCTACTATTTTTTAAATGTTCGGTTGAAATTTGGATGAGAACTGATACATTACAAACTAAGTTGGTATGATTTAAGCTCTAATGAGAAATTTATTGTTGCTGAATAATTTTTCTACATTTGTATATTTTTCTACAGTCCTAATTCAAAAATGGTATAGAATTCGCTAGGCCCATGTACTTATATTTTTCACATTTACCAACACGTTAACATGACGTGAGAATTTTGCAAATTATAATGTACTTACTTCAGTAATTATCCTATATTGAAAAATATACAAACTGAGAAAATTTAACAAGTGAGCGAAAGTTACTTATTTTGAAAAAGAACAAACGTAAAGAAGTGTTACAGCTAACTGAAAAGCAAAGGTCAAAACAAACTAAATTATGTTAAAAGTGTTTCTTCTGCATAAAGAAGATGTCAATCACATTAGCCTACTGATAAAAACTTCTTCCAACAACTTTAAATTCACTTAACATCGGTGCTGTTGGTAGCAAGTATAAATAAGTTATTTTTTCTTTTATTCATGGTTAACTAAATTTTTCTCATTCTAGCAGTGAAAAATTCGCTCTAATGGCCATAGTCCAGTAATTACTTCCTAGTGAATGTTAACTAATGTCTGTATGTTGTTAATGAGCTGCAGTGTATGTATTTTTCTGGTTAAAAAATGTATTTGCATTTGATAATTGTGCAGTGGTTGTATATTTACAAACTACTATGTATTCAAACACCAGTTGTGTGCGTGTTTCCGTGTGAAGATACCCCAGAGCTGACAGCGCTTCGTGTAGGAATTTAATTTAGAAATTTATATTGTTGTTGGTCTGCCATTTTGGAAGATAGCACCACATTGAAAATAAAGCCTATACGTTATATCTCAAAAACAGCTCGAACAATTCTCACCAAATTTGGCACGTATGGTAGGTTATGTAAATTTGGAATTTATTCCAAATTTTAACCATTGCCTTAACTTTTCATATAAAGGTAATGTTGAACACGTGAACTTCTTAAATGATGCAACTATGTTTGATGGCAGTTAATCACATGCATTACACGCATACTAAAGTACGTCTGTTTTTGCAGTTTGTATAGCTAAGAAAAAGTAGGCCCATATCGCTCTAGCCATTTTGAAAGATAGTGTCACACGAATTAATAAAGTTTTTTTCATATCTCGGCTAAAAATTAACCGATTCCTACCCATTTTGGCAAACAAGTAGTACTGCAGCAGATGACACATAGAGGTATGTTATAAGTAAGTTAGACCCTTATTTTCAAAATGGCGATTATATAGTTATTTAAGAATAGTATACTATATCGTCAAAACCTTGTCATTAATTCTAAATTAATCTTGTATGCTGGGAGTATATTTTTCAACCATAAAATGTGTCTGCATAAAGCCACCTTCGTCGGTCATTTTGTAATATAGTGCCACACAAATAAGTAACGTTTTGTCATATCTCGGGAAAAAATTAAAGATTCCTTCCAAATTTGTCAAACTAGTACGTAGATTTGCAGTAAGCCATGCAAACTGATATGTTTTGAGCAGGATAGACACTTATTTAAAAATGGAGGCCATATTAACATTTTAGTTTAGTAATTTTTAACTACGAAACTACCAAACAAATTTCTACTTAACTTTGTGTACAGGCATTATCTATCATATACAACAAATTTTTCAAAATATAGCCTCTTTTTTCCGCTATATTGTAAGATAGCCCCACACATAAAAAAAAGTTTTTCTGTCATATATCCAGAAACAATTAACCGATTTATNTCATATACAACAAATTTTTCAAAATATAGCCTCTTTTTTCCGCTATATTGTAAGATAGCCCCACACATAAAAAAAAAGTTTTTCTGTCATATATCCAGAAAAAATTAACCGATTTCTTCCAAATTTGGTGAAGGAATTGTGCTGTGGTAGGTCATATTAATTTATATTTTATGTGTGCAAGATCCTTATTTTCGGGATTGTGGCTCTAAAAACCTTTTAGCTTAGCACGCTATATCTACGAAACTATGTAACCAATTTTGACTTGATTTTGTATACCGGCCGTATATAAAAATCACCGAATGTGGTAATACATAAATGTTGTCCTCCATTAATGAAAATCTTGAATAAAAAAAAAGGAGGTTTTATGCCATATCTCATGGACCAATCAACCGATTCCCTCCAAATTTTTCACGCATGTAATGCTACAGTAGGGTATGGAAACTAACATGTTTTAGGTGCGACAGGACTTTTTTAACGTTGGTAATATAAGTAATTTAGAGTAATATGTTATATATATGTAACATATAAACAAAATTTAACCAAATTTTGCACGCTTACAGTATTCATTACAATCACCAATTATCAATACAGTGATACTATTCTGCCAACTTTTTGCATAATAGAACCAGGTGAGGAAAATGAAAATTTTGCTAAAATTCCGGAACAATTCAACTAATTTCCACCAACATTTGCATACCATTAGCGCTATAGAAGGCAATTAAAAATTTTAATGATCGCAGTGGAGTCAGAAATTGATTTTTAAAATGGTGACCATATCAATATTTTTGGTAAGCTTGTCATATCTATTTATTAATTTAACAAATTCAACCAATATTTTAATGCTGACAGTATCTGTTAGANTTTGGTAAGCTTGTCATATCTATTTATTAATTTAACAAATTCAACCAATATTTTAATGCTGACAGTATCTGTTAGAAGCATCGCATACAAAACCTCTATTTTAAATGCAGTTTTGTAGTTATTATCGATTAAGAAAATAAGATTTTAATGCCATTTGTCGTGGACCATTAAACAATTTTCCACTGAGTACTTCACACAAATAGCGCTGCTGTAAGCCATGTAGACTTATATGTTGTATGTGGGCCAGTTTCTAAATAATGGCCGCGTAAATATTTCAGGTTTGCGAGCCCTATCTACCAAAACATTATACTGGTTACATCCGACATTGATGCTCCAAATCCTACCTCCGTAATGCAGTTAATTGTACATTATATTATGGCACGAGTTTTTATGGATTCGAGTACTGTTGCATATGTTTCTGGTTTTATCTATAATGAAATTGCTGTCAACGAGACGTCAAGACCCATATACCATCAAAGCTTTTAAGAACTTCATTAAAAATGATTGACATTCATGTAGAGGAAAGTAGGATTTTTTTAGTTATATCAGTAACTTCTTGTTATTATTAAATAAATGGAAATAATAAAATAAGGCAGTATTGAAATTCAATTCAAAGTAGCAGCATAAAAAAGGGAAGGCTAAATTATTGGCGGTCAATAACAACAGGAACGTAGATAGAGANTCAATTCAAAGTAGCAGCATAAAAAAGGGAAGGCTAAATTATTGGCGGTCAATAACAACAGGAACGTAGATAGAGAACTATCACGTTGCTACTACGAGCACTAACATGCTACAAGCGATATCTCGTGGTACAATATCGTGCGGAGTGCCAACAGTTTAGCGGGCCGCGATGGCGCCGTGGTTAGAGAGCTCGCCTTCCGCCAAGGCAGATCGAGCTCGATTCTCACCGGATCCCTCTNTCAATTCAAAGTAGCAGCATAAAAAAGGGAAGGCTAAATTATTGGCGGTCAATAACAACAGGAACGTAGATAGAGTACTATCACGTTGCTACTACGAGCACTAACATGCTACAAGCGATATCTCGTGGTACAATATCGTGCGGAGTGCCAACAGTTTAGCCGGCCGCGATGGCGCCGTGGTTAGAGAGCTCGCCTTCCGCCAAGGCAGATCGAGCTCGATTCTCACCGGATCCCTCTCGGAATTTAGCACGTATGAATTGTGCCGAGTGATGCCGTTGGTCAGCGGGTTTTCACAGAGATCTCCCATTTCCCCGGCCTTGCATTCCGGCGCTACTCCATTCTCACTTCGCGTCACCCCCATCGACTTTCGAGACCACGTAGTTTAGAGCCGTTCCAAACTTCTCCACTTCAAGGGCCCGATTTTTTTTAACGATCGGGATAAATTCGTTAGCGGATTTATCCGATACTTCAATTTCGGTAGCGAGTGTTTCGGAATGCCAAAATGCGTGTTTTTGAGATGACTGTAGCGACTGTCGGAATGAAATGTATCGGATTTGTGAATAATCGAGATTAAAACTTAGTATCGTTGCGTTTCGCGTGTTGTCACCTAAGTTGAACTAATAAGTTGTTAAATCTGTTGTGGCAAGAAAATTGGTTGTAGAATACACAGTCATATATTTCATTTTTTACTGGATAAGTCAGAATAAGCAATTACAATAAATGTAAAATTTACAAAACAACCTAAAGTTGCAACAATGCTTGAGATTAATAATTAGCATAAGCAATGAAGTTTCGGGGAATATCCATATTCGCGGGACTTATGTAGACAATCCACATTAACTCTTATTTACCATACAGTTTTTTAAAAATATAATTTGTACTTGACTCAATTATACCAATTATTATCAAAGAAAATATCTAGACTCAAGAAAGCACCTGTTAAAAGTTAACACACATTGCCGCTAGATTGTGTTAACACTAATTACAAATATATTAAATAAGCTTTTTATATTTTAATAAGATTACGATACCTGTATGCAAGAAAGAACTGCCACACATGTTAGTTTACTGTAGAAAATAATTTACTGCAGATTTAGTAGCTACACTATTATGATTTATATTTTGCTGGTGCAAATACATCACAAGGAAAATGTTTGGTAACATTCCAGCTATGGCTGCAAATTGAATATATTGATATTCTTTACGAATATTTGCCTGGCCCAAGCAAATTTATTACGTTTTGATTCACTCAGGCATATGGATGGATACATTTTTTTAAACACTGGGATATCCCATTTTCTGCTAATCTCAACGTTTCACACAGGATGTTGCAAAAGTAAATGCAAATACTTGAGGGAAACAACTGTCACCAGGTCCGGAAACGCGTCGTTTGCTTACAACATAATGCATATTGTATGGCCCACGGGCTGGATCATGTTTGTGTGGAACGCCTATCGCGTGTATGGTACATTGCACCGCATGCCACGATACTACACTGCACACCAGAACATAAGGAACTGAACAGAAATAGNCCGCATGCCACGATACTACACTGCACACCAGAACATAAGGAACTGAACAGAAATAGATTACACGTGTGTGAAAGCTTATCAACGGTACATTACAGACTTACAGGAAATGCTCAAAACGCCCTCCATCAGCACGGATACATGCGTCAACCCGCCGTTGCATGGACTCCCGGATACGTCGGTGTATACCTGGAGACATCCTTATCGTTTGAACAGTCCATTCCCTAAATCAACCCACATACGACTGATGCACACGCGACATTCGTAGCTTACAGCTCGATGCTGCATCGAACAGTGCGCTGCGTACGATTGATTAAACGGTCGGTTCGACATGTCTGGTATTGGCTACCGTCGCACTACATCTGTGATGGCATTCCACACAAACATAATCCAGCCCCGGGCCATACAATGTACGTAATGTAATGGGAGTTGTAGTAAAGAAACAAAGCGCTTCCGGACCTATGTTCACACGTCGCACTACATCTGTGATGGCATTCCACACAAACATAATCCAGCCCCGGGCCATACAATGTACGTAATGTAATGGGAGTTGTAGTAAAGAAACAAAGCGCTTCCGGACCTATGTTCACACGTCGCACTACATCTGTGATGGCATTCCACACAAACATAATCCAGCCCCGGGCCATACAATGTACGTAATGTAATGGGAGTTGTAGTAAAGAAACAAAGCGCTTCCGGACCTATGTTCACACGTCGCACTACATCTGTGATGGCATTCCACACAAACATAATCCAGCCCCGGGCCATACAATGTACGTAATGTAATGGGAGTTGTAGTAAAGAAACAAAGCGCTTCCGGACCTATGTTCACACGTCGCACTACATCTGTGATGGCATTCCACACAAACATAATCCAGCCCCGGGCCATACAATGTACGTAATGTAATGGGAGTTGTAGTAAAGAAACAAAGCGCTTCCGGACCTATGTTCACACGTCGCACTACATCTGTGATGGCATTCCACACAAACATAATCCAGCCCCGGGCCATACAATGTACGTAATGTAATGGGAGTTGTAGTAAAGAAACAAAGCGCTTCCGGACCTATGTTCACACGTCGCACTACATCTGTGATGGCATTCCACACAAACATAATCCAGCCCCGGGCCATACAATGTACGTAATGTAATGGGAGTTGTAGTAAAGAAACAAAGCGCTTCCGGACCTATGTTCACACGTCGCACTACATCTGTGATGGCATTCCACACAAACATAATCCAGCCCCGGGCCATACAATGTACGTAATGTAATGGGAGTTGTAGTAAAGAAACAAAGCGCTTCCGGACCTATGTTCACACGTCGCACTACATCTGTGATGGCATTCCACACAAACATAATCCAGCCCCGGGCCATACAATGTACGTAATGTAATGGGAGTTGTAGTAAAGAAACAAAGCGCTTCCGGACTTATGTTCACATAACATTTTTTTCTTCCTCGAGATTAGTGGATTGTTTCCCCGAACTATTTACATATATTTTTGCGACTACATGTATATTTGGACTGCTGCTTATGTTACAGTTTTAGTGCTAACTAATTTTCTCAGCTGTAATTTTTCTGGCACAAATTTGTTTATTATTTGTTTTACGTTTCAGTTGTTTCGTGTTATAATGTTCGTAAGAATTCTATCAGTTTTCATGTAACAACTTAATTTTGTTTGCATGGTTCCTTCACAGATAGTCACAATGCCGTTAAAATTAGATGTGTGGTAACATACATACATTTTTACTCTCCTTCAGTATTTGCATTTAGATAAACAATAATGGATTGTCTATTTTCAAGTTTCTTACATCACACTCTGGTATTGACGAATAAATCTCCAGAGAAGAGACGATTCCGGCAGCTGCCTTTCTTTCGTGTTCATTTCGACTCATTAGCTGCTACTAGGGGCACCACATCGTGGCGCGAAAATTTCACGACCAGTTGTATTTCATAACACTTTAGCTTAGATGCACTATCGTGAGTAGATGGTTCGCGTGTTACGCGTCTTTAGTGTCTGCGCGCGAATCACAAACGCGCAGTATTGAAGTTACCTCATTCTAATTGACCAGTCAAGTAGAAAAATGTCTTCATACAGTCACTACACCAATAAGAAAATGAAAACTGCTGGTACGCCCATATCATATTGAAATATAGCATGTGCGGAAATCTCCTCNACTACACCAATAAGAAAATGAAAACTGCTGGTACGCCCATATCATATTGAAATATAGCATGTGCGGAAATCTCCTCATGAAATTCGGGTGTCCCTAGCTACTACTCATACTTTCCGGTATACTATTCCGCTATCGAGTGTTCAAAAATGGCCTTTAAGCATTCCCGTAGTGGAATTCTCTCACACGAACGGTAGTGTCGTCATAATAAAAGTAATATTTGGACGTAAACATTTTCAGTGCATTTATGTTTCGTAAAGCGAAAGCGATCTGTAACAGTTAATTAATTAAAACCTGTCATGAGGTGGTAAAGATTATAGACTGATTGGCAAATAACATTTTAAGCATAAAACCGTTAGGGACTATGCTGTTAGGCATTACGCGGAGGTAGTTCGCTATAGGCATTACGCCATTTGGCACTACGACGTGTAATAAATAGAAAGCTAATATTTGTACCAATTTATATACATTTTAAAAATCAGAAATGTAAGCAACAGCTGCATGCACACTGACGTTGAAATGGAACATTGCTGGTTACTATACATTGCTTCATTCCATCTAGCTCGCGTGTGCATTCCTGCACGGAGTGCTGTGCTCAGTGATCGTGCTCATCGAGTCTTGTTTGTATCGCATCGACCTCGGTCTTGTAGATAGCGCGAAACTACATACCCAGGACGAAAAACAAGGAACGCCGCGCCGCAGGCAACAATAGCCAGTGTACGACATTTTAGATAGAGCAAGAAGAAAGAGGAGATGACTGTGCCTTAGTTGTTTATCCTCTTCCCTTCAGTTTGAAAATGTGCTAAATTAATAAATTAAGTAGAATAATATGCATTGTACAGGTATGATAGCATGTATAAGCTGTGCGTGGTAATGTAAGCACTATTGAAATAAACTTTCGAAAAAATCACTGTCCATAATAGCGTAAATTTAAACGTAAGCAATGAGTGCAATACTCATAGTTAAGTTGACAGCGAATTAAACTATAAAGTTAAATATCTTACCACCTCGCTAACCATAATGTTAAAATTTTGTCAAATTCAATTTGCTTTCATTCCGTTACAGAACAAAAACTGTGGAAGTTGTAACTCTTTTACGTGTCTAACTATTTCGTATTTCCTAAAATGAAATACTCACTATCCTAATAAATAAAGAATTTTCATATTGTTCTGAGTGAAGTGGCAGTATTTGTTGTGGCTTGAGTCTTATTGCTGTATTTCAAGATAAGTTTTTATCCCAAAGAATTGTAAACATTTCACGCAATATATCGACCTTGGAAACGTGTTTACATACAAGTGAGCCGGCATTAATTTTTAACCTGAAATAAACTTGAAGAAACTTCGGAGGAACGTATTTTGTTAAATTTGTGATATCAATTGCAATTCTAAGAGCTTCAATAAATTTGTGTTATTTGCGTAATTGCCCAAATATAATTTTACGAGTCGATTTATTGTTATCTATGTCGCTCATTTTGAAACAAGAACACCACGGAAATGTTTTGCACTGTAAGCAAAATATTTATTGGTTGTCATTAACTCATTAACAAAGTGTTTTAACATCTGGCTGAGCCGTTTAATTTGCGCGAGCTAATATAAACAGTGAGAACTATAGCTCCCACGGCAAACGATTAGGCGTAAGGCAGACTCCGACTTCCCCCTCAATTATCTGCGTTAAATGTGTTTATGCTATTTCATGAAATACATTGCCAATAGCTAGCTACTGTGTTGTTTGAACTCTGGTAAAATTACGCCCATATCTGTCTAGGCGAAAAGTATATGCGGGAAACTTAAGGCCCAAAGGTTTTGTTGTTGTGTGTTGCAGAAACTGTGTTTTTGGATGTATTTTTTGAGACTTGTATCGAGCGATACATATCAACGTGGAAGAAAGTCGAACAACTTTTCTGTGAACATGTTAATTGCTTCCTCCCTTATAAACACGCTGGCCGTTTCGAACGTTCCTCGTCAAATGTGTGAATAGCTTGCATGTTCGCCTGCAGTATGCATAAATTGCAACACGCCTCTAGATACCACTCTGAGAAAAAAGGTTTGTTGAGTAAAACAAAGTTTGTTTGGCGCAAACAAGTTAATTGTCTGTTGGCCTATACGGACAATTAAATATTTTTTTTGCTGACGAAAATATTAATTTGTTGCCCATATTTGCTTGTGCGTGTGCCTAGTGTATTATTATAATTTCTCTCAAAGTCAGAGGGCTGAACCACGCTCGTTACGGGACGGAGCTCTTAATGAAATAAAATAGTTAATTATAAATTCCTAATTTTATTTACAATAACTACAAACAAAATCCACTCGACACAACATCTCATAATAAACTGATCACTTGCCGTTTACAATAAATTTCTTCAATAAATAAAATTTACAATTATCTCAAAGAAATTAACATGTTTAGTAACTAAAAATCAGTCCCAATAGACAATGTATCAAAACCTATTCAATTATTTTACAAATTTGCAATGAACATATTTGACAGTTCCAATATTTACAATAAAGTTCTTATCACATGCTATTCAGTCCCACCTCAGTTTAGTCAAGATCCCACCAGTCCGCAANTTATAAATTCCTAATTTTATTTACAATAACTACAAACAAAATCCACTCGACACAACATCTCATAATAAACTGATCGCTTGCCGTTTACAATAAATTACTTCAATAAATAAAATTTACAATTATCTCAAAGAAATTAACATGTTAAGTAACTAAAAATCAGTCCCAATAGACAATGTATCAAAACCTATTCAATTATTTTACAAATTTGCAATGAACATATTTGACAGTTTCAATATTTACAATAAAGTTCTTATCACATGCTATTCAGTCCCACCTCAGTTTAGTCAAGATCCCATCAGTCCGCAANCAATATTTACAATAAAGTTCTTATCACATGCTATTCAGTCCCACCTCAGTTTAGTCAAGATCCCATCAGTCCGCAATGTTCTAGAGTTCTCCGAGCGCCCTCACGCAAAGTAGCCTTCACTAGTCGGGTTTCACACCTTCTCGTCCATTCATTCCACAAACACCTCGTCTGCCGTCGCCACGCAATCTCCCGTCGTCATCCGTCTTCTGCATGTCGCTCGATTACCGCACTCAGCTGAAAGGCTTCTACAAAGACTGTCGACAGTTCAACTGTGGTTTGTATTTATAGGGCCGTACACCATCACCCAGAAATTTATCTAAATCCCGCGTTGCGCCAAGGGTCGTAATTCCCAGAATATTCTTGTGCATCCTATACACTTGTCGGCTTCTCCTGCCAGGGGGGGGGAGGGTCTCCAACGCCATCTACGTCCCCGCTGTCAGTCATTCCCCGGTTGCCCGTAGATATGGAGGAGGGGGGTTTTTTNGGTGGTGAGCGGGTCTGACGGATAGGGGAGGGTCGAGGTGAGTCACCCCTCACGGAGTCGGACCGCGCATAATGGGAGCTCGCGGCCGGTACGAGCTGCAGTGCTTAACGGTATATTATAATATATATTTATAAGGTATTAGAGTAATAAGTCGTTGACTATCTCAGTTGGAATTTTGATACATCTGCAAATAAACTAATAGGCAAATAATAGTTGCAATCACAATGGTGCAACTTACAAGAATGAAACGTGGTGGGTATGTTTGACAATGTGAGACATGCAGATGATTCACGTCGCACAAGTGGCGTCAGCAAGGTCAGGCTTCGTCCCTGTACCTGCCAGTGTGCATACGTTCCATTCATACTCGTACTGCTGAGTCGGAAGTACCTCTTCAAAGTATAGCATGTACTGGAGACGAGTTCGACAGCACTTAAGACAGTTGGACACGTTCGAAAAGGGCCGCATCGCAGGACTTCGGAAGTAGAATGGTCATTTCGCAGTGTTGCGTGTCATACCAGTCGTGAGGATATTACCAAAGCACGTTGTTGGTGGCAGTGGATACATGAAGGTATGCAAACACGGCACGCAGGATCTGTCTCCAAAATGTAAATAACAATTGACTNTGCGTGTCATACCAGTCGTGAGGATATTACCAAAGCACGTTGTTGGTGGCAGTGGATACATGAAGGTATGCAAACACGGCACGCAGGATCTGTCTCCAAAATGTAAATAACAATTGACTTCCGATAAAGAATACTTAAAGTTATATGTCAACTTCAAGCATATCCTATCAGCGGGAGTTACGCTTTCGTTCAGAACGCACAAATGGAATTTGAAGTAATTATACTCTCTGCTGCTAGATCGCATGCTTTAAACAAATGCTTGCAGTTATATTTGAATTCCTAGGATCATTAGTGCAAAATGACAAATACTGTACTCTTGTTAGCAAATAACACAAACATGTAAAATTACTGAAAATTTGTAAGTGTAACAATACAAAGTTTGCACATACATGTCCATTGCAAAAATTACAGAAGGGAAGTTGTACAACTACACTAACATTGAGTGCTTATACGATAACCACGTAGCAGTGAAAATACATAATTTAAGATTTTTGTACAGGAGCGAGTGTGTTTTTACACATACTTCAAAATGTGTGAATTAACACCAACATTATATTAACTAAGCAATACGTCCATGTATGTTCACCAAAGACTTTTAGTATTCTCTGAATTGTTAATAACAGTTGTGTAAAATTACAAATGTTGTAGTATTTTTTTGCACATTACACAACAAAAACATAAAATTTACAAAAATGAATGTGAAATTTACATTTATATTTTGCAGTGTCNTTCCGATAAAGAATACTTAAAGTTATATGTCAACTTCAAGCATATCCTATCAGCGGGAGTTACGCTTTCGTTCAGGACGCACAAATGGAATTTGAAGTAATTATACTCTCTGCTGCTAGATGGCATGCTTTAAACAAATGCTTGCAGTTATATTTGAATTCCTAGGATCATTAGTGCAAAATGACAAATACTGTACTCTTGTTAGCAAATAACACAAACATGTAAAATTACTGAAAATTGGTAAGTGTAACAATACAAAGTTTGCACATACATGTCCATTGCAAAAATTACAGAAGGGAAGTTGTACAACTACACTAACATTGAGTGCTTATACGATAACCACGTAGCAGTGAAAATACATAATTTAAGATTTTTGTACAGGAGCGAGTGTGTTTTTACACATACTTCAAAATGTGTGAATTAACACCAACTAAGCAATACGTCCATGTATTTTCACCAAAGACTTTTAGTATTCTCTGAATTGTTAATAACAGTTGTGTAAAATTACAAATGTTGTAGTATGTTTTTGCACATTACACAACAAAAACATAAAATTTACAAAAATGAATGTGAAATTTACATTTATATTTTGCAGTGTCNTTTTTGCACATTACACAACAAAAACATAAAATTTACAAAAATGAATGTGAAATTTACATTTATATTTTGCAGTGTCCTATGTGCACCAGCACTGTTGGTAAACAGCTGCACAATGTAGGACTGCACACATGCAAACAATTGCGACGACTGACTTAACATGACATCAACGTCGCCGGAGACTGCAATGGTGTTGTGATCGACTGTCATGGAGGCATGAAGAATGGCAGCGGGTTATTTTTAGTGATGAGTCCCCCTTCTCCCTTGGTGATGACGACTAACATAATCCGTGTGTAGAGGCAACGTGGGCAGTGCCAAGATGAACATTTTATTGTCACATGTCACATCCAGACGTCCTGGTGTCGTGGTTTGGTGTGCGTTTTCGTACGATGCCCGTTCACAGATGGTCTTCATCACGGGCACTTTGGCAGCCCAACGGTACGTTCATGAGGTTCTGCAACCAGTGGCCTTACTGCCTGTGATCACCCATGCCAGTGCTCTTTTTAAAAAGGACAAATCTCGTTCTCGTACCGAGGCTACCGTTTCAAGAGCGTGCGTCGAAGCCATCGCTACGCTGTGACAGCCTGCTGTATCGCCAGGACTACCCTCAATTGAAAATGTGTGGAATGCTATTGGCTACTCTATCGTGACCCCACCTCTACTAAAATATCTACAGGAACAGCAAACGTATGCATATTCATGCTCCATGGGATGGATTATCGCATGTCCACTTCTACAACTTCTNATCTACAGGAACAGCAAACGTATGCATATTCATGCTCCATGGGATGGATTATCGCATGTCCACTTCTACAACTTCTTGCCGTGACGTCTGGCAGAATGTGTTCGCAAACATGACAACCCGTGTTAATATTGAGATACGTATGTGTAGTGCAATAAGTATTGCTAATACTAGTCTCAATTTGTAAAATCATTCCCTTTTNTTAATATTGAGATACGTATGTGTAGTGCAATAAGTATTGCTAATACTAGTCTCAATTTGTAAAATCATTCCCTTTTCTTTGTGACTTTTACCTTCGTTCCGAATAGCATTGCAATCTGAAACTTTCTTGTGAGCGTAACTGATTTTTTTACAATGAGGATCGTAATGCATTTAGAGTGAAAGTAGGATTTAGTTATACTCCACTGATAAAACCCAAGAGAGAACTTCATTTCGGATCACATAATCAAGCAAACTTTTTTCCTTGAATCTATTCGTAAACACTAATCAGGTCAGATTAATGACAGTTTAAACCACGTTGTCTTCTGTATAAAGGAATAAATCTTCCCTACTCTGAGAGAAACGTTCAGTTCCAGATATGTAATCAATTTGCTTGAAAAGTAAATTTTTAAAATCAACAATAGTTTGTTCACTTGACTAATCTGCTGTTGCGCAAATAAGCGCATTCGTTTCTTTGAACCAAATAACACATAAAAAAATAATTTGCTGAGCTAATTATTTAATTTGTTGGTTGTTTAGTCATCGTCTATATATCATTATTTCAAACAATTACTCATTTGCAAAAAAAATATCCCCCAGATGNAAAAAAATAATTTGCTGAGCTAATTATTAATCTGTTGGTTGTTTAGTCATCGTCTATATATCATTATTTCAAACAATTACTCATTTGCAAAAAAAATATCCCCCAGATGGTGCCATCGTAGAGGCACATAAGTGGATAGGTACACAGGAATTATATATACAGAAAACATGAACATATTGCACCCCACGTAGCATGTATTGCAGTGGACCAACACTTTCAGGGTGAATTTAGTATAGTGTTGGACCACCCGTAGCCCGGAGACAGGCGACGATATGGCCGGGTATTGAGGCATACGGAAGTAGGATGTTTTCATTAGGAAGATCTGACCACTGCTGATGTAACTGGACCTGGTCTCTCGCGTTCTCGATGGACGAGAGATATTGGGACCTTGCTGATCAAGGAAACATGTTGACATCACGAAGGCAGGCCAGAGATACTCGTGCTGTGTGAGGACGGGCATTCTTCTGCTGGAAAATGGGGTTGTCTAGTTGCACAAGGAAGGGGAGCGCACATGGTCGCTGATTTCTCTGGACGTATTCTCGTGCCATCAGGGTTCCANACACATCCGCCGTAGTTGCCGCTGACCGAAGTTGCCGTCCAATCTGGTCTCTCGCGTTCTCGATGGACGAGAGATATTGGGACCTTGCTGATCAAGGAAACATGTTGACATCACGAAGGCAGGCCAGAGATACTCGTGCTGTGTGAGGACGGGCATTCTTCTGCTGGAAAATGGGGTTGTCTAGTTGCACAAGGAAGGGGAGCGCACATGGTCGCTGATTTCTCTGGACGTATTCTCGTGCCATCAGGGTTCCATCAATCACCATAAAAGAGGCGCGGGAATCGTAGGAAATGGCACCCCGCACCATGACACCTCTAACTGGCGTGGTGTGCCACTTTACAATGAAGTGTGGATCATGGTGCTGGTCACAACTTCTCCAGACTCGAATTTGGCAGTCGTCTGTATCCAGACAAAACCGTGGTTCGTCGCTGAACACCACTTGTTGCCCATCCGCAAGCTGCCATACTGCCCGTTCCNTGTATCCAGACAAAACCGTGGTTCGTCGCTGAACACCACTTGTTGCCCATCCGCAAGCTGCCATACTGCCCGTTCTCGACAGAAGATCACACATTGTTAAGAATGATCTTTTATGCCAATTCATACCTGAAAGCGGTTATGGGCGTAGCTAAAGAATGAGTCATGGTTAGGTAGAGCACAGCAGTATAAAATGGAGTTTATTGAACATAAGGCTTATAGAATAGCTATTTACGGGACTATTGATCGCGGGAGCTTAAATTGAACACCAANGAGTTTATTGAACATAAGGCTTATAGAATAGCTATTTACGGGACTATTGATCGCGGGAGCTTAAATTGAACACCAAGATGCTAATTAATTGTATTAAGTGTTATTACTTCATGCTATTACTATTACAATGTAATTGGAAAGTCCCCACCTTGTTCATGTTGCCGGAGGCTGATTCTATAAGGCGGTTAACGACGGTCGGACACTCCTATCTTCAGTGGTCTTCTCGTTCCAATGGCCCGACAACAAAATACGCCGCTTCCGGTGTTAAACTGGCCTATATCGGGCGCATTGTTTAATATTTTCTGTGCCGTTTACTGGCTGGTAGAGGGGATTTCTGCAACTGTCTTTCGCAAGGTGTTATTGCAATAACGCTCGAGCCCTGGTTCAATGCTTGAAGGTGTAATCAGGCAGGCCGCCCAGCTAAGGCCTGATCACTTCATAACAACATGCTCGGCGATGCTCAGGTTTTAGTGGTAGACATCGTAATGGACACTGGGACGACAGATCCCGCTCTGTTAGCCGCCTGGATATGGTACTGATGGACACAGGCATATCCCCAGCTGCCACGATATGTCTCTGGATAGTGTGCAGCGATGCCAGTGGAGTACTTACATCCTGACGCACGATGAAACGATCCTCCCTGCTGGTGGTCCGCCAGAGTCGACCCGAGCCTTCTGGATGGGTGTTTACACACTCCTGCTCCCACTGCGTCCAACACCGACTCACAATGTAGGGAAAACGGTTAAAGTGGCGAGCAATGCGCCAAAACATCCAACCTGCCCCTCAGAGGCCAACGATGCTGCCGCACTCAAACTCATCAAGCTGTGAAAAGGCGGGTTAAATGCGCCGTTGGGGCACGCCACATGTTCACTGAACTTTGTTGTGTGGCTTACGCTGCTACTAAGGCCTTATTCAGTGTCTTGCAGCTATGAATGGTGGAGGGACATGTATGCTCCNTCAGCTATGAATGGTGGAGGGACATGTATGCTCCCTAGTGGTACATACGCGTAAGTAAACAACATTAAACGCAAATGGGACACATGTCGGGCTATGACGATACTGTGTGGCAAGATTTGTTGGACGAGCGCTATTCGTTCATGGCAGTTTAGTTGCCTTAAATTCGGATGGGAAAGAGCTTATTAACGTCCACGGTGTTTAACTTGGAGGATTATTAGGCGACGGCTTATAAACTAACTTTTGACATTATTTAAACTAACACCCAAGTCTTTCCCAGGATTCGAACACAGAACGTCCCGCACTTCAGACCGGCGGCGTACTAACCANTTAAACTAACACCCAAGTCTTTCCCAGGATTCGAACACAGAACGTCCCGCACTTCAGACCGGCGGCGTACTAACCAACTGCGCTCCGGGAGGTCGGCAGTTACTTTAAACATAATAAATACCATGGTAGAGTCAAATAAATATTTTGTTTGAAGTGAATAATCATTGGGTCTGTTGTCTATTATTACAGAATTTTTGCTGCAACAAAAGCATCAATATCAGCTTAGTCAATTACTGGCATTTGTTTGGTTGGCTGTAATGTAATCGGGTCATTTCATTGCCTTCGTTCGAAAATGCGGCTTAAGAGTTTGTAATTTTCATAACAGTTTGGGTAGTAACAGTGTTAGTTAGTGCATTTATTGTTACTTAATATTGGTGTAAACAACCTCAATGGAACAAATTCAACACGAAACAAAAAACCAAAGCTGTAAAACTTGAAAATAGTTACTCCTATAAATGTCATATACATACATGAATAACATGATGTTGATTCTCATCAGTAGTCACGTTAGCTGAAGTGGTTAAGGCGTATCACTCGAGCGCTGAAATTCCGGATTGGTAATTCGGGAGGACTTTCACTTTTTTTTTAAAAATATAATTGAAATTGTTTAATGTATGTAGTTACACAAATCTCATTTGTGCTAATCAAATCTCAACTCACAAGTTTGTAACAACTGAATATGATTAACAAGTTAATTCAGCATCAGCAAAAAAAATATTTAATTGCTCCTATAGGCCTACAGCCAATTAACAAATTTGCTACAAACAAACTTTGTTTTATTAAACGAAACCTTTTTCTCAGTGTGGTATCTAATGGCATCCTTTTTGCTTTGTATGTATACTGCAGGCGAACATGCGAGTTACTCAAACATTTTATGAGAAACGTTCAAAACGGCTAGCGTATTTTTAAAGGGAGGAAGCAAGGAACATGTTTGACTTTCCTGCGAATCTCAATTGACAGCATAAACCAAACTATATTTTTCATCACCTCGGTAACGTTTAATAAGAGTTAAATGCATTTACTATAAACAAATAGAAAATAACCGTGAGCATCAATCGGTATTCAGAGAAAAATGTTATTTACTGAAATTAACGTGCACGTATTCATAATCTATACTAACATAATAAAGCGGAAGAGTTTGTTTGTTTGAACGCGCTAATCTCTGGAACTACCAGTCGGATTTGAAAAAAATCTTTTTGCATTCGATAGCTCGTTTCTTGACGTNGAACGCGCTAATCTCTGGAACTACCAGTCGGATTTGAAAAAAATCTTTTTGCATTCGATAGCTCGTTTCTTGACGAAGGTTATAGGCTATTCAACATCACGATACGACGCTTAGAAGCAGAGAAAAAAAAGTCAGAAATATTGTATATGCGAAAGTCTGTGTGTGTATGTTTGTTACCACTCAACTCCATAATGACTGAACGGATTTTTATGAAATTTGGTATGTAGGTACTTTAGGTCCTGGAATAGGACATATGATACTGTTTATCCCCGAAAATTGTACGGTTCCTGAGGAATAACAACAGAACCTACTTCTGCGATGGCTGGGAACGTCGCCGAAATATTTTTTTCTCTGGTGTTAGAGTTTATCAGGCCGTCCAAGGACCTCTGAAATGGCTTAACGACTGCTATCAATCTATAACAACCGGAACCGAATATTTAACGTGCCCTCCGAAGCCCGGAAGCGCTCAGATGTTATGCCACTAAACGGTCACCCATCCAAATGTGTGTCGCTGGGAACGTTACTTAACTTTGGTGATCGATTAAGATCCCTCAGCCAAGCGCAATAAGTAGTACCTATGTACACTTTTTTCTAAAGCTACAACTTGATGAATCGTACGTTTTGATTTTCATACATCGTCGCTGGGAAGCGGAAATGTAGTAACTACGCGATAGTTGCACAGATACACTCCAAAACCATTACCCTATTTCTTGGCTATCGGGTAAAAAACATTTCCTTCCTTTTGGGTTGCCGTAATCAGTTATAAACATAGGCCAATATTGTATAATTCTATAATCCTGTTTTCACATAAACGAATTATCTTTTCCCAATAATAGCCGGGCGAAGCCGGGCCGGTTCGCTAGTGTTAAATACAACAATTATTAAATATTGTTTTTTATTTAACAATTATTTGCAGTGAACATTAGAATAACTGAAGTAAACAACAGCTGATAGTCAACTTGTATTGTTACGCGGAACGATACAAAACCAACGGGCTGAAAGAAGAAACTTCACATGGCTTTCAAAAGTGCTCACTTTACCATAAAGCGCATATACACCAGATAACTGAGAATCGAACATTCACACAAATGTATAATACGTGCATCAACAATGCAACTGTCTGGTCTGTATCACTGCATGTATGCGACGGAAATTTGATCAAACAACACTGTTTACTAAAGGGATGATGCAGTTGTAACAAGCTCAACTCACATTCGGGAACACGCGGGTTCGATTCCCTATTCGGCAGTCCTCAATTCGATTTTCCAAAATAGATCCAGGTGAATGCGAAAATAATTTCTTGATAAATACATGCTGAACTTTTGTACTTTTACGTAGCTTTCTTAGAGAGCATGCCTTTAACCGCCTCGGCCGGGGGTAGAGATCGCGCCCTATCAGCGCAGGTGCCCCCAGCTCGCTTTGCTTTTGACCAGACAGCAGATCCCCAGCCTGATAAACCAGTGCACACAGCAACGCGCCATCACACATACAATTGCAACCAGGCCAGTGGGCAGCAGACGGCACTAATCGGGATGCTATTCCCCACAAATCATGTCATTGAAAACGGCAAGAATGTCGTTCATGGGACTGAGAACCAGACCACGAATGCGCAATGTCTCGACAGTATAGGCCATGGTCACATCTCGTGCGGGGTCTTTTTTCGCCGTGATGCCAGCCCGAAAATATGCTCCAGAAGTACGGAAAATCGACGCACGCAGCACCTCAACCAGTGTTATAAATTGCCTTTAATGTTAGTATTATCATAGGAATTTATAATTCTAGGGTGTGTATCGTGTCAAAGAGAGAGATTAATTTTAGTAATGGTATCTGACATTTAACAGAGGTTTTCAACAAATACAGAGGATTAATCGATGGGAGCTTTTATCTAATGCAACGTTTACCTTAAATATAACAAGAGAGCTATGCCTAGAAACTTAGTTGAAGTTGAGTAAGTTTCACCTTGTCTCAAAGCCGAGGGCTGATTAAAATATGCGGATTACAAGAGATCGACATTTCCATTCCCTGATCACCTTCTGAACAGAGCCCGCGCGAGCTGTTACGGTCCTATAACGTCGGGACATTACGCACACGACAGCTCCCTACTACAAGTGCCGAGATCTTTACTATCAATCATGCCCATGGTCTGCGGGGCACTGGACACGCATGTGCTGCTGTCTCTCCAGAACAGCGCAGGTGACTTGACGGAGCTCACCCTGTCGACCAGTCTTGCGGAGGGGGATTTTTCCCATGATCTCCTCTAACATGCTGAGTATTAAACTACTAACAGAACGGGCCTATCTACAATGGACCGGTCACTAGAGAGAACCTCTGGTGGTGCCGAACAGATCGTCCTGTGCCCAAACATGAGTTTTCATGTCATTGATGGGTTTTTAGGACCGGCCACGAGATTGTATCTNAACAGATCGTCCTGTGCCCAAACATGAGTTTTCATGTCATTGATGGGTTTTTAGGACCGGCCACGAGATTGTATCTCACATTCCAGCTTGTTACAGGCCATAGTTGATTCCTTCCACTCACCTGGCTTTCCGGGCATCTAACTCCAGTCTTGTAACCACGCTGTCAACGAGACGTTTAGCCTCACACAAATAAGAATAAAAAATTAATATGTCAAGTAATCTTATAAAAATAAATTAAAATTATCGTCTGAATATGATTGAATTGGTGGAATTGTTTCAGCACGCTATTTAATGGAATTATTATAGCCATAGTTACTAATAGATTAATTCTAGTATGTACCTTATAATATGTTGAATTGCGCAGCCTGAGGGCTGTTTGAGACCCCAGACAGCGACTAGGTAGAATTATTCTGAGGTGGCTTGCCATTGCCTTCCGCAGTAAGGGATCCGTGCCAATGATTCAACTAAGGTTCCCGGCTGAGAGGCAACAATACTGCCCGTTACAACATAGGAGCTATGGCTATACGTCAAGTGTCCTCACTTCAGTTCGCACTCAGACTCATTACAAATACAGTGGTAACAGTGGTTCAAATGAGGAAGAAGTTTGTCTTGTATTCTCTTTGGAAATCAAGTTCTAGCTCTACCATTCCCAGCGGACGGCTGTACGCATGGGTTCGGGAAAACTGAGTTCTAAGTTAGTTTGAGGGGAATAATGGCGACCCTTTGTAACGAAGCCTATTAAATTTTTTATTCAGCCTACTGTATATCATACCATAGTCACATGTAAAAATTTACATTTTCATATATTTAACTAACTGCTTGTAGCCAAGCGCAGCTTAAGTGATTGTGTGAAATTGTCACAGCAATATATATTTTACTACTATGNAACTAACTGCTTGTAGCCAAGCGCAGCTTAAGTGATTGTGTGAAATTGTCACAGCAATATATATTTTACTACTATGAACATTGTTATTCTCAAGTTAGAATAGGAAACAATTTTAGTAGTTAGCAATTTGAACATTTTCCTTATAAATACTCAAAGAAATTAAACTAATTTTCTTAATTCGCTGTGAATAATACTGTTTCTAATCCTGTCAATTCTTGCAGTATTGTGTAACATACCCACACAGGCTCCTTAGAGCGATGGGACTCCGAAAGCTATGAGGTCCGCAAATTTAGGTTATGACTGTGATATGCTTGGCTTTATTTGGGGTTAAGCTCATTTTAAAATGTGAGCTAGACGCATTACATGGGATACCATGCAACGTACAGTTAAGAATTTGCATCATCGTGTTGTGTGCTCGTGGGATTCGTCCCATTGTTATAACAGCGTCCGGACTTACATACGTCAGAGAAGCTTACACGTGCAGTTGCCGTGATTTGTTCTTGCAACGCTGCGTCTCGAAATTACATGCTATAAATATACATTTTGTGGAGGGGGGGGGAGGAGGAAGAGGTTCTATGTTAGCAGACGGCTATAAAAAATATACAATACGCATAGACTTCCCTACCGTCATTGCTATAAAACATTTTAATTTATACCATTTTTTTCAGGTTCCGCTACCAAGTAATGTCACTGTCGCTGTCAACGTTACTTCTTAAAATACTGATAACAACATTGCGAATTTCGTTCTACATCAGCCATCGTTATAACAAACCTCGATTTGATCAATCTAAATAACGAGTTTAACAAGAAATCTTTATTTCAACCCCCCCCCCACCCCCACCATGGATTTATGTAATAACTATTGACTATGAAATATTTCATTTAAATATCAAACATTGATTTCTTAAGCAATATTCTAAACAATTCTTTGTTATCACCACTTTTGTCTAAGTTCAAATCGCTATATTTTAAGCACCAACGCTGTTTTTTATGTAACCATTTTGGAATATTTAATTTTCCACACAACTCTGAAGGTTTCGGCTGACACAGCTAACACTTTTTTCTTTCCAGTGGCAACAAATTTTATTTAATATTTAAAATAAAACTTTTTTATTTACCAGTGTCTGGCCAACTGCAGCTCATTCAGTAGCAATGTTAATAGGGCAGTGGCTGACTGGTATTCTTTTCTCTGTCAGAAAGGCGTTGACGATTATTATAATTTCCCTTCTTCCGCTGTGAAAATTACGTTATTTTATCCGATATTTACTTACACACATGCAGTGTCTCGGACCTTTTCAAACAAGGAGAAGGGGAGGCTAGTTTCACATATTTTTCGAAGTGGGGAGTGGAGAGAATTGGGCGGCTCTTAACGAGGTCTTGAGAGCCGATGAGGGTAAAGCGAGGTGAGTATGAAGCAGCGTCGGAATGCAAGAGCGGGGGAAAAGGGAGAACCCGAGTTATACCCGCCGACCAGTGGTATCGTCCGGCACGATTTCCACATGCGAAATTCCCCGCCGGGAATCGAATCTGGTTCGCCCTGGTGGTAGGCGAGTAGTCTAACCACTACACCACCGCGGCTGCTGTCGCATAGACCTTGTAATAATTGCACAGATACACTTGTGCCCACTGCACTGTGGTGACGCCAACTCAAACGAATACAGAAGAGTGCTTTATTAGCTTATGCTGCTAGCCATCGCTGCAGCTGAGAGAGTTAAAGTTTTCTTACTGTGACAGTAGTAAAATATATATGGCGAGTCTGGCCCAATGTATTTTAAATGGAAGCTATGTGGCTGTGGCTGACGGTCTTCAGCTTGACTCTGACGAGATTGACAGCCTTCGGTTTGACTCAGAGGATGCTCGGAAGCCTTCGTCTTGGGTTTATCGGATGTATCCGAAGGTGCTCAGCAGTTACGCCCACTAATTATTCGAGTAAATAGGTCAGTTTCTGGTAGCCATATTGGTTTTATAGGCAAATGGTATGCCAAATCGTAAATCTGTAATTATTATCTGATGTAAAATATTTGTATTAATATTCTACTGAAATTATACATAGGATATTGTGGAACGATACAACAGTATTTCTTAACTACACTTCCGGTCCCCTCTCTTGAAATATAATTAATACATGATGTCGGAATCTGTAAATTATTCACTGCCTCAACTGTTTTGCAGGCATAAGTATGCTACACAGATTATTTTTTTTATGTATGTATATATGACTAAACCAAACCCCATCATATGAGTAACGACTTTCTGCACAGGTATGTTATAATCTAGGTATGGATTAGCATCTACAAACACTTTTATAGACATACTTGGAATTAATTTAAATTCTAATATTACTAGGCCAATGAGACTTTAAATGTACGATGGTGATAAACAGTATTTTCTGCCATGCTATTCTTGAACAGCAATTCATGCCAATCCTTTTTTCAATCCCAATCCGCTCCGTAATCAGTTTCACATGCTCCGTAATCTTCGACAATCTCCACCAGTCTTTCAATCTTTCCATNATCCGCTCCGTAATCAGTTTCACATGCTCCGTAATCTTCGACAATCTCCACCAGTCTTTCAATCTTTCCATCAATCTTTCGAAATCCTCATCAATCAGCTCCGCATGCACCGCATTCAGCACCGCAAGCTCAAAANTAAACCAAACCCCATCATATGAGTAACGACTTTCTGCACAGGTATGTTATAATCTAGGTATGGATTAGCATCTACGAACACTTTTATAGACATACTTGGAATTAATTTAAATTCTAATATTACTAGGCCAATGAGACTTGAAATGTACGATGGTGATAAACAGTATTTTCTGCCGTGCTATTCTTGAACAGCAATTCATGCCAATCCTTTTTTCATTCCCAATCCGCTCCGTAATCAGTTTCACATGCTCCGTAATCTTCGACAATCTCCACCAGTCTTTCAATCTTTCCATCAATGTTTTGCAATCTTTCCATCAATCTTTCGAAATCCTCATCAATCAGCTCCGCATGCACCGCATTCAGCACCGCAAGCTCAAAAGTCTTCGCCAATACTCACCAATCTGCCAATCTTTCTACCAATATTTCGCAATCTTTCCATCAATCCTTCGAGTGCTCTCGCAATCTTTCCATCAATATTTCGATCGCTTTACCAATCTTTCCGTCAATCTCACAATCTTTCCCTCCATATTAAAATCTTACCATAAATATTTCGTGCAATCTCTCAATAAATCATCAATCCCTTTTTAATCAAGAGGTTTGTCATCTGTCCCCCAACCACACACATAAAGAAATCTCCAACCGTCTCCAAAATTTGTACAATACGACAGACTTAATGTTTTGTAGGCCGTCCACTATTCATACATTTTTTGTACNCTCCAACCGTCTCCAAAATTTGTACAATACGACAGACTTAATGTTTTGTAGGCCGTCCACTATTCATACATTTTTTTTTCTTTAAGTTATTATTATTCTGTATGCGGGTCGTTACCTTAATAGTTGAGTATTCATTGCACCACTTTAAAGTTGTGAGGGATGAAAATATACGATACACAAAAAATTAAGAAAAAAATGATAATTATTATTTATTATTATTTTGTAATTACAATATCAGAAGAAAGCAATTCATCACATTATGCGATATAACCCCTCCCGTTCAGTTGTCTAATGATTAAAGATATCTCATTAATGTGCGAGAAATTTCCATCTTGTTGCAAAGCCTATCAAAAAGTTCATTTGGGTCTTCGATAAGCATGTAGTCAGTATTCTCAGCATCTTATGCCTTCTCTATTTCGCTCGTTGCAGTAAATGGACGCACGTTCTTGACGTCTTCTGCTTTCTTCACAACACTCGTCGAAGGAAACTCGTTGGTGAAATGTGTGGGAACGTCGAGAGAATCATCATCCTTCTGATGATCAAAACTGTCTTCATAGTCATTAACATCAATGTTGTCTTCATGATCGTCTTCACCTCCTTTGTTATCCTCAATATAAATTTACTTTTCTTTGTAGTAGAAGCATGGTCATCATCAATATTTAATGCCGACGATCGTTTATTTTGAAGTTCGTCAACTTCACGCGAAAGTCTTGCAAGTGTGCATTCCACACAAACCGACTCTACTGCACATATTCCGTCTTTAGTATTAACTGTCTCATCATTATCGCCTGACGAATCAGTACCCACCGATGCAGCGTGGGGCATTGACATCACTTGCTGGCTCCCAGTGGACGAAACATTGCGGATCTCGATGTGTTCCTTAAATGTATCGCCTTGCATAAACTGCATGTGGTAATTGTCGTAATTCATCATCATGCAAATAGGACTCTGCGTACAGGTGATTATTTAATGTCGACGGGCATTTTGACCAAAGGTAAAAACTCGATCGCAGAATCGAAGTCGGCAATCTGGCAGCGATGATGCAGGTCGCGGCTCCATGTTCGTTGAGGTCAAAGGCTTGCCTTCGTATTCACAATTCATTTTCACTGTATAGCGAAATAATGCTTCCAAATCGATGTTAACTTCTCAACGTCTGAACATCAAGTAAGGTATCAGCGTGCGTCAGCGCTTNGAAATAATGCTTCCAAATCGATGTTAACTTCTCAACGTCTGAACATCAAGTAAGGTATCAGCGTGCGTCAGCGCTCTATATATTCTATTTCCTATCACTCGAAAAAAGTCATCCAATATATTCTAAGTCCACGAAAAATTAATATTTTTACAATTTCAGGCATCGAACTAAGGGTCCTAAGCGATGCCTACCCAAGGTATATTGCTTAAAAATTTGTATGAGTTGTGCATCAATAATAACAGTGAAAAATTAATGTAAGAACATCGCTAAAATGGCTTCCNCTTAAAAATTTGTATGAGTTGTGCATCAATAATAACAGTGAAAAATTAATGTAAGAACATCGCTAAAATGGCTTCCAAATCTCAGGTCATTAATTGATTTGCTAACTTCGGATACTCTTATATTTGTTATTCTTCTAAATTATACATTTCGCCTTTATTATATATTCCTCCCATCACGAATTGAAAAAAGCAGATTTTTTTTCTAAGTTCGAGAAAAGATGAATATTTTTATGGTTTCGGGTCTCGAACTGAGGGCCCCTACGTCATGCCTAACCCATGAATAAGGCTAAAATGTGTATATTATGTGTGTATAAGCACCTAAACAAACAAAATATCCCGTAAAATGTTCTTTAAAAATGATCCGAAACTCATGCCATTAATAAAATTGGAAACTCTTATTTCATTCCGACCCCTGAATTATTCTCTTAAAACTCTTATTTCGCCTTCATTATATATTCCCTCCATCACTGGGCAAAAACTGCAGAATTTTTCTAAGTAAGATAGAAAATTAATATTTTTATGGTTTCGGGTCTTGAAGTTGACCCCTCTCCTTTAAAACCATGCCTAAATTATATATATAGATTAAATATATATATATATATGTTAGGTGTGTATAAGCATGTAAACAGTTCAAGGCCCGAACCACAAAAATTTTATTTCCTGGCGGACTAAGAAAAATTTGCTGTTTTTACCCAGTGATACCTAATACCTAGGACTATATCTACTGATATGTATATATACATGTCTGGTAGGCCGTAATTATTTGCAATGAACATAAATGGAGANCTAGGACTATATCTACTGATATGTATATATACATGTCTGGTAGGCCGTAATTATTTGCAATGAACATAAATGGAGTATGGTTATGTACAATTATCTGTTGGAGATATATTTAATTGTAGGCTGCGGGGTTATAAGGATTTTAACTATATACACATACATGTTCAGTATACCTGATTGCCATAATACTCACTTCCTGNCTGCGGGGTTATAAGGATTTTAACTATATACACATACATGTTCAGTATACCTGATTGCCATAATACTCACTTCCTGATGAACAACAAACATTGTCAACATAAATATTTGTCATAGTCATTTATATATGGTATATTATGTGATTAGCTAAACTAAGGATACGTTTGTATGATCGAACTGAAATATTTTTAGTGTCTACAGTGTATATAAAGTTTGAGTGCTAATTTTAAATTCACATTTACTAAGCATGTTAATATAATGTAATTATCTCTAGTTTTTATCTCAAACTATTGCTAATCCTGCAATGCGAGATGGAGCATTTCATTAGAGGCGATAATTTAAAGAGGTATTACAAGACATGTAAATATAGTGTCACATGATATGGATGGTATGTTAGATTGTAATATTTCATATAAATGTTTGGGTGCTATGTTTTCGGTATTGTTTCACCAAATGGTGNGGATGGTATGTTAGATTGTAATATTTCATATAAATGTTTGGGTGCTATGTTTTCGGTATTGTTTCACCAAATGGTGTCATGATATCGTCTGCTCGTATGGTTCGCTAGTAGGGTTTATGCATGATCATTTTCTGTAAAACCTAAAATATTTCATTAAAATATACTACATATATGCATATTTATGTATGTGTGTGTGTGGGTTTGTCTGTTTGTAAAATACGTATTACTTGGGTTTAACAGATCTTGCTTTTAATTACAATAAAANGGATGGTATGTTAGATTGTAATATTTCATATAAATGTTTGGGTGCTATGTTTTCGGTATTGTTTCACCAAATGGTTTCATGATATCGTCTGCTCGTATGGTTCGCTAGTAGGGTTTATGCATGATCATTTTCTGTAACACCTAAAATATTTCATTAAAATATACTACATATATGCATATTTATGTATATGTGTGTGTGGGTTTGTCTGTTTGTAAAATACGTATTACTTGGGTTTAACAGATCTTGCTTTTAATTACAATAAAATGTATCTATGTCAGTAACTGAAAATATTAAAAATATAATTACCAAGATTTCGAAATAAATTTTATTCGCTTCCACAGTAAATACTAAATATATTTGTTAAGTGAATAATAAATATAATAACAGTTGAGTTTATCGTGTGTATGGCAGAAAACAGCGTATCTGTGTTTAATATTTATATATGTGGTACTTTCAAATAAATAACTTTGAAAAATAACTGAATACAGAAAACATATATATTTTAGTAGATTTAAAATTATTTAACAAAGTGATTAATCTGTAGGAAGTGTCATGGTTCTAACATACTTATTTCTTATAGCTAATGCTCTCAACTAAATTCAACAACTTAGTTGTGTAAAGATATGGTGGCAAAATGCGAATAAAAATATTGTTTCTTTTTAACGATTGTATGTAGAGTTCTGTTCGCCTGCAGGAGAGTTGAATAGGAATACTTAAAGGACTCTACAAATTCCGTCTATCTCCTCTGGATATTACTTTGCCAAATATTTATGTTGCGTACAACGCAGATATTAAATTACATCCACTTGCGGTAGTTTGAACTGGGAAACCTGTGTGGCGAGTATCGTAAGGTAAATTTTAACTAGAATTATCTCAGCTAAAGATATGAAGAGGGTACTTTTGTTATTTTAATGCCATGCGACCATTTGAGTTATCTGTTAACCAACACAATATATCCAGTCGTAATATTGCCAAAAAACTCTTTTGCGTTCGGGTTCGATGCGAATCTAATGGAATGCAGATCTTACTAAAGCTCAGTATACAGAGAACTCCAGTTGTTGCATCCGTCAGATAATTGGCTACACTGATTAGCAACACGTAGGAACGGTGTTCGTTAATCGGCGTCCGGTAAGTTATTCGCCATCTGGCAGCCCAGCTATTAGGCAATCGTTTACAGCATGTAATAGTCAATCAAACACAGAGCTTTGCGAAGCCAATCGAAGAATGTGTTCGCCCACATCAAAGGAAACATCACTCCATTTAGTTTCTGTGTAATTTTCTATCCTGTTGGTAAATCTTCGTTCTATTGAGAATGAAAAATGTTTTGATTGTGCTGGGGGTATAATGGAATAACGCGCGGGTTGTGACTTCCTTACCATCCACCATTTGTTTGACCTATGCTGGGAGAACTGAAGTGCATGTTGGTCTGCTACTGCTGTTCTAATAATCCGCGAGTGCTCTATGGCTATTTACATTAACCGTCACTATATTAGTATGGTTACATTTAGCATATGTTGAGGTGTTATAAGACACACATTTTCCCACGACGATTTTTTTATTTGTCTCGGTACTGAGTATTAACTTGTAAGACTTTTTTTGTTCACATACGCACAATGTCAGTGTCTCTAAGGGGTGCGGGACGGGATGTAATGATTGTTAGCAGGTCTTCGTATTATAGTGTGAAGGAGGTTCGATCCACTACTGAATAATAGTTTATTTTAACTAATGGTAAAGTCGGCAGGGAAAAGTTGCGTAATTGTACAGGTGAGTATGAAAGAATACCCCAAATTTGAAGGTCTATAATATCAAAACCAAACAACCTACAACCTTGATTGACCAATCAAATGAACCCTGGAACCCTGACGTTTGTTTACCATACATTCATATATGTTCAATGTGACCACCATGAGCGGCCCGAACGACATCTACGCGATAATTAAACTCGATCCACGCTCTTGTCAGCATGTCCGGTGTTACGGTTTCGATGGCGTTCGTAACTCTAGGTTTGAGGTAGTAGCGAGCTCGCATTCGACACGTCAATGTGAAGGGGATGGTCTGATGTTTCCTTTATGGTGGGCCACCCCATTGGCACCTAGCTGTTCGCGGATACCTGAACGAGACGTTACCGCAACGCTGGATTAGTCGAGGAGCAGCTGGTGACCAGGCTCTTCATCACTGGCCCCCAAGAAGCCCGGATCTTANAACGCTGGATTAGTCGAGGAGCAGCTGGTGACCAGGCTCTTCATCACTGGCCCCCAAGAAGCCCGGATCTTACCTACGTGCGATTTTTTTATATGGGGGTACATAAAGGATCTAGTCTTTCGTCCACCATTGCCGGCTAACATTGACGACCTTAAAGCCAGAATTACGAACGCCATCAAAACCGTAACACCGGACATTCTGACAAGATTGTGGAACGAGTTTGATTATCGCGTAGATGTCGTTCGGGCCGCTCGTGGTGGTCACATTCAATATTTATGAATGTATGGTAAACAAATTTCANTTATCGCGTAGATGTCGTTCGGGCCGCTCGTGGTGGTCACATTCAATATTTATGAATGTATGGTAAACAAATTTCAAGGTTCATTTGATTGGTCAACCAAGGTTGTAGGTTGTTTGGTTTTGATATTATAGACCTTCAAAGTTGGAGTGTTCTTTTATACTCAGCCTGTATAATTTCAGCTAAATAAATTATTCAGGTTTTTTTTTAGTTATGCATTCATATTTGTTTCCACTAAAATTTAGAATGAATTCTCACATACTGTATATCTATGCCATTGGCTATACTAAGCATGTATGTACATACAATTAATGTTTTTATATCATCAGAGTATGTATCAATAAACTGAGTACGACCACTGGAGGAGTGTATTTGATGCAAAAATTAATAAAATATTTGATGTACACATACTTAAGATTAGTTTTAATCGTTTCTCCCTAAAATATTAATATTATCAAGGGTAGGAATAAATGAATAGCATATAAGTACTTTATACACTTTAATTTTATTTTACACACTTGACACAACACAAAAAAAATGCATAATAATTGTTACACACCCAAACTCATTTTTCATTCGACAAACCACTTATGTTGATTTTTCTTTTATAGAACAAATCCTGCTGTGAGCATTCTATCCACTCCTATTCGGATATACCACATCACAGTTATAACATATATATATATATATATTCTGTATGAGGTACTGAATAAGCAGTTACTAGCTTCATGTCGCCTGGTGTTAGAGCTATTCGTGATTGTTTTGCTACAATATTTGCAGTCGGTCTCTACTGCTGCGTTACTTCGGCCTCTTGAGTTCACAGGCTTTCGCGGTGACATTGTCGATGTAGACATATCCTTACCCACAGTTTCCGTATTCATATTATAACAGCTGACACAGTTTATGAATAAAGGGAGGATCTGCCTTCCGCCACATCCGTCAATGGAGTGAAAACCTTCTTACATAATGCATGTTTATATTGTATTAAGACTATACAACAAGCGGTTTATGTTGACCATTTCTAGTGTCTCAGTAGATGTTCGCTGCTATGTATATGGAAAAAGCATGGTTGATGGATTGTTATACGAGACCTAATAAACTCTATCGCTGTCTAACCCGCGATGTCTTTCATCAGGCAACCGTTCTTCTTTACAATTGTACATATTTTAGTGTTGGAGGTGCCTCGTTTTTTTTTATGACTGCAGCACTCTCTCGATGTGTCTTACACCAGCTCCTAGGATGTGTTGTGTTGGTTCTAGTAGTACTTCCTAAGAAACACTCTTGGCACGGTAGAAAGCCAGGAAAACTCTTCTTTCTGTTTCGGATAGGTAAGTGGTGTTTGTAGACCGATTGTATTTCATGACGTGAATATGCGAGAAGGGATACTTTAGGCAGGTATACAAGCTCGGTATCTTTGTGGATTGTTTCATATGATTTCAGCTTCCCATAATTTTCACTATACCCTCTCGGGGTAGACAGGAGTTATGGGTTATTTGTGTTGATTGAAGCTGCTTTTATATATCAAAAATGGGTAAGCCATGGTGTTAGGTTTTGAAGGCAATTACTGGCACGTAATTATTAATTCCAAACAGAATTGATTATTTTCATAACGAATATACGGATCGCTATTAACAACGAAGTCTTAAGAGCCTCTTCGCAAGATAATACGTCAAAGAATGTGTATCATTTGATTTCCTTTTTCCGTTAATATCAAACATTTTGGACAACTTACGATCTGCAGTGTAGCTCAATCAGGAGAAATTTTCTCGTGTCGTATAGCTACCAGTGTAGAATTTTTTCATGTCTCCATAATTTATTTTCCTCGTCATACTTAAACGATTCAGTTTTAACTTATTTGCGAATTGATGTAGCGTGACCAGTCTGTCATGGCAGGAGTCGGTATCGGTGGGAGTTGGTCTCGGTAAGGGTCCAAGTGCGTAAATTCGTGTATGCTTGGGGTAATATAAAGCACTGATGGTGTGGAATAGGGTATGTTGAGTACGAATGCATGAATGCCTTCACCGAATGCTCAAAATAATACAATGCTCATGTGTCAACATATTTAGTACTGTTTCAAACCTGAGACTTNTCGCTGCTATGTATATGGAAAAAGCATGGTTGATGGATTGTTATACGAGACCTAATAAACTCTATCGCTGTCTAACCCGCGATGTCTTTCATCAGGCAACCGTTCTTCTTTACAATTGTACATATTTTAGTGTTGGAGGTGCCTCGTTTTTTTTTATGACTGCAGCACTCTCTCGATGTGTCTTACACCAGCTCCTAGGATGTGTTGTGTTGGTTCTAGTAGTACTTCCTAAGAAACACTCTTGGCACGGTAGACAGCCAGGAAAACTCTTCTTTCTGTTTCGGATAGGTAAGTGGTGTTTGTAGACCGATTGTATTTCATGACGTGAATATGCGAGAAGGGATACTTTAGGCAGGTATACAAGCTCGGTATCTTTGTGGATTGTTTCATATGATTTCAGCTTCCCATAATTTTCACTATACCCTCTCGGGGTAGACAGGAGTTATGGGTTATTTGTGTTGATTGAAGCTGCTTTTATATATCAAAAATGGGTAAGCCATGGTGTTAGGTTTTGAAGGGNTATGGGTTATTTGTGTTGATTGAAGCTGCTTTTATATATCAAAAATGGGTAAGCCATGGTGTTAGGTTTTGAAGGGAATTACTGGCACGTAATTATTAATTCCAAACAGAATTGATTATTTTCATAACGAATATACGGATCGCTATTAACAACGAAGTCTTAAGAGCCTCTTCGCAAGATAATACGTTAAAGAGTGTGTATCATTTGATTTCCTTTTTCCGTTAATATCAAACATTTTGAACAACTTACGATCTGCAGTGTAGCTCAATCAGGAGAAATTTTCTCGTGTCGTATAGCTACCAGTGTAGAATTTTTTCATGTCTCCATAATTTATTTTCCTCGTCATACTTAAACGATTCAGTTTTAACTTATTTGCGAATTGATGTAGCGTGACCAGTCTGTCATGGCAGGAGTCGGTATCGGTGGGAGTTGGTCTCGGTAAGGGTCCAAGTGCGTAAATTCGTGTATGCTTGGGGTAATATAAAGCACTGATGGTGTGGAATCGGGAATGTTGATTACGAATGCATGCANTACGAATGCATGAATGCCTTCACCGAATGCTCAAAATAATACAATGCTCATGTGTCAACATATTTAGTACTGTTTCAAACCTGAGACTTATGTTCTAGATGTTTACTAGAACCGATATATCCGCCAATGCTCTGGTCTACACCTGTGACTCATGGTCTTGTTGATTTCAAGACACATTATGGTCGGACAGAAACAGGATGGTGCACAGATACAATATGCTCGCCAGTCCACTGGTCCTCACCCCAGAGTCTAGATGACGTAATATAGTTTTCTGTGTTGCTAATAACGGTTTTTTTTATGTGGTATCTAAAGTATTGTTCGTTTACTTTTAAGAGTAGTATGGTGTATAAAGGATTTTTTTAATTAATAGCGGTATGCTACCTTTTATTAAAATGGGTACGCATGGGCGCCTTTGTCTCGCCGAATGGATATGCGCGCATGATGTGAGGTGTTCTTCATGGAGGTTCGTTCTGTACTGCAAACACACTTTTACACACACATATTTTACTTACTTAACAGTGCAACTAACAATGTAATAGGATATTGTTTTATACATAAAACATATTTTTGCGAACCCACATTACGAGTTTGTGTCTCTCCCAAGAAGTCATTATCAGTTGTGTATCGTTTCGAATATTAAAAGGGAGTAAACGTTTGGTGACTGTAGCGTCGGCGGATGGGAAGTGTTGTTAAACTATACTTACAAGATGGGTTACGGTGTTAATGAACTTGTCATGTTACTCGTCGTCGGGGCGATGCTGTTGATAGGGTGGCTATAGCTGGTGGATATGTGATGGTGGTTTACTGTTCTTATATGGGGCCTTAAGTCGTAAATGTTCGCTCCACCATGTTTGTCACCAGAGGTAATGTCTATGTTATAGATTTGGAGAGTTTAGCTTCAGCGAATGCTACATTTTGGGTAAATATGTTTATAAGAGGGCCTAAGATTGATTTGACCTGCGGGCATGTTAAACGTTGGGGGTGATGTAAATGTTATGTATTGGGTGTCTTATCTTTAATAGTTTGGAAATGGTGGCCTGTTATATTTATATGAGAGTTTACATTATACTTGATCCTGCATTCCTGTTCGTTGTGGATGTCTATGTTATTTAATTGGTGATTATAATTTCCATGGTTGGGAAATGTCGTTAAAATATTCTTATAAGAGGAATTAAGTTGTGTTTGATCCTGCGGTCTTGTTTGTTGTCATGGGCGATATATATGTTATGAATTTTGTGTGTGTAATTTTAACAGTTCGTAAATTGTGACCAACTATGTTTATAAGAGGGCTTATGGTGTGTTTGACCATGTGGGTTTGTTTGTTGTTAGGGGCGGTGTATATGTTATTTATTTCACTACTATAGCTTCAGTGGATAGCAAATTGCATCCAGCTATGCTTCTGAAAGGGCTTAAGGCGTGTTTTACTCCATGGTTCTGTTCGTTGACTTGGATGATGCCTATGTAATGAATTTGGTCATTATATCTTAGGTGGATGGGAAATGGTAGCCAAATATGCTTATAAGAGGGTTTAAGGTGTACTTGGTCGTGCGGTCCTGTTAGTCGTTGGGGGTGATGTCTTTGTTATGAATTTGGTGATTGTAGCTTCTGTGGATGGTAAATGGCGGCCAACTATGCTCATAAGAGGGTTGAAGGTATTCTTGACCCTGCGGTCGTGTTTGTTGACTTGAGTGATATCTATGTTATGAATTTGCTGTCTGTATATAAAAACATTTGGAAATGGTGAGAAACTATGCTTATAAGAGGGCTTAAGGTTTTGTTGACTATACCACCATATTTGTCATCAGGGTTGATGCCTATGTTATGATTTTGGTGGCTGTACCTAAAACCATTTGGAAATGGTGAGCAACTATGCTTATAAGAGGGCTTAATGTTTTTTGACTATACCACCATATTCGTCATCAGGGTTGATGCTAATGTTATGATTTTGGTGACTGTATCTACACTGAAGAGCCAAAAAAACTGATACACCTGCCTAATATCGTGTTGGGCCCCCCGAGCACGCAGAAGTGCCGTAAGACGACGTGGCATGGACTCGACTAATATCTGAAGGTATGCAGGAGGCAATTCACACCATGAATCCTGCAGGGCAGTACACAAATCCAATCTGCACCAATTTTAGAAAGGGTTGCACGTCTGTCACGTTTAATGATTCTCGTCAGTCGTCGTTTGTACCGTTCGTTCACGATCTTTTTCCGGACTCAGCGATGTCGAAGATTTGATGTTTTACCGGATTCCCGATATTCACGGTACACTTGTGAAATGGTCATACGCGAACATCCAAATGTTATCGCTACCTGGGAGATGCTATGTCCCATCTCTCGTGCGCCGACTATAAAACCACATTCAAACTCACTTAAATCATGATAACCTGTCATTGTAGCAGCAGTAACTGATCTACCTACCGACCGCACCGCGTTACTCTGATTGGTTCCATACCTCTGTTATTTGCATGCGCATGCCTATACCAGTTTTTTTGGCTCTTCAGTGTAAAATGGATCGGAAATGGTGTCCGAATATTCTTATTTGAAGGTTTAAGGGGTTATTGGTCCTATATCCTTGATATTATGCGCTAGCTGATATGAATGGCTGTTTGATTTCGGAAATCCAAGATGGCAATTTTTAACACAAATATATTGGCGATTTATTCCTTAGTTGGGAAAGAGCAGTGGTCGGGATAGGATGTGTATTTACTGTGTTATTACTCTCTCAGTAGATATACTAAGTCTCGTTACATTTATTATCATGGGTACGTAATTATTCTCGGTTCATGTAATTCATTACACAATTACCCATTATACAAGATAATTATGCTTTAATTATACCTAATTACCCTCTACGCATGTCGAACCAAGGAGAACCGCATCTCACCTCATCAACCTTGTTATTTGTGTTTCGGGAGCCGATGGGTAAACATGTGTTCCTTGTGTGTAATTACACTCTCTGTACATGTACTTTGACTCGGTATGTGCACTTACTCTCGGTATTCGTAGTTGTTTATAATGCAATTGCTCATTATGCAGTTACTTATTACGAAATTACATCTATTTACACCTAAATACCCTGTACAGGTCTCGAACCAAGAACTGATTGACTCCTCAACCCTCCTGGTCCAACCCTACACCATATTTTCCATAGGCCTCTAGCCACTCGCCCACCAGACTTCCCTGAAACATTTTAAAGTCCCGCAAATGTCGCTTGGGCGCTTTGCCCACCGAATAGGGAACCCCCGTGCAACGGCCAATCACAGCACACCTCAGAAGCGGTGGGAGAACCCGTCAGCCAACTACAACACACCTCCCAAAGGGTGAATAGAGGGTGGATGATCAGTTTTCTAGGTTAAAAAGTGCCGTCAATTAGTATCCTTCTCTCCGACACCCGCTTACAGGTTATTCAAATGGCACTTAGGGTACTAATTACTCCCTAGCCTGTCACAGAACGCTTCCGCTCTCGCTACTCTTGTCGATAGACTCAGACATTTGATCGCTTTGCAACAAGATGGAGGTATCTTCCTCATTAACGAGATATCTTCAATCATTAGACAACTGATCAGGAGTGGTTATATCGCATGATGTGATGAACTACTTTTCTCTGTATTTGTACTTACAAAATAATAATAAAAGATTATTATAATATAATTTTTTCTTTATTTTTTTTGGTGTGTTGTATCCTTTCATCCCTCACAACTTTAAAATTGTGCTATGAGAATTCAACTTTTAAGGTAACGATTCACATACATATTATTATTGAAGACATTATGTAACAAAATGCACATACAATAATCTGCAAACAAAACATTTAGTCTGTCATCACGTACAAATCTTGTAGACAGTTGGGGATTTTTTAAAAATATGTATGGATGGGGGACAGATGACAAACCCATAGATAGAATATTGATTGTTGATTGATTGAAAGATTAGACGAAATAATGATTGAAAGATTAGACGAAAGATTGGTTGAAAGATTGGAAGATTGAGGGAAAGTTTGTGAGATTGATGGAAAGATTGCTAGAGCACTCGAAAGATTGATGGAAAGATTGCGAAATATTGATGGAAAGATTGGAAGATTAGTGAAGATTGGCAAAGATTGCGGAGCATGCGAAGCTGATTACGGAGCGGATTGGGATTGAAAAAAGGATTGGCTTGAATTGCAGTTCAAGAATAGCATGGGAGATAAGACTGTTTATCACCATCGTACATTCCAAGTCTCATTGGCCTAGTAATATTGGCATTTAAATTAATTCCAAGTATGTCCATAAAAGTGTTAGTAGATGCTGATCTATACCGTGAATATAACATAACTGTGCAGAGTCGTTTCTTATATGATGGGGTTTGTTTAGTCTTATATACATAAAATAAAATAAATTCTCTGAGTAGCATACTTATGCCTGCAAAAAAGTCGAGGCAGTGAATAAAGTACAGATTCCGACATCGTGTANAAATTCTCTGAGTAGCATACTTATGCCTGCAAAAAAGTCGAGGCAGTGAATAAAGTACAGATTCCGACATCGTGTATTAATTATATTTCAAGAGAAGGGACCGGAAGTGTAGTTAAGAAAGACTTTTGTGTCGTTCCACAATATCCTAAGTATAATTTCGATAGAATATTAATACAAATATTTTTAATCAGATAATAAATACAGATTTACTATTTGACATGCCATTTGCCTATAAAACCAATATGGCTACAAGAAATTGACAAATATACTAGAATAATTAGTGGGTGTAACTGCTGAGCACCTTCGGATACATTCGACAAACCCAAGACGAAGGCTTCCGAGCAGCCCCTGAGCCAAACCGAACGCTGTCAAACTCGTCAGTGTCAAGCTGAAGTACGCCAGCCACACAGCTCCAATTTAAAATACATTGTGTCAGACCCGCTATTTATATATGTCGCAGGGACATGATAAAACCGGAGATTTGATAAAATCCCTAATGTAGATGATCAATTTACAGAAGATGTTAAAATGGCAACTCTGTGGGGTGATTTCCCTAAAGAAAGTAAGTGATTTGATAAGTACCTTAACTGTTTTAGTGAAAAGATGTTATACTTGAAGCTTGTAGCCTCATTACCTATAAAAAATTCCCGGCGAGCCTTGAAATGACAATAACACCAGTAGTGAACCTTCTTGCTGGCACTGGGGGTCGGCCACGATGCGTAATTTATGGCTACACCTCAGGCGAGTTCTGACTTATTTATTTCATATTTTCACTAAAACAGTTAAGAAACGTGATAAAATCACTTACTTTCTTGAAATCACCCCACAGAGTTTTCATTTAAACATCTTCCATGAATTGATCNGAAACGTGATAAAATCACTTACTTTCTTGAAATCACCCCACAGAGTTTTCATTTAAACATCTTCCATGAATTGATAATATACATTAGAGATTTGATCAAATCTCCTGTTTTATCATATCCCTACGATATATATATACTTCAATGTTAGCAGGGATGTGTGTATGTATATACACTGAGGTGACAAAAGTCATGGGATACCTCCTAATATCGTGCTGGACCTCCTGTTGCCCGGCGAAGTGCAGCAACTCGACGTGGCGTNAGAAACGTGATAAAATCACTTACTTTCTTGAAATCACCCCACAGAGTTTTCATTTAAACATCTTCCATGAATTGATCATATACATTAGAGATTTGATCAAATCTCCTGTTTTATCATCTCCCTACGATATATATACTTCAATGTTAGCAGGGATGTGTGTATGTATATACACTGAGGTGACAAAAGTCATGGGATACCTCCTAATATCGTGCTGGACCTCCTGTTGCCCGGCGAAGTGCAGCAACTCGACGTGGCGTGGACTCAACAAGTCGTTGGAAGTCCCTGACATAAATATTGCGCCATGCTGCCTCTATAGACGTCCATAATTGCGAAAGGTTTGCCGATGCAGGATTATGTGCACGAACTGACCTCTCGACGATGTCCCATAAATGTTCGATGGGATTCATGTCGGGCGAATGTGGTGGCCAAATCATTCGCTGGAATTGTCCAGAATGTTCTTCAAACCAATCGCGAACAGTTGTGGCCCGGTGACATTGCGCATTGTCATCCATAAAAAGTCCATCGTTGTTTGGTTACATGAAGTCCATCAATGGCTGCAAGTGGTCTCCAAGTAGCTGAACATAACCCTTTCCAGTCAATTATCGGTTCAGTTGGACCAGAGGACCCAGTCCATTCCATGTAAAAATAGTCCATATCAATATGGAGCCATCACCAGCTTGTACAGTTCCTTGTTGACAACTGGGATCCATGGATTCGTGGGGTCTGAGCCACACTCGAACCCTACCTTCAACTCTTACCAACTAAAATCGGGACTCATGTGACCAAGTCATGGTTTTCCAGTCGTCTAGGGTCCAACCGATATGGTCACAAGCCCAGGAGAGATATTGCAGGCGATGTCGCGCTGTTAGTAAAGGCAATCGAGTCGGTCTTCTGCTGGCATAGCCCAGTCCAGCCAAATTTTGCCGCACTGTCCTAACGAACACGTCCGTCGTACGTCCCAGATTGATTCCTGCGATTATTTCACGCAGTGTTGCTTGTCTGTTAACACTGACCATTCTGCGCACACGTCGTTGGTCTCGGTCATTAAGTACAGGCGGTCGATCACTGCATTGTCCATGGTGGGAGGTTATGCCTGAAATGAGGTATTCTCGGCACACTCTTGACATTGTGGATCTCGGAATGTTGAATTCTCTAACCATTTCCGAAATGGAATATCCCATGCGTCGGGCTTCAACTACCATTCCGCGTTCAAAGTCTGTTAATTCCCAGCATGCAGCCATAATCACTTCCGAAACCTTTTCACATGAATCACTTGAATACAAATGAAAGCCCAACCAATGCACTACACATTTATACATTTTGTACGCGATACTACTGCCATCTGTATATTTACATATTGCTCTCCCATGACTTTTGTCACCTCAGTGTATACTACTGAGAGTGTTGACATGTCAATGAATTCTTTTTAAGTCAACTTGTCCCTACATACGTTTGGTTAGTCCGAGGAATGATATGGGGGACGAGGATCTGAAGATCGCTCACCATATTGGATGATGTATTGGCGACCATTTTGTGTTGGCTTTCTTCTGTCTCTGACTTTAAACTTTTGGCGTTCACCTTTTTTTTTTGTAAGTGTTCTAGTTTCTAACCGCCATCCATTTACCACCAACCATTGTTTCCGTCCGCCATAGTGTGTATTTATTTTTCAATTGGTTTTTGTTGTTTGCCATTTTAGTTCTTTCGTCATCTACCAGAGTGCGCTGGCGTGAACCATATTTGTTTATGGCCATCAGAGTGCACAACTGGTGCCTGCTGTCTTAATTTCTCTTGCCGTCAGCCAAAGAGCGCCACTGGTGTCCGCCATCTTAGTTTATATCGTCGTCTACTAGGGTGTGTCTTTGGGGCCCGCAATTTTCCCTTCGTCGTTTGTTATAGTGCTTTACTGAGTGTCCACTATCTTCGTTTATAACTACTAGGCAGCGATGCTTCCTCATTTTTAAGGTCTTATCGAGTGATGTACATAAGTAGGTACTCTCTCCCTTACATGAATATTGCTGTAAGTCAACTCAGAAAACTCTTGGAGGAGCAAAGTGGCGATCTGCCGCATCTTGTATCTTCGACCAGACGCCCAAGCCACCTGAGATATCTGGAAATGTGAAACTATCTAAAGAGATGTGTATGTGTGTGGGGTGGGATATATATATATGTATAATTATATTGGATTATAGTTTATCGTTTTGCATACAAAATGTATCGATTTAAATAAAGTATCTTATTAGATGTGTATGTGTATGGGTGTGGGGTGGGATCTGTGTGTATATATATATTTATATATAGGCCCTAAAAAATTGTATTCTCAGTCATAATTACTATTCGAGAAGAATGTGAAATAATTAAATCATATTTATTAAAATATATATATATGCCATGCTCCTCACCACAATTCTAGAAGAATGTGTAATAATTATATTAAAAAAATTTATAAGTTGTAATCTCACACATTTTATGGCTATTCAGTAAGACTGTGTAGAGGTTATATAAAAAACTGTACATTTGTTTCTGCAGTTTGTGATGGTGTCACATCTACACAAGCATTTGTTTTAAGAAATCCTGTCATATGATTGCTGTGCTATGAGAAGCTAAGTGGCTTGCCTGCTGTCGTCGCATCGTGGACATGGAGACTTACCTGGGTTTGAGTGCCCTGTTGTACTCGCTCGCGCCGCTGCCGATGTCATGCCAGCGTGTGAGCTGGTGCTATACTAAATGCGAGCCTGCTCGCTGGCTTCCTTGAAGGGGGTTGCCCTCCTCCTACCTATCGTGCTGTCTCCAAGAACTTCTCGAGGCAGCCGTTCAGTATGCGACGTTACCACGAGGAGCTGCCTACACTTCATGAACGTGGAAAATTTCCGAGAGTGAAACTTGAAAGAGATAATAGGGTTGACTTCTCGTATTTCGAGAGAGAAGTAGAGAGGGGCTTGTGTAGGATGGAACTCTGTTCCACTGGGTTTGAGGATTGTGAGGGGGGCGCGGTGTCTTAACTTCGTTAGTTAAAAGATATGTAAACTTTCCTTACGAGGGATCCTTTAATACTTCTGTGTAATTTTATAGTTCAAATATGTGTTATGCAGACTAACTCTCTGTATAAAGGCGTGGTATTTTCTTGCAAATATTTTATGGGTTTTAAATATAATCATTGTGTATTATTTTGGGCGAAAACTTTTGGTATATTATCATCTGCTTTCATATTAATGGAGAAATTGGAAGAAAAGAATAGACATAGGCGTATTNGAAAACTTTTGGTATATTATCATCTGCTTTCATATTAATGGAGAAATTGGAAGAAAAGAATAGACATAGGCGTATTATGCACCAAAAATGTATGCAGAAACCATTAAAAATTTTACCAATTATTGCTTTTGCAAACCTAATTAATTGCATTCTTACCACCTGGCGGTGGTCTCTGCTTTTCGGAATATGTGTTCCACTGGAGGAAGTAGAGACGGAGTTACCTTTCCCATGTGTCGGCAAGTTACCGCCACAAGTTATACCCCTTGTAGCTATCAGCAGAGAAGTGAAGAGAGTGAAGAGATTTGGGCGTCCTTTAACAGCGAGTGCTTGAAAGAAGATATCCGAAGAAATTGTGTCGGATTGTTTAAAACTGAAGTCTCCGATCTCATCAAGGATACAGTAGAATATACTTGCAAAAATAAAAATATATGTACAATTCGTATAATCATAGGTAGGCATTAAGAATCTTTAATAAAATTAGTGTCAGTAGATANAATAAAAATATATGTACAATTCGTATAATCATAGGTAGGCATTAAGAATCTTTAATAAAATTAGTGTCAGTAGATGGATCATGCCGATCCGAGGGCAAGGGCTGGGGTCTGAGGATCTGTGGGTCTGCCGCCATTTTGGATCTGCCAACTTTGATGATGTCACAGCCGCCATATTGGATGATGTCACAACCACCATATGATTTCCATCCACCAACTTGTTTCTGTCCACCATCTTGCTTCCATCCGCCATCTTGTTACTGCCATCCATCATCTTCTACACCAGCTTGTTTCAGTCCGCCATCTTATTTTACCATCCTTCATCTTCTCCGTCATTTTTTTTCCAAATGTCTTGATTACATTGGCTGTTGCTAGGGGGCGCACATTCGTTCGACCACCATACTTGTAAATGGAGATGGCAGCTAGAATGAGCTGGTGTCGTTCTCGCTCAAACGTAATGTTGGTTCTAGAGTTGGCAGCTAGGGGCGCTGCTTTTTCATTTCGGAGCTAAAAATATAATCTTGAAGAGGGCAAAATCAGACTGCCGAACCTTGGGTCGGTATGCAGATGCTTTAGACCACTCGAATTTGGGACATGTGCGTTTGCCAGGGACGAATAACTATTTTGTAGTGATTATTCTAATGTGTAGCAATACTTTTTATAAGATTTTTGACTATCCTGGTCTTATATAGACCAGCTATAAGAATTTTTCCATGTAGTCATGGACATGCAAAAAGATTATTTCTTATAGTCATAATTCTTTTAAATTATATTTTTCATTTTTAAAAATATTATAAAAAGGTGTACCTTAGAAAAAAAAACATTTTTATTACATTTTTTATTCATTTAGATTAATGGAGTTGTGTTTGCGAGATTGCATGGACAGACAGGGCAGTTGACATAGTTATAATTTTAAAATAATATCTGCACTTGCATAAAAAGGGCTGTGATAGCATTTTAAAAGACTTGTACCTGCACTGTGTCAGGTAACTAGAGTCTGCATGTGTATGTGCTTCCACATAGTTTTCAGAATCTACATGTTGTCAGATAGCATAAGTCAACATGGGTGGGAATGACAGTATTAGCATTTTCACTCATGGCACCTGCACAGTGTCAGGTACTGCACATGTGCATGTGTACATGCTTCCACATAATTTAACAATTTTCATGGTGTCAGATAGTATAAGTCAACATGGGTGGGAATAGCTGTGTTGGTATTGTCACAGGTCTGCACCTGCA
>NQII01002062.1:0-32558 GCA_002778355.1 Clitarchus hookeri
CTAATATTACAGTAGGACATGTAAACATGTGTAATCCAAATAGATATCACAATGCTTTTCAAAATGGCAGCCATATAAATATATTAGTTTCCTTGTGGTATATCTACCATGTCGTCTGATTAATTTCACCAAACTAAAACTAGGTATGCTGAAAGTATTAACAACAAGCATCAAATATCCTAAAATTTAGCCTCGTTTGTTTGCCATTTTTAAAGATAAAACAACGTTAAAAAAATGAAACTTTTACATAATATCTCTTATACTACTCCACAGATTGCCAGTAATTAACAATGACAACCGGCATCATTACTTCCTATCAGAAACGNATCATTACTTCCTATCATAAAAGGTACCTCGTAGGGCATGCACATCTGCAAAGTTAATTAGAGAAGAAATAGCACAGCTTTGCAGAATGAAGGAAGAATCCAATGGCAAGATAGTTGCACGTGAATATTTACGAATTTATGTAATTGCTTTCTCAGTGACTGTGCCTACTGCATAATAGAAAGCTTTTTAAATTTAAGCCACAGTGCTTAATCCTTTTCGTGGCCTGTCTTTATCTCACAGGAACTGCAAACTCTTGAAAGCAAACAACATACTTTGGATAAAATCGTTAGGTCCTCTACAAAAAAAAAAATATAAAAAAATTAGTGTGCAATGTTACTTGTGTAAATATGTAGTGAAACACTGGGTCGAATGTAAGTAGACAGTACTAACTATTAAAGTAAAATATTCATACAGTAGGAGAGATCTACTGTAATTTCAACGTACCCATTCCTGTTCCCATGCTTTCCTTTATTTTTACTTTTTCTCTTCAAAGTGAAAAAAGCAATGCAGTCATTTTATTGAGGCATTTGTTTGAAGTTCGGACGCCAACTCTTCCCAAGAACCGTTCCTTAATATTTTGTTGAAATGGCTAGGGTGTTTGGCATTCCACAGAAGTTCTTTAGTTCTATACATTTAAAAAACTCTGTCCACTCCATGTTCAATGCACGTTCGAACTGACTGTAACTTGAGCGTGCGTAGCCCTTCGATGTGATGGGGGAAAACCAACAAATGGCAGAACGCTGCACGCCGCGCTCCCTATCGTCCAGGTTACGGACTTAGGTTATGCGCCGAAGATACAGGGTATCGTTTAGACAGCATGCGACTCGGTTACGGCACAGGGTTCGGCGCGCATATCTGTACGCACCTTTAGGCTCCTGCCTTTCTCACTCCCCTTACAAACACTGCTTCCTGTCCCTCAAACGTAGCTAAATATGGTTTTTTTCTCATTGCTGAATTTTAAAATAAATTAATTAGATACATGAGAAACTAAGATAAAAACTGTGTAAACTCTCATAAAACACACAATGACAAGTTTTTATGCTAGTGTTTGCGTATAAAGTGATTGTGTATGTGGTCTCATGTCAGTTTCACCCTTATCGCTGCCTTGTTTGTGTGCCTCAACCATAGCAAATAGCTTTGGGGTAGTCTGGTTCCTTAAATAATGTGCTTATTTGTGTGCAACATTGTGCAGCATCAGCTTGTTAGGTGAAAGAATGTTTTGACTGAAATTCCGAGCTCTCGTGAGCCTTTATAACCTGTTCTGTGCTACTTGTCATACATGAAAATTCAGTGTCTTCCCATCGCCAACCAGTCATTCTTATATTTTGCTTTATTTATTCCATCTTGAAATTTTACAAATGATTTATAACTTGCTTTGTTTCCCTGTGTTAATTCTTTAGATGTTTTTATGCAGAGTAAATAAGAGGTTCAAAATTAATATATTCTCTGGAGGAACAAAACTGAAGACTGTGTGATGAGTTTCATTTTAAAAAGGTGTCAAAAGCGAGAATGCTGTAGTAATTTCATTTCCTGTTTTCGAAAATAAATAAATAGAATATGCTCAGTTCTTTTTTAAAATTGTATTAAAATAAAGCTTTAATATTATTTTTAAATGGTTGTACGAAATTCTTTGCTATAATGCTTGGATACTTATTTTTATTTCACAGACTTATCACATAAACGTGGGGTTTGAAAGGAGGGAGTGATCAAAAATGAACTTTTTGGCTTCAAAGGGCTTGTTGTAAATAACAAATAGTTAACATTGAGTCTAGTCCCTCACCAATGTGCACTATGAAGTGTGTTGTGGGTCAGGCTGAGCTTGCAAGGGTCGGAGTGCATGGTATAGGGAGAGCGTATGTTATTGCAGGGGCGACGCAGCGCGCAAGGCGGCTGCGCAGACGGCAGAAGCAGCGGCGCAACAGCAGGCAGCCATGGCGGCAGTAGAGGCTGAAGCGAAGCAGGAGGTGGTGGTGGAATCATCACCGGTCTCGCAGGTGCGTCATTGCGCTAAAAAGCGACGCCTCGTGCCTTATTGCGCACAGCACACCTCCAACATTCTGTTTCCTGCAGTGTGAACCATGGGCTGGGTAGCCATGTTTTTGAACACTTTTGAAAATGTGGATTAGTTTCTTCATTCTGTATCGGACACACAGAGAAAATTAATACAAAGCGATCTCACTGTAACGAGTACAGGGTCTCGTGAGACATTCATAATTACAAAAGTATTGTAATGCATCACCAGTTCATAANCATTCATAATTACAAAAGTATTGTAATGCATCATCAGTTCATAAATACGGTTCATGGTAAAAAATGTTTGGCATTTACGAGTAGTATTTCCATTTGCACATTCATACATACGAGTGACTTGAAAGACCAATGCATATAAAGTAGTCACCTATAGTAATAAATGTGATAAACATAGTTCGAACGTTTACTATTTGTTTGTGTGTGTGGTATGCTTTGTCTCTTAGCTGCAAGGAAATGCGGCAGCTGTGGAATGGCCACCATATCTGGCAAAACTGTCGCCTTTGTTTTCATGCACCCCTCAGTCTGTAATTTCTGTTTAATGCAGCGCTCACCGCTCTCGCGCAGTTTACAATGTTTGTGGTCGAGTATTACCAGTTGTTCTCAGCTTTGCGTGCATGATAATGGAAGTAATAATTGCTACATTTGTTTTTACTTTATTTCATCAGCAACTTTACGTAATAAATATGTGCAACGGTTTTAATGTAGTGCAGTTGGTGGTGTTTTGCAACAGTTCTTTGTAAGACGTAACTACGTTCCACCAAGCGGAAATTTCTGTCATAAAAAGCAGTGCATAAAAGTTAAATAATGAAAACCACCATTTGCATGTTTTTCTTACAAAGACAGTTACATGTTTTTGTTGTCCGCTGCCTTTTATAATCATTGTTTACAAAAGAATTATATTTAACTGTACCAGCATTATAAAATATTTGGTGTGTAAATTTGAAAAGCACAAAGTAGTTTTTATGCTAATTTTGATGGTAATTTGTGTTGTATTTGCATATCTGAGGAATAATACCGAACACATCTACCTTTTGATTGTTTCGTGAATGAACATTGCCTTATTTTCTAGAAAATGGTAAACAAACTGATGTTGGCCCAGTTTTTATTCTAATTTTGATGGCAATCTGTGTTCATATCATCATTTATGAGGAAGATTTTATTTTACTGAAATAAGGCTACCTTTTAAATATTTGCTTTTCATCAATAAATAATGTGTTATTTTCTTTTGTAAACTGTAAAACACTGTCTCATTGGTCGCTGGCTGAACAACCTTTTAATATAAAAGTTTAAAATTTTCAAGTTTAAAAAATATTTCAATCTGAACTTGGGCTGCAAGCAGATATTCATCTCGAGCTTAATTTTTGTCTACTTGCAGATCTCTAATACAACGTACATACAAGGTACATAAAACGGTAACCTTGGGTGTAGACAATTTTTTTTTTAATACATACATATTTGTACGTATCAAGTTCTTGTAGTTACGACAATTTATGGGCCTCATAACAACGGGATCGTACTGTAGTGCTACAGGCCAAATGACCATTCACCAAGTGACACTGAGATATTCTAGCAAACATGAACTATGCTGTGCCAGTTTCTATTCAAGTGTGCACAAGGGCTGCTTTGAAATTTTCTGGACTGGCAATACTGTGCGAGTTCTGTGGAAGCGATTACGTGACCGTCACTTGTAACGATAACCTGTGGCCGCCTGTGTTCATATGAGTAAAACATATATATGCACAATTGTCTTTTTTTTATTCACGATAATACGTTGAACTGCAGTATGCATTCACTGTTAATTACCAAACTCTTATTACGCTAATGTTTTAAAAGTTCATTTGAGGAGTGCAGTTTGCAAAAAAAATTCCTGACTTGCTCTATGAAGGATGGTTTTTTCCTTCAGGAGAACTTTAGACCACATGTGGCATGACGGGCTGTGGAAGCATTGGAGTAAGTCAATGAAAAGTCACCAGACCATGCACCCTGCGATTTCTTGGCTTTTCCAACACTTAAGAAACAGTTACGNCCAAGTGACACTGAGATATTCTAGCAAACATGAACTATGCTGTGCCAGTTTCTATTCAAGTGTGCACAAGGGCTGCTTTGAAATTTTCTGGACTGGCAATACTGTGCGAGTTCTGTGGAAGCGATTACGTGACCGTCACTTGTAACGATAACCTGTGGCCGCCTGTGTTCATATGAGTAAAACATATATATGCACAATTGTCTTTTTTCTTTATTCACGATAAAAAGTTGAACTGCAGTATGCATTCACTGTTAATAACCAAACTCTTATTACGTTAATGTTTTAAAAGTTCATTTGAGGAGTGCAGTTTGCAAAAAAAAATTCCTGACTTGCTTTTTATGAAGGATGGGTTTTTTCCTTCAGGAGAACTTTAGACCACATGTGGCATGACGGGCTGTGGAAGCATTGGAGTAAGTCAATGAAAAGTCACCAGACCATTCGCCATAGAGCCCAGACCATGCACCCTGCGATTTCTTGGCTTTTCCAACACTTAAGAAACAGTTACGAGGAAGGAACTTCAGCGAGGACCAGGAAGTGAAAGCTGCCACATCCACTGTTTCACACTGAATAAGACGTTAGTCTGCGACATGTGTAAGAAGCTAGTGCACCGTTGGAAACAGTGTACGGAGGTCACTATTTTATAAAGGAAACCCCACGCAGATCCCCCGCCTGACTTGGACTCTGTATATTGATCTTAGTCCACAAACTTTCAAGACAGCCCTCTTACAAGAAAAAAAGACTTATTTCAATTGTCACTAATTTACACATCAAGACATCAAGTAAGATGGTGCAGTGGTAACAAGCTGGATTCGTGTTTGGGAGTACCCACGTTCGATTCCTAGTTTTGCCGTCTTAATTTTGGTATTCCACTACAAACTGAAGTCACTCCAGGCTAATCCCAGGATGCTTTCTTGATTCAGGCCACGGCCAGTTTCTTCCTTGCTCTTGATGGACCAAGCAACTGGTTCTGTCAGTGGCGACCCCATCCTCAATGAGATTTTCAGACTTACCATTTATAACAGAAATGATTTTGTGTGAAATGTATTGGAAATATTACCACTAGTACATAGGTAATTGTTTGCGGTATAATATATAAGACATAAGAAGGGCCACCTATTTTTCATGAAAAGATTTGTGCTCTGGCTAGACTTCAACTTCCTATGTGCAAACTTTCAAATTACCTTTGTCTATTGGCTGCGTGTCTGTGCGAGAAGACATTTCTACTCGACTGGGTTAATCAGAATAAAGTTACTCCGACATTTGACGTTTTTGATTGTCTTGCAGGGACCGAAGACATTTGTAGGTTAAAATAATCCCACCATGATATTGGTTCTGAACTAACAACGTTTTGGAGTTCAACTAGTCGTGGAATTTTTCTGCAAGAATCAGGTGGCCCTAGTCGTGAGGGACTTTTCTTAAATCTGATTTAAAAAGTGCTTAAGCAATATTGGCAACGGACGTAGGAACAGATGTTGTGATGATGTTCCCGCAGGTGGACATCAGTGAGTACACCAAGAGGATACTGAGTTTCCTCGCAAGGAACTTCTACAACCTGAAGTACGTGGCGCTGGTCTTGGCTTTCTGTATCAACTTCATCCTCCTCTTCTACAAGGTAACTAACTTCCTGTTGTCCCATATACTTCTGAACAAAGTTTTTTTATTAATTATGGTATTTGTGGAATGTTTTTAGCCTATTTTCCGAAGAACACAAGGACTTAGATCACNTTTATAACAGAAATGATTTTGTGTGAAATGTATTGGAAATATTACCACTAGTACATAGGTAATTGTTTGCGGTATAATATATAAGACATAAGAAGGGCCACCTATTTTTCATGAAAAGATTTGTGCTCTGGCTAGACTTCAACTTCCTATGTGCAAACTTTCAAATTACCTTTGTCTATTGGCTGCGTGTCTGTGCGAGAAGACATTTCTACTCGACTGGGTTAATCAGAATAAAGTTACTCCGACATTTGACGTTTTTGATTGTCTTGCAGGGACCGAAGACATTTGTAGGTTAAAATAATCCCACCATGATATTGGTTCTGAACTAACAACGTTTTGGAGTTCAACTAGTCGTGGAATTTTTCTGCAAGAATCAGGTGGCCCTAGTCGTGAGGGACTTTTCTTAAATCTGATTTAAAAAGTGCTTTAGCAATATTGGCAACGGACGTAGGAACAGATGTTGTGATGATGTTCCCGCAGGTGGACATCAGTGAGTACACCAAGAGGATACTGAGTTTCCTCGCAAGGAACTTCTACAACCTGAAGTACGTGGCGCTGGTCCTGGCTTTCTGTATCAACTTCATCCTCCTCTTCTACAAGGTAACTAACTTCCTGTTGTCCCATATCCTTCTGAACAAAGTTTTATCACCTGATTTTTTTTTTTAATTATGGTATGTGTGGTATCTTTTTAGCCTGTTTTCCGAAGAACATAAGGACTCAGATCGCTTTCCTGTCTGTGTGTATCCTCCCCCTTTCAATTTTTGAGCGTGAACCGAATTTCACCAAACTTGGTACACATATAGTACTAAGTAAGGACACCTGACTTTTATCGTTTTTCGACCACGCCGGCAACTTACGTTCAAAATGGCGCCCATTAAAAAATTTAGGGTGATATGTAATATCTCGAAAACTATTAAACCGATTTAAACCAAATGTTGAACACTGACAGCGCAAGTTGTAAGTATTGAATTCAGAGGTGAATATTGTTGTTGGTCCGCCATTTTGGAAGATAGCTCCACATGAAAAAATTAAACTTTTCCGTTAAATCTTGAAAACTACTCAACCAATTTTCGCCTAATTTGGTACGTATGTTATACTATGATAGGCCAGATAAATGGAAGTAATTGAACTTAATTAGGCACCCATTTTAAAAATGGTGGTCATATAAATATTTTAGGTTTATTTGGTATAACTATCTTACCGCTTGACCGATTTCAACCAAATTTTGTACGCTGACAGTATCTATTACAAGCATCATGTGAACCAAAAAACAACCACTTTTGTGTGCCATTTCAAAAAATAGTGTTAAATGAATTAATAAAGTTGTGTAATATCTCTGGAAACAATAAACAGATTGCTACCAAATTTGGTAAACAAATAGTACTGTGGCAATTGATATGTACAAATATGTTTAATGTATTTCAGACACTTATTTTCAAAATGGCGGCCATCTAGCTTTTTAGCATAGTATGCTATATCTTCGAAACCATGTACTCAATTCCAAATAAATTTGTATGCTGACTGTATATATTACAACCATCAAATGTGTCCAGCTTAAAATCTATTTTGTCCGCCCTTATGTAAAATAGTATCACATGACAAATTAAAATTACGTGATAATTCCAAAAAACAACCAATTTCTACCAAATTTGGCAAATAAGTAGCTCTATGGCAGGCCATGTAAACTGATACACTTTGAGAGGGTCAGACAAACATATTTTCAAAATGGTAGCCATATAAAATTTTATCTCAGTATTTTTTATCTACAAAACTACAAAACAAATTTTGTAAGATAGCCTTACGTGAAATAATACAATTTTTATGTCATATCTCGGGAAACAATTAATTGATTTCTCTCAAATTTGGCGAAGAAGTCGTATTGTTGTAGGCCCTAGTAATTTATGTGTTTTAAGTTTGTAAGTCACTTATTTTCCGAATGGCGCCTATACAAACATTTTAGCTTGGTGTGCTATACCTACGAAACTATGTAACAGATTTACATTTAACTTTGTATATTGTATCTATGACAATCATCGAATCTGATAATACATAAACTTTACTGTCCTTTATTTATGAAGATCGTCACATGAACAATGGAAGTTTTATGCCATATCTTGGACACGAGTTAACCGATTTCCACCAAATTTTTCACACAAGTGACGTTATGGTAGTCAATGTAAACTTATGTTTTTTTGGTGGCTCAGACACTTATTTTTAAAATCATGGCGGTGTAAATATTTCAGGTTAGTGAACCCTATCGTTCAAATAATTAGATTTTTTAGGCCTAATTCCGAATCCTACTTTTTCTGAATTCTAATCCCCGATAAGTCATTTGTGTATTTTAATTGTCTTGGTACTGTTTCACATTTTTCTGTTTTAATCTGTTATGATATTGCTGTCAATGGGACGTCAACGCCTACCTACCTTCTAAGCTTTCAAGAACTTCGCTCAAATTTATTTGCGCCCATGTAGAGGAATGTAGGCTCATTAGTTATCAGTAACTTCTTGTTTAATTCTTAATTCTGCCTTTTTAAAATATTTTTGTTTAATTTATTTTATTTTATGATACAGCCTTACAGCAAACATATTTTTCTCTGTTCAGTTATTTGCGAGTTGAATCAGTCAAACTGATGTTTTGAAAACAGGTAAGATGTTTTTAACATGGATCTCGACAATAGGGATTTTTCCTGGAAAATCAATTACACTTTTATTGGTGCCATGTAAGTGTGTAAGCGAGCATAAATATTTCCAAGTCTCGTGTAAAGAGATGCTAGTGCTGGTGAGTGTGTGGATGGTGGAAGCAGGANAACACTGACAGCGCAAGTTGTAAGTATTGAATTCAGAGGTGAATATTGTTGTTGGTCCGCCATTTTGGAAGATAGCGCCACATGAAAAAATTAAACTTTTCCGTTAAATCTTGAAAACTACCCAACCAATTTTCGCCTAATTTGGTACGTATGTTATACTATAGTAGGCCAGATAAATGGAAGTAACTGAACTTAATTAGGCACCTATTTTAAAAATGGTGGTCATATCAATATTTTAGGTTTATTTGGTATAACTATCTTACCGCTTGACCAATTTCAACCAAATTTTGTACGCTGACAGTATCTATTACAAGTATCATGTAAACCAAACAACAACCACTTTTGTTTGCCATTTCGAAATATAGTGCTAAATGAATTAATAAAGTTGTGTAATATCTCGGGAAACAATTAACAGATTGCTACCAAATTTGGTAAACAAGTAGTACTGTGGCAGTTGATATGTACAAATATGTTTCAAGTATTTTAAACACTTATTTTCAAAATGGCGGCCATCTAGCTTTTTAGCATAGTATGCTATATCTTCGAAACCATGTACTCAATTCCAACTAAACTTTGTATGCTGAGAGTGTATATAACAAACATCAAATGTGTATACTTAGAACCTATTTTGTCCCTCAATTTTGTAGGATAGTGTCAAAACAAATAAATAAAATTTTTTGTCATATCTCTGGAAACAATTGACAGAGTCCTACCAAATATGGCAAACAAGAAGTTAACCGATTTGTTTTAGGTATGTCAGACACTTATTTTAAAAATGGCGGCCATATAGATATTTTAGTTTTGTATGTTATATCGCCACAACCATTTAATTAATTCCAATGAAACTTTGTATGCTGTGACGTGACCAAGCTTGGCTACGGCGAAAAAGCCAACTTGATCCGCGGTGTTCCCAGAGTTGTGAAATTATATGTATGTGCCCGGCGCCACAGCTCTGCAGTGAGCTGATGAGATGTAGGGTCGTTCGGTCGACGATTTTTAACTACATTTATGCACGTTTCATGCTTTGTTTTTTTACTTAAACTATTCATAGGTATCATAGTACATTTAGTTGCATTTTTTCTTTGTGGACTTATGAAACACTTGCTGGTGTTCAATGAGACAGTAATAAAATTAAAATCCTCCAAAATAACAAAATACAATAAAAATTTCTAATTCATGCGTTACCCACTAAGGCAGTTGCATGTAAGCAACAAAGTCCAACATGTATACTGACGTCACAGGGACGTCTTCATGGCGGCGTCTGTTTTACCTGCGCAAAATCGTTGTCTATTTTAAAATGTGTTGTTTTCGAGTTATACACACATAAATAAAGAAAGGACCACAGCGCGAGTCTTAAAATTAATCATACTATCACGCGGTAGGCAAAAAAAAAGGTACGAGGAATCCCTATTTTGATTTTTGGGGGTGTGTGTTCCCTAAGTCTGATGAACATCTGCAGCAATTTTGCTGAAGCTGACATAAATTTCTCGGCAATGTGCTGGTTCTTGTCGTCAAGCCCCACCATTTTCCATTTAAATCAAGAGTTTCTCTGACTAAAATTCTGAAAAAGATCAGTTTAGTTAAATTAATTATGAATGGCTGGTATAGTTGAAAAAATATACAGCGAAAACTCTCTTAACACAAACCTCACAGGATCTGAATTTTTGCAGTTTGCAATAATGAGGTGTATTAACAGGTGTTTGTGAAAACTAAAATAAAAATTGAATTGTTGATTTTGTGTTAGCATATTGGAAAATAAAGCATTCTTATCACCAGCATAACTACATTTTACCACTGGACTTAATATTACATTGTAATATGTAAAAGTTAACAAATTAACTTCAAGTTACCTACCTCACTCCAAAAGTTCAGTTGAGTTGAGAGATTTGGGCGACTCTTAACAGTGAGGTCTGGAGAACTGATGAGGGTGAAATGAAGTGAGACTGGAGCAGTACTGGAATGCAATGACAGTGGAAACTGGAAATGCCTGAGAAAATCCTCCGAGCAGAGGCATTGTCCGGCATGATTCCCACTTGCGAAAATCTGGGAGTGGCCCGGTCAGGGATTGAGCCCGGTTCACCTTGGCGGGAGTTAGGCAATCTGATCACTCGGCCACCATGGCTCCCAAATGCCCATGATAATCAGATGTTTTACTAACAGCTTAATCAAGACTCATCAGTCATTGTTGGCATTAAAACATTTCTGATTATAAAGAAGTATCAAAAGAAACAAAATAACTGCATCTCAGAATTATGTAGTTTAATTTCTCATATGCTGTAAACTCATCACTATTTTGATTTTTTTGTGTATTTTAATAACTAATGTATCTTTGTGGTTTATTATTTGTCAGCGATGCGGTACAGTAATTATTTTACCAACGCCATGTTTTGAGGACTGGTTGTTCATCCAATATGGCGGACTGACGTGGAATTCAAATTGGCAGTTCAGTACAAAAACGCCACATGTCACACTGCATATATCCAACATGGTAAAGTGAATCGAATTATAGAGTTAGTAAGTACGGTACTTCAGATGTAGGTGTTTTACAGAGCCATACCTAGTGTGTAAGTGAGCATAAATATTAGATGCTAGTGCTGGTGAGTGTGTGGATGGTGGAAGCAGGAGAGCTTGTCATGCAGGTGACGACGCTGGGGGAGAGCGACGACGCAGGTGGCAACGGCTCGGGGGAGAAGCTGGCGGAGGAGCTGTCTGGCGAGGTGAACTNGCTGGCGTCCAAGCTGGCGGAGGAGCTGTCTGGCGAGGTGAACTCGACGGAAGTGGGCAGCGGGGAGGATGCAGGGGGAGGGAGCAGCGAGGAGGTGGATCCCATAGAGCTGGTGCACGTCGACGAGGACTTTTACTACATGGCGCACGTGCTCAACCTGATGGCCGCCCTGCACTCGCTCGCCTCCCTCGCCATGCTCATTGCCTACTACCACCTCAAGGTAACCGTCCCTGCCCTCCCTTCACTACGTTGTCGCTCACCTTCCTACAGCTATTTTGTGCACGAGCTATGAGGCAGACTCGTGCTCACTTACCGTACTAGTTACCTCATCGCCTATATACGCAAGGCACTCAGTCAACTGGCATGCAGTCTGGAACATGACATTAACCGGTAACTGTATATTTTTATGGCACACCAGTAAAGATAAAGGTATGATGCATTTCTAAAGACAGCTCTATACAGTTTCTGTATAAAANACGACGCTGGGGGAGAGCGACGACGCAGGTGGCAACGGCTCGGGGGAGAAGCTGGCGGAGGAGCTGTCTGGCGAGGTGAACTCGACGGAAGTGGGCAGCGGGGAGGATGCAGGGGGAGGGAGCAGCGAGGAGGTGGATCCCATAGAGCTGGTGCACGTCGACGAGGACTTTTACTACATGGCGCACGTGCTCAACCTGATGGCCGCCCTGCACTCGCTCGCCTCCCTCGCCATGCTCATTGCCTACTACCACCTCAAGGTAACCGTCCCTGCCCTCCCTTCACTACGTTGTCGCTCACCTTCCTACGGCTATTTGGTGCATGAGCTATGAGGTAGACTCATTCTCACTTACCGTACTAGTTACCGCATCGCCTATATACGCAAGGCACTCCGTCAACTGGCATGCAGTCTGGATTTCCATGAACATGACATTAATCTGTAACTGTATATTTTTATGGCACACCATTAAAGATAAAGGTATGATGCATTTCTAAAGACAGCTCTATACAGTTTCTGTATAAAAAATTTAGCAGCTAAAACTGATTCTGGAAACACCAGTTTTAGCTATTTTCACACCCAATGAAAATGAGGGCGTGAAACATTTCTTAAGTACTGGTCTTGTTTAGACACCACTACAAAACATCCAACCGTTTCTTAATCACGTGTTTTTTTTTTTTACCAAACCCCTGCAACAGACTTCATGCACCAGCCAGTTGGAGCCCTTTACATTTCTGTCTGCTTAAGTTTTTATAATGATTTTAAAGTTTTTGTTAATATCACAAGTTACAGTTAGCTTCATGTACTGCTGTTTCCATCCTGTTGCCACGACAGCAGGAACCTATTTCTGTGGGACGTACAGACAATTAGTATAACAATTTCATGTATAAATAAGACATAGTGCAGGTCCCTTAGTCTACCAAGATTTTCAGAAGAAAGACGACTTAAATAAGGAGAGAAATTATTTTGCAACATGCACATTAAATGTGTGACCAATTTTTGTACTTATTACCTACATTAATATGATGTGTATTTTCAAATGTTAATTTATATTTGTCAAATGCGTATCGACTGCTGTCGGCTTTGTCCTCCACAACTAAACAAAAGTGGTGGTAGTCCTTATTTTACTGATTGTAAAAATTTTAACATGTGTCTATCATTATCCCATATTTTACAAAGATTTGCTTTCAATAGAAAGTTTATTTTAATTCTATGTACTTTATCTGCTATTAAGGGTAATCAAGCCCTGCCATCTTGGATTTTCACTATTTTTGCCTTAAGTTCTATTTATGAGTGTTAAAACAAAAATTTTCGCACGACATTGCATAAATAATAGCTTCTCAGCCTTATCAAACTATTACATCCGTGCTGCCGTGATTAATTTTTGAATGGTGACTGCAGGCAAGAAATAAGTAATTTTTCTTGCTTGTGGTTAAAGAAATGATCCTGGCAAGAGTTNTGATTGATTTTTGACTAGTGACTGCCGGCAAGAAATAAGTAATTTTTCTTGCTTGTGGTTAAAGAAATGATCCTGGCGAGAGTAGTCTAGCAATACATGTTTCAGAACATGTGCAAAACAATGCCCTATGCCTTGTTGATGCCCAAAATAACATATAAAATCTGTGTTGCAAGTTACTGCAAAAATCCCATAAACCCGAGATGGCAGGGACTGATCCCCCTTAACATTAACATAGTTGCCAGGATTGAGCATGAATGTTACCAAATACAATTTAAGATGAGGGTGTGCAGTACGAGTTTGTTATGTACCGAGGTCAGGACAAATGTGGGCTATCGAGCGAGATGGAGTGCGTGTGCTGCTTAGGTGCCGCTTGCCATCTTCAAGAGAGAGAAGGAGATTGCGAGGCGGCTGGAGTTCGACGGGTTGTACATAGCCGAGCAGCCGGAGGACGACGACATCAAGTCGCATTGGGACAAGCTTGTCATAGCCGCCAAGTGAGTCTCTTTGACCAGCTGAGCTCGCCACGATATCCGAGTGTGGGTTCTCCACGGGTCTTACTGTTAGATTTCATACAAAGAGACATTTTAAATGAAATACTGTATTTGCTGCTGAGTGTTGAAAATATTTTATCTAGTATTTCATACATTATAAAATTTTTTTAAAAATATATTACAGTTATAAAAAGGGTTAAAAGTATAGTATAAGTCTATTCACGGTTACTTCAAACTTTTCTGAAGCCCAACTAAAGTTCTACTTCCAGGGTATTCCTCTGCCTTCGAACAAACAAAGCTTAACCAAGTATAGAAAATTAACACCAAAGGGACAACACACTGCATAAGAACTATTTCTTACTAGGTTTCGCCAACACACCTGCGTTCTCACTGTTTCTATTCGTATTATAAATAAAAATATAATTTACGGATAAAATATAAGTAAAAGTTCAATTTAACAAAAAAATAAGACACTTTTATGTTAACAGAGTTGTAAAATGCTTGTGATACATGGCATATTTAGGAAATAACCAAACACGTCATACATGGATGATTTTTCAAAGGTTGGATTCAAAAAGTGTGAGGGAACCACGAATAGACTATACTTTACACTATAAAGTTATGTTCCAAGAAATAGCAACTCTGTATAGGGTAAATTTCTCTCAAATGACAACGTAAGTACAATTGTCAGGTTTCAAATTGCCAAGAATTTTTGTAGTTCATAGACTATTCACTGCTGTACGGAAAAAAATTTGAGGCTAAGTTGTTACAAATGAAGAACTCAACCAGAACGTATTCATACTTTATAATGGGGGGGGGGGCAACAGTGGTGTTGTGGTCAGACACACTGCATCCTATCACCACCGTGAATCAAGCCCAATTCCTGATGGGGTTAAACCTGGATCTTCGCATGTGGGAAATGTGCAGACATTGCCAGTGGTCAGCGGGTATTCTCCAAGATATTCTCACTTCTCCCATTACTGCGTTATTCCATTACTACTCCACCTCAATTTACCCTCATTGGCACTGAAGACCTCAGTTGTTAAACACTGTGAGAATCTCCCACATCTTACATTTCAGTTCTTTAAGCAAAAAAAAAACATAATAAACATAATTTATTACAAGTCTTGCACTGTCGCATTCTGTCCAAAGTAATGTGTTGCACTCTAATAAATATGTGTTATAACACTATTGAATACCATAAATACAATGTCAAAACAGTCTTCTCTATAATATACATATGGTAATACCAGTATAAATGTACTTTTACATATAGTCTAAGTGTTTGTATGGGAAAATTCGTAAATTTTGTTGAACTCCTTTTTTTAGTATTTTTTTTTGCTACTGTCTTGCAGTCTTTCTATTAGGAGTACATCTGTAGGGGTCATTTCTCTTTTTTCTTCACAAATTTTAAGGTAATCTGTGAAAAAAATTGCATGGGAGGCTGGACCTGGGACACAACTATAGGTTTTATGTTAATATGTCTCTGTTAATGGGCACTATTTTCTTTGCAAAATGGGAATGAAACGAAAGCAACAAAATGGATACTCGACTTTTATGGCTTAATTTGACAGATGTAGAAGAGATCTTTCATTTGGCACAAAAATCAGCATGCTAGCGTATAGGAGTCTTGATATACACTGCCCGGAAATTTTCGCCCACGCCCAAAATTGCTGTCAGTCACCACAGGCCCTACATTGTGCATGCATGGTGCCAACTAAGGGTCATAGATCATAGTCAAACACCCAATCCAACAAGATCACATGTATTTCAGTTGTGTTTTTAGCCACGAGGTTATTGTGTCAGAATAAATCACCCTTCAAACATTGCATTGCAGGTTCCGTCCTGGTACCACATCTAGTCTGATTTTACAGATATGCTCACATCAGAATAAAAGAGAAAAAAATTATCTTACTGAATTTTTTGTGGTGTTAGTACAAAGTTATTTATTTTATTAAAACTGTCTCTCCCAATTGGTAAATTATTACCTCCAGAGATTTTAATCTTTCCTTTACAGTCACATAGTTGATTGGTTTAGGTTGACGCGTGACATCGGGTGACTAACGACGNATCCAACAAGATCACATGTATTTCAGTTGTGTTTTTAGCCACGAGGTTATTGTGTCAGAATAAATCACCCTTCAAACATTGCATTGCAGGTTCCGTCCTGGTACCCCATCTAGTCTGATTTTACAGATATGCTCACATCAGAATAAAAGAGAAAAAAATTATCTTACTGAATTTTTTGTGGTGTTAANAGTCTGATTTTACAGATATGCTCACATCAGAATAAAAGAGAAAAAAATTATCTTACTGAATTTTTTGTGGTGTTAATACAAAGTTATTTATTTTATTAAAACTGTCTCTCCCAATTGGTAAATTATTACCTCCTGAGATTTTAATCTTTCCTTTACAGTCACATAGTTGATTGGTTTAGGTTGACGCGTGACATCGGGTGACTAACGACGACATCACAGTCGGGCAAGGTTTTGTGTGTCGGTCAGACACACGGACGATATGACTGGGCTGACTTTATTGGCCGCTCGCTTTGGGTTTAACTGCCCTTCGTACTACGGGTTTGCACACAGCCACTGGTTTACCTATATTGGGCGTGGCCCGGGGTAGCTCCCGACTCGGTCGCTGTTGCTGCTGGAACCAGCTGGAACTTGTGCCCAGTCCTTGGGCGGCGGTGGTGTTGCAGCTGGCGGTGCTGATGGTAGCCCACGGAGCGCTGCTGGTCCTGTNGCCGGCTATCTTGTAGGGTGGCTGAAATAGGGAGTGTGGGGGCTCTGGGAGGTGAGGCCTCGCCAGTTGTCGGGCGGTTTGAGCTCGTTGCCGGGGGGTTATGCTGCAGAGGGCAGTTGGGGCTGGGTTACAGCTCACGTTGGATTCAAAGGCAGTAGCTGCCTTCCTAGCTTGCCTTTTCGCACCACTCCTATGGGTGTATGGCATAGAGGTAGGAACTAGGTCTACCACGCTAAGGAAGAGCCGGCGATGAGGATCCCTAGTTAGGTGTAAAGCCAGCCAGGGCCGAGCCACCCAGAGTCGTACCCAATTACTCCAACCAGCGGCAGTTCAGTGCAGTAGTTAGAACAGTGGGTTTACCCTGGATGTCCGACAGAGACGTGAATGTGGTCTAAAGGCAGGCAGACCTCCAGAACCAGTCTATCACTCCTTCCAGCGACAGTTTAGCGCGATGGATGGAGTGAATTGGCTGGGTTGGTTGACTAGCCACCTTGTGGATTGAGTCTGTAGTNGCGACAGTTTAGCGCGATGGATGGAGTGAATTGGCTGGGTTGGTTGACTAGCCACCTTGTGGATTGAGTCTGTAGTGGTTGTGGTTCTACTGTACTGTACACCAAGATCACAGTATGGGTGGCCGTCTAATGGGTGTATTCGCGACGTTTGTGTGCTTGGTTAAGGGAGCCCGCAGTCCTACTCTAGGTTCGGTNGTGGCCGTCTAATGGGTGTATTCGCGACGTTTGTGTGCTTGGTTAAGGGAGCCCGCAGTCCTACTCTAGGTTCGGTAATTGGGTTGTAATGGCGTGGTCTCCTGTTTTTCCCTGGCGGGCGGACGTCTAAGAGGGATACAAGTCACAGTCACCCTAGAATCAGTACTCGGAGGTTCAATGGAAAACGTGTTTATTCCAGTGAGAAAATTGACACGGTGGCCCGTACTAACTCCTAACTAACACGGACTGTAACGGAAGTAGACTACGATAAACCAGGTGAAGAGGGCCTGGGTCTGAACTAGACAAGAGCAGATACAGTTAGGTAGCTATGATACTAACTGACCCTAACTAACGCAATGCTGTTATCCAGAAGGGACACGGATGGCATTACTAGAAGGATAGTGGGTGTTCAAGGGGTGAAGACTTCTTCGGGGGTTGCTGGTGAAGTTCTTGAAGATGTCTGTCTGGTAGGTAGCGGTGGTACTACTGNCTGCTGGTCCTGTGGTGCTGGAGCCACAGGTTCGCTATACCCAGTGGGACGTGGAACCAGTGATGGAAGTGGACGACGACTTGGTGCGGCTCGCTGGCTGTCTCGTAGGGTGGCTAAAATAGGAAGTGTGGGGGGAATGGGAGGTGAGGCCTCGCCAGTCGTCGGGCGGCTTGAGCTCGTTACCGGGGGGGTTATGCTGCAGATGGCAGTTGGGGCTGGGTTACAGCTCACGTTGGATTCGAAGGCAGTAGCTGCCTTCCTAGCTTGCCATTTCGCACCACTCCTATGGGTGTATGGCATAGAGGTAGGAACTAGGTCTACCACGCTAAGGAAGAGCAGACGGCTAAGATCCCTAGCTAGGTGTAAAGCCAGCCGGGACCGAGCCACCCAGAGTCGTACCCGATTACTCCAACCGGCGACAGTGGTTAGAACAGTGGGTTTACCCTGGATGTCCGACAGAGACGTGAATGTGGTCTAAAGGCAGGCAGACCTCCAGAACCTGTCTTATCACTCCTTCCGGCGACAGTTTAGCGCGATGGATGGAGTGAATTGGCTGGGTTGGTTGACTAGCCACCTTGTGGATTGAGTCTGTAGTGGTTGTGGTTCTACTGTACTGTACACCAAGATCACAGTATGGGTGGCCGTCTAATGGGTGTATTCGCGACGTTTGTGTGCTTGGTTAAGGGAGCCCGCAGTCCTACTCTAGGTTCGGCAATTGGGTTGTAACGGCGTGGTCTCCTGTTTTTCCCTGGGGTGGGTGGACGTCTAAGGGGGCTACAAGTCACTGTCACCCTAGAATCAGTACTCGGAGGTTCAATGGAAAACGTGTTTATTCCAGTGAGGAAATTGACACGGTGGCCCATACTACCTCCTAACTAACAAGGACTGTAACGGAAGTAGACTACGATAAACCAGGTGAAGAGGGCCTGGGTCTAAACTAGATAAGAGCAGATGCGGTTAGGTAGCTATGATACTAACTGACCCTAACTAACTCGATGCTGTGGTCCAGAAGGGACACGGATGGCATTACTAGAAGGATAGTGGGTGTTCAAGGGGTGAAGACTTCTTCGGGGGTTGCTGGTGAAGTTCTTGAAGATGTCTGTCTGGTAGGTAGCGGTGGTACTACTGGAGGATGTCGATGTCTGCAGAGAGGTCCAGCACACGAGATGGTGGAGCGAGCTGCAGAGAATGAACTGCTGTTCTGCGGCTGTGCACAGACATATATTCCATCTGCCCGCAGGCTCTCTGTGGTGCAGGGGTGAGCTCCTCTTCCCGTGGGCAGAGCTGCACTTTCTGGTGCCATCTCTCGGTCCGCGGCGAAAGCATGCGGGGCTGCATTGGCGGCGTGAGCTTCTGCGCTTAACTGGGCCACTTGGCTGGCTTCTATCACACGTGGTGGGGTTGACGTGACGTCTGACATAAAGGCAAAACGAACTTGGCTGACGTGTCCCATGGGTGGCCCCGCGTCTAGAGGCGTGCTGGTAGGCTCTGGTAGCAAATCGTTCAGGGTTCAAACCCTGCCTGGTGTGACGTGATGACAGGTGAAGATGAGGCGAAATCGTTTTTAAATAAATATCAGTACGCGTCACGCATCAAAGTCATCAACATTTTCATGAGTGTAGTCACCTTCCTCAAATTACGACATCATCACACTATATCACAATCTGCGAAATTTAGTTCTTTAGAAATTACATGTTCTTGTTCATCTATAGTTCCACATCCTGGAATGTTTGTTAGGATCTCTTGAAAGGTTACTTCATGTGAACAACAAGACCAGTGAGTTTATTAATGACCTACCCAGTAACACANGTTAGGATCTCTTGAAAGGTTACTTCATGTGAACAACAAGACCAGTGAGTTTATTAATGACCTACCCAGTAACACATGTTGTGTGACAGTGACTAGTGACTCTCACGTGTGGAGTTTCGTTAACTACATACATACATACANCCCAGTAACACATGTTGTGTGACAGTGACTAGTGACTCTCACGTGTGGAGTTTCGTTAACTACATACATACATACGAGAGGATGTAACACTTTCTCTGGCAATGCCAACACTTTCTCTGCATTAATCAGTGTTTTCCACTCCTGAAAGACAGGTGTGATTAATTTATTCATTCAATTTTTAAATATTATTTGGGTTAAGTGAGTTGTGTTCAAGAGGGTTTGACAACTTTTCANATTAATTTATTCATTCAATTTTTAAATATTATTTGGGTTAAGTGAGTTGTGTTCAAGAGGGTTTGACAACTTTTCAGTGAAAAATCATTACACCACACCACTTTACAGCAGAAGTTTCTATATTTTGCATCTGGTCTGATTAGAACAATGTTAATACATATTTTGTGGTAATTTGCAAGCCAGTCCTTTCAGCAATGTCCAAAAAGATTAATTTTGACGGATGCGTGTGTGTCACCAGATCGTTCCCGGTCAACTACTGGGACAAGTTTGTAAAGAAGAAGGTGCGACAGAAATACAGCGAGACGTACGACTTTGATTCTATCAGCAACCTGCTGGGGATGGAGAAGACGTCATTCAGCGCCCAGGAGGACGATGGAGGCCGTGGACTCGTCAACTTGTAAGACAGGTGCCCTAGTGGCACAAGGCAGATATTTTACTTCATATTTACATTCAGCCTAGATTCATCACCTGGGCTTACTAGGATTCAATCATTATTTAATTTAGGTACTGTTTTTACTGTTCTCTAGAGGTGTTTTACAAGGTTACAGCTACTAGCATCATTTCCAATAGCAGTTCTCATGTGGGAACATTTAAATGTGGTAAAGATAAGAGGATCAAAATAATGTGTGATAAAATATGAGCATTTAATTAAATTTACACATTTAGATATGGTGGGCATTTTGTAATAACTTAATGAAGAGAGCAAAAGTCAGATAAATGTATGGAACTTGAACCAAAATTTTATTAAATAGGTAGTATTAGTAAGATATTAATTTTATGTAAGGGGTTACAACCCAGATAGTATCATAATTCTACCAGACACATTATTACATCACACCCAGGAACAACAGGGGTGGACGGGCCAGGGTTGGGAAGTCCTCACAGCTGGAGTGTGGAGAGAAAAAGGAGGCATAACAAACAGTAAAGGTCGAGCACCCTCAAGAGTGAAGTTAAGACTTAAAGAGTCATGGAATAACAGGGATGCAGAAAAGTGATGATTATGGCTAAATTTTAAACGCCAGTGTAATATCTTATTCCCAGAAGCCCTGGATCAACTTAAAAAAACCACTATTAAAGTTTAAATTTGAAGATTTTTTGGCAAAAGTACAGGATGAGTATAAAAGAATACCCCAACTTTGAAGGTCTATAATATCAAAACCGAACAACCTACAACCTTGATTGACCAATCAAGCGAACCGTAGAACCGTGAAGTTTGTTTGCCACACATTCATAAATGTTCAATATGACCACCATGAGCAGCCCGAATGACATCTACGCGATAATCAAACTCGTNACCATACATTCATAAATGTGCAATGTGACCACCATGAGCAGCCCGAATGACATCTACGCGATAATCAAACTCGTTCTACACTCTTGTCAGCATGTCCGGTGTTACGGTTCGGATGGCGTTCGTAACTCGCGGTTTGAGGTGGTAAGGGGGTAGCGAGCTCGCATTCGACACGTCAATGTGAAGGGGACGGTCTGATGTTTCCTTTANGCCACACATTCATAAATGTTCAATATGACCACCATGAGCAGCCCGAATGACATCTACGCGATAATCAAACTCGTTCTACACTCTTGTCAGCATGTCCGGTGTTACGGTTCGGATGGCGTTCGTAACTCGCAGTTTGAGGTAGTGAGGGGGTAGCGAGCTCGCATTCGACACGTCAATGTGAAGGGGACGGTCTGATGTTTCCTTTATGGTGCGCCACCCCATTGGCACCTAGCTGTTCGCGGATACCTGAACGAGACGCCGCAACGCTGGATTGGTCGAGGAGCAACTGGTGACCAGGCTCTTCATCACTGGTCCCCCAAGTGTTTCATCCACCATTGCCGGCTAACTTTGATGACCTCAAAACGAGAATTACGGACGCCATCCAAACCGTAACACCGAACATGCTGACAAGAGAGTGAAACGAGTTTGATCATCACGTAGATGTCGTTCGGGCTGCTCATGGTGGTCATATTGAACATTTATGAATGTGTGGTAAACAAACTTCACGGTTCGATGGTTCGTTTGATTGGTCAATCAAGGTTGTAGGTTTTGATATTATAGACCTTCAAAGTTGGGGTATTATTTTATACTCATCCTGTATTTCATACCATAGGAATTCCTGACAACTCACCACCCACTTTTCCCACTAAAAAAATAATCAAGCTTGGGTCCACCGCTGTTTCCAAATCAGGCCTGTGCCATTCCAGTCCACCCCTGGCTTGACACAGTAACTGTAATTGTGGGATCGGACATAGATTACAAGGTTCCTGCTGTATTTGCACAGGAAATGTCTAGTAGGCTGTTTTTTATTTATTTATTTAAGTCATCTCCTAACGATTGTGAAAGCATTTCACGACTGTTGGGATCTTGACTATGTTTTGCTTTCTTTCTTACTCCATGAGAGGTGTTATCTGAACTCATTCAGTAACAAAAGCGGTGTTGTGTGACTGTTTCAGCATACTCAATATAGACTGGAGGTACCAGGTGTGGAAGTCTGGCGTCACCATCACGGACAATGTGAGTCATACTGTTGTTCTGCGTAAGAAACTTTACAGTATCACAGCGGTAAGGTTGTGTAGGGTGAACAGTTGTTCCGGTAGCAAGCACACTATGTAATTATCTACATACGCAAACTGCTCCATGTAAACAGACAATGCTTTTTTCTCTGTTTTGTTTGCTGTCGCAAATCTGGCTTTTAAAGTAAAGCAGTCCTGATATTCTCTTAGTATTTTCAAATTACAGCATGTTTAATGATTTCACAAGCATCAGAACAGTCTGCATTGAAGGTTTAGCAGCGTGCATCCTAGCATAGGCCCATGGTAGTCACCCATGTTCCAGCTGCACATTTCGTCTCGGAAGCGAATTTGAAAAGGGCTGCCGGGGTCTTTCATGGAGATTGAGGTTTTGGGGAAAACTTGAGGGCTGGATAATATTCTGGTCTGTCATAATAGAGACTGCTTTTGCCTCGTGCTCATAAGCACATGGCAACAGCAGGGACGGTGGTGTCAGCCACATGACCTTGACAGAAACAGAACAAGCAACTGTTACAGAGGTGGAGTGGGGGGGTAACTTTCAGGCTAGTCCGTTAGCACGTGACCTGGGTCAGCGGTTGACCAGTTCGTATTTTAAGTTTTCATTAAAGTTATTAGTGTTTTTAAGAAAAAAATATATTTTTGACGTTAAATACTTACATTAGAAAAATTAATGACTCTTTTACCATATTTATATTTGTATTTATGCTGAATATGTGGCCTTCTATCTTTAAATATTTAGTCTGGTTATTTGTATTTGTGTCCTGCTCAGACTGTACCCATTCACTAAGTCCAGCCAGTTCCGTGGTGCTCATAATTAGCTTTCAGTTGTGAAACTAAAGTTGGTAAATATTGAATGATGCATATGTAACAAATGAGTCATACTCAAGCTCAATTTTATTTCCATTACAAAAGTGATAAAAAGGGTGCAAAAGTCATAGTAAGAACGTGCCAAAAAATTTTTTCCCCATCAAAGACTGGATGAGCAATTTTTTTGTGGAGTTGAACATTCCAGCTTCCATGCGTTTTGGTCTCCATGATCTTCACAATTATTTGTCTTCATGTATACATTTATATCTATCTCTACCTTGGTGTCAATGAGAAGTTGAGCTGTACTCTGAAAAATTATTTTTCATAACTACGTACATCAGTTATTTACTACTTGTGTGTAAAACATAAATAAATTNGTCTGCATTGAAGGTTTAGCAGCGTGCATCCTAGCATAGGCCCATGGTAGTCACCCATGTTCCAGCTGCACATTTTGTCTCCGAAGCGAATTTGAAAAGGGCTGCGGGGTCTTTCATGGAGATTGAAGTTTTTGGGGAAAACTTGAGGGCTGGATAATATTCTGGTCTGTCATAATATAGACTGCTTTTGCCTCGTGCTCATAAGCACATGGCAACAGCAGGGACGGTGGTGTCAGCCACATGACCTTGACAGAAACAGAACAAGTAACTGTTACAGAGGTGGAGTGGGAGGGTTACTTTCAGGCTAGTCCGTTAGCACGTGACCTGGGTCAGCGGTTGACCAGTCCGTATTTCAAGTTTTTATTAAAGTTATTAGTGTTTTTCAGAAAAAAAAGTATATTTTTAACGTTAATTACTTACATTAGAAAAATTAATTACTCTTTTACCATATTTATATTTGTATTTATGCTGAATATGTGGCCTTCTATCTTTGAATATTTAGTCTGGTTATTTGTATTGGTGTCCTGCTCAGACTGTACCCATTCACTAAGTCCAGCCACTTCCGTGGTGCTCATAATTAGCTTTCAGTTTTGAAACAAAAGTTGGTAAATATTGAATCATGCATATGTAACAAATGAGTCATACTCATGCTCAATTTTATTTCCATTACAAAAGTGATAAAAAGGGTACAAAAGTCATAGTAAGAACGTGCCAAAAAATTTTTTCCATCAAAGACTGGATGATCAATTTTTTTGTGGAGTTGAACATTCCAGCTTCCATGCGTTTTGGTCTCCATGATCTTCACAATTATTTGTCTTCATGTATACATTTATATCTATCTCTACCTTGGTGTCAATGAGAAGTTGAACTGTACTCTGAAAAATTATTTTTCATAACTACGTACATCAGTTATTTACTACTTGTGTGTAAAACATAAATAAATTNCTGTACTCTGAAAAATTATTTTTCATAACTACGTACATCAGTTATTTACTACTTGTGTGTAAAACATAAATAAATTTTGTTGGGAGGCCACAACTTTAAACATTCTCTTATTAGTTACACACTAAAACTAATTTTCTTGATTTGCTACTGAAATCAATTTTTACATAAAAAATTATGCTGTTCTGTGAAAGAATTTTTTTACAGGCTAATTTCAAATGTCGAAGCAGTTAAAATCTTGCACAGTTCTGTCATAATTTCTCGTTTTGAAACATGCATTCTCACACTACACTCGATGAACGCTTGTTTGCGTTCAGTGATGAACGAAGCTGTCTCGTTGCAGGCGTTCCTGTACAGTCTGTGGTACTTCACGTTCTCCATCCTCGGCAACTTCAACAACTTCTTCTTCGCCGCGCACTTGCTGGATGTCGCAGTCGGCTTCAAGACCCTGCGCACCATCCTGCAGTCCGTCACGCACAACGGCAAGCAGGTTCGTGCCAGACCTCTCGCCTGTCCTTGTGACACTGCTGCCAACTGCTTTACCTTCCCCACGCTTGTAGGGAATGACCATACTGGAGTTCCATTGCCAGATAATTAAAAAAGTGAAAATCCCTTGTTGCAAACATACATGAAGGGACTCATTGACCAGTAATTCTTTGTAAAAACATCAAACCATTCATATGTATTAATGATAGACCACATTCGAACTACGCTATCTTACCAAGCACAAAAATTTCTTAACCAGGAATTTCTTGAAATGAATTTGCTGTATTTTAATGCTCCCAAATATAATAAAAAAAAATTTTGTAAATACTTAACATACATTAAAAAAATTATTTTGGAGGCATTAATTTATTAGTGATGTGAGACATCAACTAGTCTGTTCTTACCTATACAGAAATGTCTGCATGTTTGATAAATACGGGTTTGCTGTGTGGTATACATATTTCTGGTCAGCTGATGTATTAACGTCAAAATTTATTGGGTTGGAATTGACGTGGACCGTCATCGCACAAGGTGTGGATACGTATACAAATTATATGAGAAGTTGCATAATCAAAAACTTGCATCGTTTGGTAACTCTGTGGTCGATAAATGAGCAACACTGATCGTTAGCGATGCGATACAGTAATCACATTACCAGCGCTATGTTTCGAGGACTGGTTGCTCATCCGATATGGCAGACTGGCACGGAATTCAAATTTGTAGTTGGGTACAAAACTATCAAACGTCACACTGCACACATCCAACACTGATGAAGCACANCACGGAATTCAAATTTGTAGTTGGGTACAAAACTATCAAACGTCACACTGCACACATCCAACACTGATGAAGCACACTTCTACAGGAAACATTATCAATTACATTTCCAACACAGAAATATAGTGCTTCCATTTTATCTTCCTGATGTCACATTCAACATACACTTTTCACAACAAATACTAAATTTTTTAACTCAGCAAATTATGCAACTGCAGTTTTATATTGGCAAAATTTTACTATAGAAGCTTAAATGCTTGACAATTGTGTGTTTTGCTACAATTATTCACTATAATTATGCCATTTTTTTGTGTTGAACGCTTTAGAATGTTTTGTACATGCATTGTGATTAATTGCATGCGAGGTATGTTCCTGGTGAGCACCAATGATTTTTTTTTGGGGAACCAAGGTTTTAATGTAATTTGGCCACAGGTATTTTTTTAAATATTTTTTTGAGCACAAACACTCCAATTAATTTTAATTCCACTGTCAAGTTTTTCATCCTCAAATAATTTAGTTCACATAAATCTCGTTTGAATCAGTGGACAGATATTTTTAAACTTTTTTATCAGAGCAAATGTTAAATCCTGCTAAATTACACGTACATATATATTTTTGTAAAAAAATGTATTATTCCTGTAGACAAGTGGGCCATTGCACTTGTATTTTCGAGTGAGCCTATTTCCTGATAAGTACTGTATCTGCTACACGACTACATTAGCTGTGGTATGTATTAGAGTTTTATGAATATTTGGTTTGCCAAAATTATGACGCAAAATCAGACCTTTAATTTTCAGTACAAAAATTAGTTGCCGAAAATCTTTAACTAAACAAAAAATTTTGAATTACAAATACATTAGGTATTTGTGTGCTTATCAAATTTTTGTTTGAACAACCGATTATTAATATTTATTATAATATTTCTAAAGTCACCACACAAAAACTTGAAATGTTCTCATAACTGCCATGTTATTTGTTTTTCCTTTTTTTTTTTTTAATTCTTCAAGAGTTTAGTCATAGCATTTCTTCCTACATTAAGCAGTCCTTTCATGTTACTTCTTTTTAATATTTGGGTTATTAAAATATTTTNCACGGAATTCAAATTTGTAGTTGGGTACAAAACTATCAAACGTCACACTGCACACATCCAACACTGATGAAGCACGCTTCTACAGGAAACATTATCAATTACATTTCCAACACAGAAGTATAGTGCTTCCATTTTATCTTCCTGATGTCACATTCAACATACACTTTTCACAACAAATACTAAATTTTAAACTCAGCACCTTATGCAACTGCAGTTTTATACTAGCAAACTTTTACTATAGAAGCTTAAATGCTTGACAATTCTCAGTGTTTTGCTACAATTATTCACTATAATTATGCCATTTGTTCGTGTTGAACGCTTCAGAATGTTCTGTGCATGCATTGTGATTAATTACATGCGAGGCCTGTTCCTGGTGAGCACCAAAGATTTTTTTTTGGGGAACCAAGGTTTTAATGTAATTTGGCCACAGGTATTTTTTTAAATATTTTTTTGAGCACAAACACTCCAATTAATTTTAATTCCACTGTCAAGCTTTTCATTCTCAAATAATTTAGTTCACATAAATCTCGTTTGAATCAGTGGACAGATATTTTTAAACTTTTTTATCAGAGCAAATGTTAAATCCTGCTAAATTACACGTACATATGTATTTTTGTAAAAAAATGTATTATTCCTGTAGACAAGTGGGCCATTGCACTTGTATTTTAGAGTGAGCCTATTTCCTGATAAGAACTGTATCTGCTACACAACTACATTAGCTGTGGTATGTATTAGAGTTTTATGAATATTTGGTTTGCCAAAATGATAACGCAAAATCAGACCTTTCATTTTCAGTACAAAAATTAGTTGCTGAAAATCTTTAACTAAACAAAAAATTTTGAATTACAAATACATTAGGTATTTGTGTGCTTATCAAATTTTTGTTTGAACAACCGCTTATTAATATTTATTATAATATTTCTAAAGTCACTACACAAAAACTTGAAATGTTCTCATAACTGCCATGTTATTTTTTTTCCTTTTTTTTTTTTAATTCTTCAAGAGTTTTGTCATAGCATTTCTTCCTACATTAAGCAGTCCTTTCATGTTACTTCTTTTTAATATTTGGGTTATTAAAATATTTTNGTCATAGCATTTCTTCCTACATTAAGCAGTCCTTTCATGTTACTTCTTTTTAATATTTGGGTTATTAAAATATTTTTGTTAGTTTTGTTATACTACTGTACATGAGAAATGATGGCAACTTAAGTTTGATTTTGTATTTTAAACTAATTGTGTGGCAATGTGAAACAATATGTTTGAAATATATTTTTAAAAAAACCTGTCAACATGTCTTTATTTAACTATCATTTAGGTCAAGTTCTCATAAAATTATTTTTCATATTAATGTTAGTTTCATGAAATTTAATAACATATTATTTATTTTGATTTCATTAAACAAAACATCACATTTGCACAACTTTAGTAGCTCGACAAATACCCAAAAACCAGAAAATATTTGAGTTTCAGTAGAGTGGCTCCCCAGAACACACAAATACATTTTTTTTCAAGATATTAGTATTTATGTAAGCAAAGTCTGTTGTACGCAACTCCTTAGCAGTGCTGACAACTGTGCAACTTGATGTTTTGTTTCACTGTCACAGTTGGTGCTTACTGTGATGTTGCTGACTATCATAGTATACATATACACCGTCATAGCCTTCAACTTCTTCCGAAAGTTCTACATATCTGAAGAGGATGAAGAGGTGGATCGCAAGTGCCACGATATGTTAACGGTGAGTAACAAAACTGTATTTACCAAAATCAATAGCCATCTTGAGCTAATCTATAAATTAATTTTTAGTTTACACTTTGTATAGGAGCGATTAAACTTTTATATGAAACCAGAGTTAGTTACTTTTTATGAAGTAATATGTGATTCCTTGACACATTACATTTATACATCAAGCAGACAGCTCTTCTCATTTCTGAGGTGCTATTTGACTATCACATAATCGGAACTGTAGTCAAAAATGTTCCCTCCATGTAGATATATAATTGTGTTATATTTCACATCCCAGACACTGCAACATTTACAATAATAAACCTGCATTTAGCCATTGAATGAAAAATTAGAACTTTGGGTATTTGCCATTGCAGAGTTACATCACCAAGGAAAACCCAGAGGATTTTTTAAAAAGTAAAAACCTACACAAGAACAATCCAAGACTAGCTGTTGATGTCTACATATTTCCAGAAGACCCCAGTGAACTTGCTTGCAGACAGAGGCTTTTGATTGATTGCAAAATGGTCGAGATTTCTTACACGGTTAGGAGATATCTTCAGTCATAAGTGAACTGAACATCAGGGGTTAAATCAAATGAAACCATTAACAACTAGTCTTGGCTTTTTATCATGCATGTGTTTAATGTCATCTTCTGAGTTTTCTTTGGCAACATGGCTCTGCAATGGCATACGTCCGAAGTAGTTTTCCATTTAATCACTCACCCACATTGCAAGTCTCATTCAAAGAACATGCCTGAACGTAGCCAGTGCAGTCTGTGTTTTAGTGGAGTTGCAGTTACCCATGTGGCTGTGTGTTCGCAGTGCTTCGTGTTCCACTTGTACAAAGGGGTGCGAGCGGGCGGTGGCATCGGCGATGAGATAGAGCCACCAGACGGTGACGACTACGAGGCTTACAGAATCATTTTCGACATCACTTTCTTCTTCTTCGTCATCGTCATCCTGCTGGCTATCATCCAGGGTACGTCACTCCCCAGAGATGTCCTGCACATATTTCAGGAGTGACCAAACTGTGTCCATCTAATGGATTGTAGAGAAAAGCATTTATCAGTGCCTTGATAGTCGCTGGCAAGGATCACAATGGTAATCAAACATTCAGCCAATAACAGTGGCTGTACCACATAACTGAAAGCTTCTGAAATCCACACAGAGGAGATGCTTACTAGCTGAACACTCAACTGTCGCTCTGCTGTCCTTGCAATTTGGACACAGGCATAGCATTTCAACAAATTTTAGCAGGATAAAGTCAANTCAACTGTCGCTCTGCTGTCCTTGCAATTTGGACACAGGCATAGCATTTCAACAAATTTTAGCAGGATAAAGTCAGAACAAGTAGTGACGGATTTTTAATAGACCAAACTTTCTTGTATCATACAATTCATAAATGTAGGTTCACGTACGTGAATTAGTGGCAGCCACAAAAAAATGCAGTTTACTTCTGTACAGTTATTTCCAGCTNTCAACTGTCGCTCTGCTGTCCTTGCAATTTGGACACAGGCATAGCATTTCAACAAATTTTAGCAGGATAAAGTCAAAACAAGTAGTGACGGATTTTTAATAGACCAAACTTTCTTGTATCATACTATTCAGAAATGTAGGTTCACGTACGTGAATTAGTGGCAGCCACAAAAAAATGCAGTTTACTTCTGTACAGTTATTTCCAGCTTCAATTTGTTATTTACACTGTCGTACAGGATTTTACACTTACAAAGTGTGGGAGCCATGGTTGGCATAGTGGCTAGAGCACTAGCCACCCACCAAGGTGAACCAGGTTCAATTCCTGGCAAGGTCACTCCCAAATTTAAATTGTATCGGACAATGCTGTAGGCTTGAGAGTTTTCTTGGAAATCTTCCATTTCCCCCGCTCTTGTACTCCGATGCTGCTCCGTAGTCACCTCATTCCACCCTCTTGTCACTCAAGACTTTGCTCAAACCTCTCCACTTCACACTCCACAAATTGTGAGTCCTATATGTAGAAATTTGACGGGTGACGTCGGGTGACTGACAGCAACGTCACGGTCGGGCAAGGTTTTGACATGTCGGTCAGAGACACAGGTGATTCAACTGGCTGACCGGGCTTCGGCCATATATAATACAGGGCGTGTGGCTTGACGGCACGGTACAAAGTCAGACATGGGCTTAGCGGTCCTGCGTACTGGGTGGCACACAGCCACGGGTTTATCTATGCTGGAGGTGGCCCGGGGTGGCCTCTCACCCAACTGCTGCTGGTTGAGTTAACTGGAACAAGTGCCCCGACCTTGGGCGACAGTGGTGCTGTGGTGAGCCCAGGGAGGGCCGCTGGTCCGGCGACACTGGAACAAGGGATTCGCGATCCCTATTGGAACAGGTCGTTCCTGGTGGATATCTGTGATGATCGGGTGTGGTCGGCCGGCGGTCTTGATCGGGAGCTGAAAAGCTGGCGGGCGGCTCGAGCTAGTTCCCGGGGTTTTATGCTGCAAAGTGCAGTTGGGGCTGGGTTACAGCTCCCGTTGGATTCGGAGGCCACAGCTGCCTTCATTTCCTCCCACTTCGTACCACTCCTTTGGGTAGAGCATATAGGTAGATGCACATATCGGCCTTGCAAGAGGAGAGCAGGCGACGATGTTCCCTTGCTAGGTGTAGAACCAAGCCAAGGCCGAGCTGACCAGAGTCGTACCCGATTACTCCAACTGGCGACAATTCAGCGCGGTGGTTGAAGCGGTGTGTTTACCCCGGAAGTCCGACGACGACGTTGGGTGTATGTCCAAAGGTGGGCACTCCTCCAGAACCAGTCTGTCAGTTCAGCGTGGTGGATGGAGTGAATTGGCTGGACTAGCTGACTGACAGCCCTTGGATTATGTTGCTAGTGGTTGTGGCTCTGCCTAACTGCGCACCAGATGCACAGTATGGGTGGCCGTCAACTGGGTGTGTTTTACGACATACGTGCGCCCGATTAAGGGAGCCCGCAGTCCTACTCTAGGTTCGGTAATTGGTTAGTCAAAGATGCGGCCTCCTCCTGCGTTACCCTGGTGGGCTGACGTCTACAGAGGATAAAATCACAGTCACCCTAGTAATAGCACTTATGAGGCTTGAGAGAAAAACATGTTTATTCTGTGAGGAATAGACACGGTGGCCCGTACTACCTCGTAACCAATCAGCAACTGAATGGAAGTAAACTACATAAATTAGGTGAAGGGGACCTGGGTCTAACCTGAACAAGAGCAGATGTGGCTAGGTAGCTATAATAACAATTGTCCCTAACTATGGTCCATACGGTATAAGAAGGCCACTTTCTGACGGTCAGTGAGTGGCAATTTGATGTATATGAAACAAACAAAGTGCCATTTACAAAATCCTGTATCAGCTGGTGCACGACTGAACAAAATTTAAAATTATGTTGGCTATTCTGAGTGCACTGCCGATACACATCAGAAAAGCAGAAAATACGCGGGTAAGAAAGAGTTCTTATATTTATTAATACATTTTAGTTTACAAGGTTAAAAAACAATGGTTGTTAGTGTTAAAAACTAAACTTCGTGATAATGTAGTTATGTATAGGTGTTCAAAATGAAATGTACAATAGAACGATACGACGTGGAAAAGTTTTCTGAAGTTGTGCTAACTTCAGAAAGC
>NQII01002062.1:32796-47004 GCA_002778355.1 Clitarchus hookeri
AAAAGAAATATTTGTTTTGTTCATTATGTAAAGTTGTGTGTTTATTACGGTGCATAATTTTATATCTTTTGGTGTCCAGATTCTTGAATTTTTGTGTTTCCCTCTTATAAGGTTTTCCTGCTTATAGTGTCACTTTCTTGTGGACCCCTGAAGAACCTTATAAGAGGGTTCCACTGTATCTATAATGTCCAAAGTGTGATAATAGATAAAACAGACCGTCTCGCAAATGTTAACCCAAATTCACTATCTCAGACAAATTAAAAAAAAAAGTTAGCAAATATTTAATTATTTGCAACATTTTATATTTTTACTTTTATAACCTACTTATTTTTTTAGACAGCTGTATGTCTTAACATATCTTAAAATTTGTTTAGCATTACAGTACAATGAGAAGTGGATTAGCTGACAGCGTGTTGATAAAAAAAATACGGCCCGACTTGACGGACCAGCTGATGGCGGAATGATACGTAGTCAGATGTAAACAGTGGCACTACTTTCACCGAGCTGTTAAAAAGTGGCCTTCTTATATGGTACAGAATATATCTCAATGCCATTGTCCAGAAGGGACTTTGAGGGCCACTACCAGAAGGGTAGTGTGGTTGCCGTTACTACAAGGGTAAGCTGTTCAAGGGGTTCAAAGACTTCTTCGGAGGTTGCTGGTGTAGGTCTTGAAGAGCTTCTGGTAGGTCGCAAAGACGTTGGGGTCAGCAGAGAGCCCCAGCACACGAGGTGGTGGAGAGAGCTGCCGGAGATGTACTCAGAAGTACAACTGGAGAACAGCCGACGTTCCTCAGCGGTGCACGGCCATGTATTCCGCCTGCCAGTGTGCTCATCTGGGATGTGGGGCATGGGCGGAGCTTTGCTTTCTAGCACAATCCCTCAGCCCTTGGCCGAACTATGCATCTCTGTAATGCTGGGTTGTGCGAGCTTAGGCGCTTAACTCAGCTGCCTGGCTAGTCTCAATCACACGGGAGGGGGTGGCATGACGTCTGACACAAGGGCGAACGATCTTGGCTGATGTGTCCGTGGATGCCCCCGCAACTAGGGGCGTAATTGTAGGCTCTCGTAGCTAGTTGTTTCGGCGTTAAAACCTCGCCTGGGCTAGCGTGATGATACGTACAGATGAGACGAAGTCGTATATATATATATCTATGTCTAATAAGCATCACGCATCAAATTTTACAATAAAATAGAGACACTCAGCATTTCATATTTAAAATTTACTTACTGATTTACTTAGTTACATGGAGCACTTGTCTTGAATGTGTTGTGTGCTGCGTACACGAATCAGTGTGTGTGCAAGCATGTGTGGCATGTTGCGGTGCTGCAGGTCTAATCATCGACGCGTTTGGTGAGCTGCGAGACCAGCTGGAGAGCGTGAAGGAGGACATGGAGTCGAACTGCTTCATCTGTGGCATCGGCAAGGACTACTTTGATAAGGTGCCGCATGGCTTCGACACACACGTGCAGCAAGAGCACAACCTCGCCAATTACATGTGAGTCTTAAGTTTTTTTTTATTATATATTTTTAGGTGATTTGAATGGCTGACAGCTTATACCCACAGCCAAAAACACAATTGATAACAAAGCTAATCTAATCAAAAAAGTAAAAGTTCAAAAGTGCACAACTTCAAAAATCAAGAAAAAACCTAAAAGTTGTCACCTCACCTTAGGTGTATCTAGTGTGGGTGAACGTNGTTGGCTGTTCGACAACACCGTTGTACACGTGGAGGAGCCGAAGGAGGTGCTGGTCTTGTATGCACACGAACCGGGATGTAAATAGGAGTGATGTCTATACGGCGAGCCACTCGTGCGGCAGTTGGTGGTCGTGGTATGGCAAGTCTTCTTTGGAGGAGTAGGTGGCAGAGGTGAAATAGCTCTTGGTGTGTGCTACAACAAATCAAACTGTAAGCTGCGGTCTTGGCTGGTAGCACTACATGGTGTTCCCCTCTCTCTAGCAACCTTTCTCGTTTCCAGGTGTACACCCTGACCTTCCCCTACTAGGTCCCCAACCAAGGCCAAAGCCTGCTTGGTCGCCTTATCCCGCCCAGCCCTGTCGCGTGGCATAAGGGCGTAGTAAAGAAGGGGTGATAGTGGATGTCCAGTAAACGTAGGTACGACCTGGAGGAAAACAGGAAGTGGACGGGTGTGGCGGTGGGGAAGGCCTAACTGCTGGTCTCCAGGCAAGAAGTCGCCGGCAGACTGTAGGTAACAACAGTAGGTTTAGGTTGTCTGCTCCCGTGTTATGCAGGAAATCAGGAAGTCGCCATAGAGCCACATATCACGCAAAAACAGAACTTTCTGCAGGTGTCGACTGCTGACCTGCAAGTGGATAGCTGGGCGGGAAGTCGCCGGCAGACCTAAACACCCACCGAATGGCGGCAAGAACTGAGTGAGAACCTCCTCTCCAAGGAGATGAAGGTTGTAAGCAGAGTTGGTTAGGTTTTGGGAATTCGGCACATACCTGCTTCTGAAGAGTATAGGTGGAAATGGGGCAAAACAGGAAATAGCAGGAACTAGGTGCAGAAAGAATGTGTGTGGAAAGGATAACATAAGCAGCTTAGTTTATGCCTATTTATTGTTGAAGCAATAAACATACATAAGCCAGCCTGTACCCTGACTGTGGCGTGAGGGGCCGACTTAGGATGCCAACCAAGGTGCAGTACCTAGTCACGGTAGACGTGGTGGCGCTGGGGGCGAAGGTGACCTCAAGTAAACGAATACTCGGACTCGCACTGACTGAATGCACGGTGAGCTGTGAGACAGCTGTTTGACTAGTCCGTGCACGTAGCTGATGGTGAAGGCAAACAAATACTACTGACGGACAGAGATTCATCTGGAGGAAGATGCTAGCGGTGTCAGAGCACATCCGGGCAGAGTGACATTCTGCTGGAGAGGTGCATGAGTCACCCTTGAACTGAGGACTGCAAGTTCTATATGCCCTCTGTGTCGAGCGGGTTGAGGGCTGACAGGAGGCAACGCGGCACTTGTGTTACCTCGGGCGATGGGCTGTGGCATGTGGCGGCTATGTCTCTTCTTTGAGGGGTCTGCGTCTGTGGCGGAGGTTAGAGCAGGTTATGACGTCGTTCGTGGCGCGTCAAGCCTCCCCCCCCTTTTTCCGTTAGCCGGATCCACAGGCGCAAAGGATGAACATCCTTCCCGGCGTTAGCTGGACTCTCTCTCTCTCTCTCGTAGGTGTCCCCCCTCATGTTCGACCAAGTGTCCAATCAAAGCAATGGGGTTAGGCATAAAAATAGTCAACACGACCAAACAGCGTAAGCTTTACGGGGATGCATCTGAAGGATCCTAATCCCTACCCTCAGGTACAGGACTGTAGTACAGATTAGGCTGAAGGCCTGGTTACGTACAATTATCCCAGTTGATTAGGTTGAAAGTTTGAAATGTGATAAGCAGTTGAAAAGTTATTTCACAGCCCGTTGTAAAGCTAGTGGAAAAGTAAAACATAAGATTAGAATGACATTGAAACCTGGCCTTAAGAGAGTAGCTAAGTTCGCTGTGGAAATTAGCTAAGTACTCTCATGGGGCGTGTAGGTAAAAAAAGTTACTCGAGTAAATCACAACTAGTGAGAAAATTCTTTNTTAGCTAAGTACTCTCATGGGGCGTGTAGGTAAAAAAAGTTACTCGAGTAAATCACAACTAGTGAGAAAATTCTTCTTTGGTTGGCAGGGCTTACTTACATCGAGAAAATAGAAGCTGGTACACTTCAAAATACACAAAAGAACAGTTAGGATGGCGCCATTCAATTGTTTATCTCGAGGTAAACGTCAATGTACAATTTTGTTCTGGCTTTACCATATTGGGTCAGGTTAAAAGAGACATGCAAAAGTTACACAAAGTTTACAAAATTCAAGTACAAGTCACGGGTTGTACAAATATCACATAATAATAGGTTGCATTTTTCATTTGGTTGACAATTAACAAATGTGAGCAAAGGTAAGGTACACAAAGTAAACAATGATTAAGAGCAAGTATTAACTTGAGTAGCACAATGCTAGTGAAATGGCAGGTTAAGAAAAGTGATCATCTTAAAAGGAGTGGTTGTACAAAACAACACGTGAGCAAAAATGTAGTTTGGAATGGGCTAGCCGTTCAAGCGTTAGGCACATTACTAAACATTAGTAATGGAAAAGAATCAAGTGTGAGCTAAGTCATGTTAGCGTGAGGTGCGTTACTAATAAATTAGCTAGGGATGGGTCGGTTCGGTTCTTCGGTTCCAATTTATACCGGTTCTTGAGGTTTGACCCGGAACCGGTTTTAGGTTAACAACAATTACTCGGTTCTTGGTTCTACACAGCAATGGCAAAACTCTGCTGTTACAAAAATAACTATGGTGTTTATTCATGTAGAGCGAAAAGGAAAAGATTTCTGGGGTGCGTGCTTTACACGGAAAAACAATTAAGGAGTCATAGTCTAAACTGTTCCGCGATGTTTGGAGGGAAGTGTATGGGATTAGTCTGTTATCTCATCTCTCGCTCTTCCATCAACACTCCTTTCCCTTCTCTCTCTCTCTCTCTTAACTCTCAGCACTCCGCCGTAAACAACACTGCTAGCCGATCGATACGTTCCTCCAAACCTTCTTTGTTTGGCAGGATGGCTGCAGGTNTTAGCTAAGTACTCTCATGGGGCGTGTAGGTAAAAAAAGTTACTCGAGTAAATCACAACTAGTGAGAAAATTCTTTTTTGGTTGGCAACCCTTACTTACATCGAGAAAATAGAAGCTGGTACACTTCAAAATACACAAAAGAACAGTTAGGATGGCGCCATTCAATTGTTTATCTCGAGGTAAACGTCAATGTACAATTTTGTTCTGGCTTTACAATATTGGGTCAGGTTAAAAGAGACATGCAAAAGTTACACAAAGTTTACAAAATTCAAGTACAAGTCACGGGTTGTACAAATATCACATAATAATAGGTTGCATTTTTCATTTGGTTGACAATTAACAAATGTGAGCAAAGTAAACAATGATTAAGAGCAAGTATTAACTTGAGTAGCACAATGCTAGTGAAATGGCAGGTTAAGAAAAGTGATCATCTTAAAAGGAGTGGTTGTACAAAACAACACGTGAGCAAAAATGTAGTTTGGAATGGGCTAGCCGTTCAAGCGTTAGGCACATTACTAAACATTAGTAATGGAAAAGAATCAAGTGTGAGCTAAGTCATGTTAGCGTGAGGTGCGTTACTAATAAATTAGCTAGGGATGGGTCGGTTCGGTTCTTCGGTTCCAATTTATACCGGTTCTTGAGGTTTGACCCGGAACCGGTTTTAGGTTAACAACAATTACTCGGTTCTTGGTTCTACACAGCAATGGCAAAACTCTGCTGTTACCAAAATAACTATGGTGTTTATTCATGTAGAGCGCGCCCTTTTTTCCCCAACATAAAGGAAAAGATTTCTGGGGTGCGTGCTTTACACGGAAAAACAATTAAGGAGTCATAGTCTAAACTGTTCCGCGATGTTTGGAGGGAAGTGTATGGGATTAGTCTGTTATCTCATCTCTCGCTCTTCCATCAACACTCCTTTCCCTTCTCTCTCTCTCTCTTAACTCTCAGCGCTCCGCCGTAAACAACACTGCTAGCCGATCGATACGTTCCTCCAAACCTTCTTTGTTTGGCAGGATGGCCGCAGGTCGTGAGTAAGAGAGGAAGAGACGTTTTTTTTTCGAGGTGTCACATTCCAGCACGGCAAAAAAAAAACCAGGGAGTCACTGTGTAAAAGACGCACAAAAAAAAATGGCCGTCCGGGACACCATAAAAGAAGCAAAAAAAAGATAAGAAATCCGTCCGCCCACCACAGCTGTTGACTTCCTTTAACAAACTTTTGTAGGTTACCTTTATCATACAGCATGCCACAATGTTTTGGTTTGAGGGCCATGAGTTATTTAATTAAAGTATTTTCCAAACATATCACAATCACCACATATTAATGTAAAAAAAGAATAATTTTTTACATATTTACTAACCTTAAATAAATTGAATACAACAAGTTTATCTGTATACATTAAAACTTATCTTCACACTTTGTTATTGTTCAATTCTTCCATATAACTGTTAAATAAAACATTTAATGAATTTTACCTGCATTGGTTTAATAAAGTTGCAAGCAAAAGGCAAGTATTCAAAATACATAGAACCGAACACTGGAACCGATATTTAAATTGTAGAATCGGCACCGGAACCGGAATCGACATTTTTGGTTATTCGACCCATCCCTAACATTAGCAAAGTATAAGAGTGGTACAAAAATAGTACATTAGTAGTTGTACTAAAGTAGTACAAATAGTACACAAGTTGTAAACTAAGAGTATATCTTGGTTGGCACTAGTCCGAGCTCGGCTTACATTCGTCTAGGGTTTAATACATTGGCTGAACATATTTACGCATGCTTCAACGTTATCTTACTTGCTTACTACTTCTGGCCTCAATACACACACATGGCAGTTAGGCTGCGAAACTACAATAACTCTTAAATGGCAAAAACTCTAGCAAACAAAAGCAAAACATCTTGGTACTTACATACTTAATGAGACAGTGCACGTCGTGGGAGCAAAGCTGTTACCTTGGTCTATGGCTACATTACAGAAATCGGCTGAACACGTGCATTGTTGGTGGCTGAGCACTAATGACCAGGTGCTTTCATGGTTTGCAGATTTCTTGACGTGAACACACACACATGCCTAGGGAGTACTCTGCTTTCAAATTACGTACAAGGAGTTTTGCTTCTGTAACACTTCCTATCCTATAACTAACTGGCTAATATGTACACTGGTCTAGGCTACTGTAACCCTAATCTCACACACACACATGGGCGGCGCACTATTCACTACGATGTGGAAATTCTCGGCGGGTGTGACATGGCTGAAGGACCTGTGTCACACCACAGAGTCTGTTGACTCTAAGCAGGTGAGGGGTGCGAAGGCACTCTCCTCACACAGTTTTTACGTCTCTAGATCGGCCAATTGTATGTGAGAGGGTGGCGGTACAGCGTTTCCCCATAACGCCTGGCCTTCCATAGACAATGGAATTACAGGCTCGCCAAGGCTGCTCTCAGTGCTGCAGCGAGATGTAGCAAGGCTCAGTCTGCAGTGCGTGCGGCGCTGGGTCAACAGGCCAGGCGTCAGCAACCCGCGGCACAAGGGCAGCAGCCTCCAGGTTCAGCTGACTGGCTGGAGGGGTAGCAAGCCCTACCCCTCTCTTAAGGCGGGCAGCTGGATGCCTCCTCGCCTCTGCTGCGGCAGGTGCATGGGGTATGTTCTACGAGTCGTCGCAGCAAGCAAGTAGCAGGTGACGGAATTTCCCCAGCTAGAGTACCCAGATGCAATAATGTCACGCCGCATCAGTCCTAGCACTCTAACTTCCCAATCTCACGTGGTGGATATAGCAGGTTAGCTGACTTAGGGTGGTGCTAAAGCGGGTCACACTTCGTCACACCTGGCTCTCCAACCAGCGAATTGCACGCGGTGGGTAGTGTGTTAGCTGACTCGGATAGTCCAGTTGCTTCCTTGTAAAGTGTGGGGCTCTACCGTACATGGCCAAGTGCCTTTGGGCACTAAGCCCACAGAATGGGTGGCCGGCGAATTGTGTGGTGTTTTTGCGACATACGTACTGCCCAGTTAAGGGAGTCCAAAGTCCTACCTTATTGTCGGAAACTGTTTGGCAAGACACGGTCACCTGCCTCTCCCTTGGGGTACGGCGTTTACAGGGAGGTTGAGAGGTATGAATCACCCTTGGAATCAGAACGCTGTGCATAGACTTGAACATATTTATTCTCGGGGAATAAACACGATGACCCATCCTAACTGCTAGGCTTTAGTGATTACCAAGAAACTGGCGGAAGTTACGTTAATAACAGGTGAAGGGGGTCTGTTAGGCAAAGAGCAAGTCTAGAGCAACTAATAGAGAATTAGTGAGAATGATTCGAACCCTACTGTCCCCTAGTGTAGTCCTGAAGGGATGGGGTGAACACTCCTAAGTGGAATGGGTGTATCGAGGGTCGAAGCAAGCTTCACTGGTAGAAGATCTGGTTGCGGCAGAGTCCTAGCATGGCAGTGGTAGAACCAGCAGCTGAGTTGCCAAGTCAGAGGAAGCCAATGCGATGACAACTCAACATCAACTGGCATTCTGCGGGCTCGTCCAGCCCTAAATACTGAGTGTAGCCTTCCTTCGGCCGGCCGACTCCTCCCTGTGTGGGCAGCGTCATCCCTTGCTGCGCTATCTTGGCAAGTGTTGGAAGCAGGGTAGTCCAGTGGCTGCAGGTGGTATCTGGTACTCGCTTAGGAGCAGGCCGGCGTCATTCGGGTGGCTAGTCAAGGGGTGCATGATTGACGTACGCATTTAGTGTTACTGGCAACTGCGTGTAGCAATCATCTTCGGGGCGTAGCAGTCCTGGTTCGATCTCCGATGCAAGTACCGCGGCTTCCCAAGGGCCGAGTTGAAGTTGTAGATCCATACCAGGTATATTGCCTGCTACTAATGTTAGCTCGACTGTACCTACTCTGTTACTGTCATACGTAAACATGTTGAGAATCATTGCAAAAACAAAACCTGGACTCTCGTGTAGTTTGTGGGTAGCTGTTACGTAATAGGATGCATCTCGCAAGTCTATGGGTACACAGAGAACATCTGTCATATTTTTACAAAATATGCATCTCTGAAATAGTGTGGGCATTATATTTTTGACTTTGGCTATTTTACCACCCGGCAGCATACGCTGCTACCTGCCTGGCGATTTACAACACAAGTGGTACAGGTACAGTCTAAGCACAACACAAAGACATTTAAAGACAAAAAAAGCACTTATGGCATGGCACACCTTCGGTATAAATATGGTAAATATGCAATTATTTTTTCTGATTTAATTACTATTTTGAAGTTCCTTGTCTATGGAAAAGATGAACAACTTTAACAAAAACTTCAAATGGGTACAGTTACCCACTGCGCCAGCCTGAAAGCAAGGATCCCACTCCACCTTACAATACCAACTCTGCCATAGTCGTGCTCTTGTTATCAGTCTACGTTATAATATGTAATAATGTGTTGTGATGTGATTGGTAGATGTGAGATAAAATGGTGGTTGTGTTGGGTCCCTTGTTTCTCACTTTATGTTGAGTGTCGAGTAACACGAGTAATTACTGGTCAGTGTAGCAGTAGTGACAAGTATACTCTCAATAGACGAGTCAACACCCAGTAAAATTCCACATAGAAAACACAGGATATGCATATGTAGGACATAACACTCAGGAATAATATCTACTTGCTACTTCACTACTGGGAATAAAAGCAGGACAGTAGGTTTCACTCAGGTTTCATTGAATCAAAATTGTCAGTTAGGAAATTAAAATGATATTAAGGAGAATTCAAAATGTTGGCTCTTTACTAGAAATCCAAAATTCTTAAATGCTTGACTCAACCTCGATTTGGAGTTTTATTACTTCAAATATCCACCATCCTTACAGAAGGTAATTATGACTGTTAAAATCTGAAAGAAATAAATTAAAAGAAAAATTAATACTGCTCATATTTGTCAAAAATGTGAAAAGAAAAACTTTAATATTCCAAATAGGGTCTATACTTCTCATGTCACTAGGCTACGTTTCACTTTAAAGATACGTGAAATAAATCTGTCACCGACACTGATAATTACCCAAAAAGTCACTCAAATTAAAACTCAAAAGCAAAAGTTTATTGTTTCAATCAATTTAAAGTCTTATTTAAAACTGTATCTCAGGGTTACTTATTTTAATTCATTTGCTCCGGCACTAGCATCAGTCCATACAGATGCGGACCTCTGGGTCGTATCACACTAATAACAACCAACGCTGCAATTAAAAATTTGCAAAAAAGGTAAGGAATTTCTCCAAAGTACTTTGAAATACTTTAAACATCAATATATGCCCCTCTGGCACTATACAAAGGATGGCGTCACCTTGTGTGTGGTTGGCGTCATTATCTATAAAATAGTGCTTGGTGCTATGTGGCACCTCAAAATAGGTGGCGTATGGAACCACTCAAAAATAACGCCTACGCCCTCTTCTTTTATGTGGCACAGCATTCCTGGCCTTTAAACTTTCTGGGACTCAAAATAATAATCTAATTTAAGTTGACGCCAGGGGTTAACCTGATTTAATCCCCGCAAAAATTAGACGTGGTAGTATAAATTAAGTGTCCCACCAGAAGTCCTCAAATCTGGCAACTATATCAAACACGTACCTAAAAACCCAAAGAGACTTCTAGAAAATGGAGGGGAGGGGGGGAATTCTCCAAACAAAAAAAAATTAACCTCAAATAAAACAAAACTGATGAGATAAAATTGCACATGTAAAATAAATCGCAACACAAAAATGTTTTTGAAAAATAAAAACAACAATTTAAGGTTAAAATAATTACTGAAACTATTATACCTAGAAAATGGATTGGTGGTTTAAAATTATTATTAAGTCTTAAGTTAATACACAATAAAGATAACAAGATGGGGCTATCAATACAAATTACTTAAAAATTTAAGTTTTTAAAGAAAAATCTATAATAGAATTATTATAACGTTACAAAGAATCTGACATTTTTCAGTCCTGTATTTTTTCCAAAACATTAATCTCCATTAAAAACCAGTACTCTCTACTTTTTTTAAAATTAGTTGCTAAGAAAAAATGCATGGATTGTATACTAGGTAAATATAGTACGTATTTTGATGTTCTGCATGGACCATAGTAGGACCAGAAAAAATCTCAATGCTGTATCGTCACAGGAGGACTCTTTTTCAGCAATAAACTGACAGACTCCCACGTATTTTCCCCCTTATTCTTGCAAGCCCAGTAACATACACCTCCTAGATTCTTTCAAAGACTGGATAGGATTGAGGGTGTATGGGTGGAGGAATACTGTGGATCTTGTTTGGAAACCCAACCTCTGCACATAGCGACTCTCTGTAGTGACACGGCGATAGGTCCCGGCCACCAACAGCACATCAAGGTTTCAACTGCGGCCAGCAGCTCTTCACTGGATGTAAGTCGCGAGGCAAACCTGGTTTGCGGCTGGAAAAAAAAAAATTTGTGCTGTACAAGACGTTTGCGTCTGCTGCGCAGTCACAAGAAATTTTGCTGCGATCAAAAAACTGCAAGGTCTGCAGGAACAGAGGGTTGGGACTATAAACTAGTTTGCTTATTCCATCTGTAGTCTGGGTTCATGAGGTTTCCTTTCCCCTCACCTGCTGTACCATTAAAGTTACTGGTCACATGACATTCTTTCGAGATATCTACATATAAGTCGAGTCTCAGTTTTGAACAAAAAAAGGTACTGACGTATGTTCACGACAGTTTAGCATTTAAGGTTACTGCGCACTAGGTGATCAAGCCAGGCGACCGCAGAGAAAGCTTAGAACCTGTGGAACAATGCGCACTTGGTCACTGCAGCCAGCGGGTTTGCAGCGACCACATCAGGATCCTGGGCAGTGCACAGGTGATCACGGTTGTCAGCGCCTGTTCACCTAGTGCGCAGTATGTAAAGACTTCCCGTTGTGCTGGCTGCAAATTATGAGAACATTCCTCTGTCTCAACATCTTATTACCTGTGTAATGTTTAGACTAGTGGCGACAAGCTGGTTTCCTTTATATACATTACAGCGAGACGTAACGTGACAGCTCTCAGTGGGCAGAGAGAACAAACTTGACGGTGGTTGGATATCACTCGAGCAACCAAGTGTATTTGTACGAATGTGCGTACGAGATGTCTGTGGGACGACAGGTTCTTCCTGATGCACCTGATCAACAAGCCGGACACGGAGTACACCGGCCAGGAGACGTACGTGTGGAACATGTACCAGCAGCGCTGCTGGGACTTCTTCCCCGTCGGCGACTGCTTCAGGAAGCAGTACGAAGATGAGTTGGGAGGCGGCGGAGGCTAGACCCGCCCCCTTCACCACGCTCGCCCGGATGTCGCTGGACAACACGCCCTGGCTCGGTGAGCTGGGACGCAACTGGGTGCATCACACACACGATGACTTCACGGAACCTAACTCCACAAATACTTTTCTGTGACCATTACGCAATGCAAACTTTGCTAAAAATCCTCAGACTCTATCATTACAAACATTATTCTTTGGTGGTGATAAATAATAAATATGCAAGACATAATGTTACAACCTCACCTTTGTGTCGTGCACACACTTCAGAACACAACCAAACAGCATATAGTNGCACACTTAAGAACACAACCAAACAGCATATAGTTTGTTGCACTGCAACATGACAGGTTTCCAAGTAAATGTGGCAGCATAAGTTTCAACGTACAGTCAAAACACGCACTTGTCACTGCTGACAAATCATATAATAAAAAAAAAAATCGAGTCAATTTTTTAAAGATTGTGTATGTTAAGAAATTCTATCAATGTTGATATTTGATAGGCAATCTATTCTCGTTAATTGTTCTTCCACATTTTGTATTATAAAGAATTTATTACTCATGCCTTTAAAAGAATGTTGTTAGCAAGTTTTTCATACTACTAATAAGAATTGTTTACGTCTGTCCAGTTTTAAGAGAACTAGTTTTTTTTTTGTCAAGGTTTGATGTGATAGTTGCTCCTTGTGGTGCAAGACGGACAAGGAGGTGCAACTCCTGTCTCGTCTGTGCAGATGTTTGCATTCTTCTGTGTTTCTTTGTAAAAATCGCACCGTGTGTCAAAATTCCATGGCACGTGCAAAAAAAAAATACTTGGACGCACGCAAAATGTTGCGCTTGTGTAGTTTCTGCCTTCAATTACATATTCCTTCTACTTCTGTACGTAACTCAAATTGTAGATAAATAAATTCTATTGTTTTAATGTTTGTCTTATTTTTTTATATAGATAATTAAAAACCTAGCTTGTCATCTTGTTATAAAATCCTTTCACCACATTGTGTGGAGTTATTATATGAAAAGCAAGAAGAAGAGGTTTATATGTGGGAAAACCATTTTTGTTTTGAATCATTATTAAAGTTTACGTAGGTAGTTATCAGTGGTATAGTATCATAAGCTGATATCTAGTGTTCCCTAACAAAAAAAGTTTTAAAAAACGATTGTAAGTAAAGTGGAGAGATTTGGGTGGCTTTTAAAATTGAGGTCGTGAGAGCCGGCGAGGGTGAAGCGAAGTGAGTACGGAGCAGTGCAAGAATGCAAGGGCGGGGGAAAAACTGGAGATCCCGAGAAAACCAGCTGACCGGCAACTTCGTCCGGCATGATTCCCACATGCGAACATCCAGGAGCGACGTAGCCGGGAATCGACCCGGTTCGCCTTGGTGGCAGGCGAGCAGGCACCTCTGTTGTTATCTATAGTCTGTAGAAGTCATGTTGGTTTCTTGAGAATAAAATATCAGATAATGGGTTCGTGATAGTATCGCATAAACCACTCTCGTGCCTCCGCCATGTTGTAGCAGCAAACACAGCAAGCAAACCTTTTATACCTTAAATCTGCATTTTTTTCTGTTTAATGTTTACTGTTTTATCCAGTGGGCAAAATTTTTGTACCCCTGTTTTACTAGTTTAGGAAAAAAAAAACCATGTGACAGTCTTGAGCTACGCAACCGGTGCTTACAACATTAAGAAATCTTTGTTTTTCATGTAACCATGGAACTAAGTCTTCTTTCTGGATGTATAATGGCATAGCTTTCAACATCTACATTTCCTTGAATTCCCCAGAAATTAAACTGTCTATTTGCAGTTTCTTCAAATTTTTAGGATGNCTTTCAACATCTACATTTCCTTGAATTCCCCAGAAATTAAACTGTCTATTTGCAGTTTCTTCAAATTTTTAGGATGGAACCTTTGAAAGGTCGCTCCATGTATTATGCGTTTGGTTGTTTCTTAACATTTTACACTCGTGTTAACATAAAAATACCTTATTTTTAGTTAACTTGAAATTTTACTTATAAATTATAATATTTCATTTATAATTAATACGATTGAAAACCGAGAAAATACGTGTGTTGGTAATGCCTAGTAAGAAATAGTTCTTTACTTTAATCGACAGGAAAAATTTAATTCTCTACATACTATTTAGAAATATAATTTTTAAGTGGCTTATTCTGTAATGAAATACATTACATCTCTAGTCCGAAAACACTGAATCCTACTTGCCACTATTAAATAAAAAACACTGACCACAAAATTTTTAGTATGCAAAAATAAGATTATTCGTAATTCTTTGCATTAAAATTGCT
>NQII01002062.1:50149-107723 GCA_002778355.1 Clitarchus hookeri
CCAGATATCGGCAGCATGTTCGTTCACTTTGAATGTACTATTTTGGCAGCCATTTCCAGCAAACTGTTTACATTCGTGTGGAGCTGAATGTCACTACCAATGCCAGTAATCATTTATGTACGAAGTTTTCCATCAGATAAATAAAAATAAACTTTACATGCACGTAAATACAAAACACATGACGTGGTGCACAGGAAAAAAAAAATCTGTAATCCCAGCAGCATCCATGCTTTGTTTTGTTTGATTACATCACAGATAAATGTACAAGAGAAAATGTGAAACCTGAACTAGGAGTAAAACATTTATAAGTGTGGTGCACATATTCATAACTATAGAACACTGTTTCTCCAGCTATGATTGTCTAGCAGCCATTAAGTGTAGCACAGGTTTTACCATTTATATTAACCTATGATAAAACCAATTCCTCCTTATCCAGTATCTCGGTAAGTAACTGTGTTCTATCCCGTCCATGTAACAAAAATTGAAGAGACTACAAAATGGTGCAGTTAAATGTGTCAAAACACGTTTTTATGCCCACAACAATCCCTAATGATCAGTTTCTTATGTTTTATTACCGAGCACTGGCGAACATTAAGAAAGGTTTTCCAGTTGAATACAACAGACATTTTTCTCTCTTTTGTTTACGATTTTTCAAACTTTCAACAGTAATTATAAAAGTAATTTACCAGGCAAGTAATGAATAAAGGCCAATTTTAAACAATTTTTTAAAATTTGATTTGAATAGTTTCAGAACGGTGCAAATTATTTTTGAATAAATTTACAAAACTCTCCATTCTTTTGTTTATTGATTTCAACAACACTTTCTATGAAGTTAATTTAATTTATATTTTACTTTCTTTTATTGTACATATGGTGGAGAATATTCACTGTAGAAGCTACAGCAGAAACCAGGTTATAACTGTAGTTACGGTTAAGATTTTAAGCTGAGAACTGATAACCAGAACTGGACCATCCATATTCTAAACGTGTAATATTTCATAAGAATTCAGATCTAATTGCAGGGAGAATTATTGAAACACATTTTAATTCGTCCTGGGATATTTTTGCATAACACAGGCACATTAGGTAACAAAGGATATTTGCCATTATAAGACAATCTACAAAAATGAATCTTGTACTGCAAAAACCAAATTCTACACTTTCTCTCACAGAATATGGAAACCTGTTCCTTCTACAGTATTAGCATAAACAGGAGCCTACAAAATGGTTTATTGATGCAATAGTAAAAATCCTAATATAAAAGATTGTCAAATACAAGTTTCTCTGAAGAAAACAAATCTGGCTTTTCAATAATCAAATTTGGGGAGGAAAATTTTGCCTGAAGCTGAAACAAAATGAAGAGACTTCGTTGTTAGTGACCTCATCTCAGTAATGTGACTTTCAAAGGAAAGAAGACACTCTGGGTCTTTCAATTCAACCATCTTAGGAAATCCCCTTCAAGAGAGTTCAAGAGCACTTCAACACTCATATCTCACCCAGGACTCAAACCCAGAACTTCTCGCAATGGTGGCCACTGCCCTAGTTGCTCAACTATGGAGGTGGGGCTGCTTTGCCGAGGGCGTCGTACATAAATCAACACTAAACCGACAGATAAATATTTACAGGTTTTTGGAAGCGAATATAGGAAAAGTACAAAACTACAACCCTAGATAATAATTTACTCCAACTTTGAAAGCAAATATTTTTCTAGTGTGTGATGCATTACTTTCTAACTCCAGTGGAACCGTGTTATAATGAGTATGGCCTATAGCGTCACATCCGCTATTGCGATAGTTTTTATATGCACCGCCATTTTCCATATCATTTGAAAGGTACTTAATTTTGTTTATAACGCAAATCTGTTGGGAAGCCTTTCCTATAGCGATACAATCATTTGTAAACTCGTATTTTCAAAATGTTTAAACACGTCGTATCGCAAGTGACATTCACCCACTTGCCATGCCCGAGCCAGCCTTTGTTAGTCTGTGTCGCGTGGCGACACTCACGTCGGAGGAGCGAGAGAACACGTGCACGTGGGTGTTGCGAGGGATAAGGAAGATGGTATGATAGAGGAGGGGAGAGGTACGAATGGGAGTAGAGCTAGTCGAGGTCAAGAAAAAGGGGGGTGTGCTGGGTAAGTATGGTGGGGGCAGAGGGGAATAATAGATACTAGCAGCCTACCGTTCCTTTTATGTTGTGGTCATCGCATCGCCACGTGCCAGGCGTGTAAGGGGAAAAGCATGATTACATCCAACAGTTGCTAGACAATGCTACATTGTTTATGATACTGTATTTACTAGTATATAGTGCGCACCATGATTTTTGCAACAAGCATCAGGAAGAATTTTTTTTTTTCAATAAAATTGCACCTACAATTTTTGGCACCTATTAGTATGTAACAAATTATTATTCTTTTACATCAATGTGTGGTGAATGTGATATGTTTGGAAAATACTTTAATTAAATAACTCGCGGCGCTACAAGCCAAAACTTTTTGTGGCGTGCTGTAAGATAACGGTACCCTGTGATCGTTAAAAGAACATCAACTGCAGTGGGTGGCCAACTTTTTTTTGCTTCTTTTACGCAGTGATGTGCTGTTTTTTTTTTGCCTTGCTGGAATGTCACCTCTCAAAAAAACGTTGTGCCACCTCTTCCCTTCTCACCTTGAAAGGTTCGCGATCCTCTGCCTTACAGGGAAACAAAGAAGGTTTGGAGGAATTTATCGATCGGAAACATGAATGTGAAAGGGAGTGGAGGGGAAACGTAAACATGTGGAAGCTCTGCTTTGAGGCGAGGCAGGAAGAAAAGAGGGTTGAAATGGAGGGGGGGCGAGACAGGAGAAGAGGCAGGTGAAAGAGAGAGACAAGGAGTGAAGTAGCACGCTGATTGGTAGGCAACTAACTCCCTCCCGCAGCCCGAAAATTTGGGGGAGGAGAAGAATGGAAGAGGAAGCAACGTCGCGTCTGCTGGTCGTTACATAATGCCGCTGTCGAACATAGATTTTTTTTGTACTAACTTGTCACTGCATACGCGTAGTTTACGGCATTCTTTTAACACAGGATCTACACGGGCAAATCTAAAAAATAATTACGGGCACAGTAAATTTTGTTATAACAATAACTCGCTACAGCAATAATTTATTTTGCGATTGTCGGCTATCGTTATAACGCGGTTCCACTGTATTTCTTATGCAGTAAATTTGCACAATTCAATGCAGCGTAAAGGAACGTTTCTGTCCATCAAAATATTTACTCACAAAGTAGCCAGACACTAATATTTAAGGTAGCCCCTTTTTTTAATTTTCTGATCCGACTTCCAGAAACCTGTTAACAGCAATTAACACGTTCAGAGTTAACTTATGTACCATGCCCTCTTAATGCTACTCGCTGAATGGCGGGGCCTCACCCACAGTCTGGCAGGTGGTGATGAGTCGGCTGTTGGAGATGACGCCAAACTCCTCCACCTTGGAGGCGAGGAAGACACAGGTGGGCGCCAGCAGCAGCGGATCGATACACTTGAGAGAGTTGCGGGCGTAGAAGCGCTTGAAGAACACAGTCGCCGTGGCAATTACCTGCTGCCGCAGCTTCAACTGCTCTCCCAGGATCTGGATCACTGCGGCAACACCACACCACATGGCTCTATGCACTCGACTCTGGTTTTTCCACACACTTAACATTTATACTGATTTCCATCTTCTGCCTACAACCATTAACTACTACTATAATTGTCAAAGCATATGATAAACACAATAAACAGTGATATGGGTATATTTTTACATTTCTTTGAATGATACTTTTAACACAGATGGTTTGAATCCATCTGTCGTGAACCATCAATGGTTTCTACCATCGACAGTAAACATTGATATTTGTGTCCATCGATGATTACGTCTGTCATGATTTAAAGCAAATAATAAGGCTAGAAAAAAAAACTGAAACAAATACTATGTGATTTGTATTAAATTCCTTACAATTGCCTTTTTTTTTTTTTACTTTAATGATACTAATTTATTTCATTTAAGAAAGGTAAGTCGACCTTGACAATTCAGAAACTAAAAGATTTGTGGAGAATTATGTCACAGAGTGTATAAATCTTGAAAAATAACCCTTAATATGAAAAAAAAAAAAAAAAAAAAATGAAGTTATAAAGAATAACTAAACTAATATATTCAGGTTTTTAAAATATGATAAAACTCTAAAAATTTATAAGTCGTATCTAGTGTAAAAAAAACACGCACGCGCGCACACACACACACACACAGAGAGAGAGAAAAAGAGCAAGAAAGAGAGAGTGAGGAAAAATAGTTGTAAAGTATTGAAATAAGCTAAAGCGTTAAAAATTAACTTAAACAACGTGAAACTGCCAATTTGAAAAATCATGGATGACCAAAGGCTAAACCACAAACTACTGGAAGTGATATCAATAATAAATGAAACAGTATTTATCTGCATTTGACATTAATTTTGCAACAGCGAAATGTAAATAACAGAGTAGAAAACAAGAAGTACTTATTAAGGGCACGTCCACTGTGCAGCCAGTATCCACCTCTCCCACCAGGCAGAGCTACGCGATCACATACTATCCATACATCTGTGTCGAAACATCGACGTTTCGATACTATCGTATTCATTAGCATAGTGGCCAATAGTATCGTACAGTTCACCATCGACCGCAGATAAAAAAACAATGCGTTTCAATACTATTGGTCCATCACTATTAACACCATTATAACAAGAAAATAATTTAATATTCTTTGACATCTCACTTACGATGCAACATAATTAGAAACAATTTTTAATCAGAAAGTTTGTCACATCCAAGATTTCTGTTGCGCTGTCGTCACCAGACACTGTTTTTTGAATATTGGATAAATAATTTTCACCGTGTCCATTGCGCCAATATAAATCCAGCATATCCCTATCTTACGTGCTTTTTTCCTTTGTGTTAAGTTTAAGGTGAAAAAATTAATAACAGTGATACAATATTTCAAATCAAATTATTTCTGGTTGTCACAGAAAATTATATTTGCAACTAATATGACACACACAAACCAAAATTTTGCAGTGCTTCCTTACAGACAAAACCAATAATGTGCTGTCTACCCATACGGCGGACTTCTCCATCCTACCTCAACTTCACATTCATCCATAAACTGACTTTGTGGTCCCGCCATGGTTAGGTCAGGGAAATCACAATCGACAATCTGAACAGAGTTTTCCTGTCAAATGTGTTCAATTAACTACAAATTGACTACCCATAAACACTCTTGTGCCACTTTTGCACAGTGGCGAGGCTACGGTAAAGCATCTCGTAAAGCAATGCACTGAAAGACTTACGATTCGAGAAAAATATGAATATTTTCTGGTACTCTTCCTCCGAGAGCACGGATAAGTCTTGATGGCGTTCACGTATCAGGTCCTGCCTGTCCAACAGCCACTGCTGACTGCAAACACATGCGACAATACAACAAGCTGCCTCTCGCAGCAAGCAATACCAAACATCTCAACTACCAGCAATAGGATTAATTACTACTTGCGCTAATCAAAATTAATGGTCAACACAAAAAAATTGGCAGTGAAATTTAGACATAATGTTCCTGCAAACAGCAGCACTTAACGAGGTCTAGAGAGCAGTTGAGGGTGAAATTAGGTAAGAATGAAGTAGCACCGGAATGCAAGGGCAGGGGAAATGGGAGATCCCCGAGAAAATCCGCCCGCCAGCTGCATCGTCCGGCATAATCCCCACTTGCGGAAATCCAGGAATGCGCGGCCGGGGATTAGCCTTAGTAGGAAGTGAGCAGTATAACTGCTTGACCACCACCGCCCCGGATTTAGTTGAAACAAATTAATAAACACACTAAGAGGAACTCATATTAAAATGGCATTATAGACACAAAATATTTATGTTGTAAACTAAATTATATTTAAGCTAAGCCTACAAAACATACATGTGCGAATATCGGCAAGAGACTACTGAGAGGGGGTGGGGGGGAGGNATTATTTTCACAGCATTATAGTTTGATATTCAACTTGTTACGTTGTCAGTTTCTGATTGCCCAAGAAATAATAAAATTGTCACTTTCTGCTGGGAGTTATTTTATTCAAAGAGAGTAAAGTTTAACAAGTGATGATGTGACGTTACAATCTTGAAAATCATAGATTGGAACTCAGCTCGGTTCACTCACTTGGCACAAGCACAAGACTAAAATAAAGATGCCATAAAAAAAAGTGTTTGATAATTTCCTCAGAGATTTATTCAAGGTAATGGAGATCACATTCTTCAAAAAGCAGACACACAAACAGTTAGCGATATGAGCCAGGCGGATTACGAGAACAGCATCGCTAAGTTAATTACTAATTACTTAACATGCCCATCACGGCAACCACAATCCCTGGGAAGCCAAACTGCCTTGTGCCGGTCCAACTTACGAACGAGAGGTAGGAGAAGGCGCTCGTGGCTCATATCGCCACCGAGCTCTAACCCCACTCCTCACGGTGCAAAAACCTAATTAGATAAGGGCATCGCGTAGTACAGAATCCCTTTAGAAACTGGTGCAAACCCCGACTCAACCAATTTCCCATACACGCCAAAGTTAAACAACTAAATTTCCAGAACATACTTGAAAGGAAAGAACATCTACAAACATCACAATGGCCCTTATCTCTAATTACTGATGTGTCCAATCAAATAAGTATCAGCTGCATCATTGCAACGTATCAGAGCAGTGGTTGCAACTGTTCTGGCTCGGTAAATGGCAACCAGATTCTGTGCTCAAGAACTCTGGTAACTGAAGATGTTTATTGACAGAGAAAATGTCTAACATTGAGGTACTAAGGGCCTGGAATAATGAATACACTTGCGCTCAGAGCAGTTCGTCCTCTTGCTGCACTAAATTATGTACTTGCAGCCCATTCAAAAATTACACTCGTGCAAACCAAATCATGGTGGTGTACAATATCAAGTTCCCGGTGGAACCGGCGCTGGCCTCTCAGGGTACCACCCGCTGGATTGGAGATCCAACTGAGAATAACCCCCGCACTGCAGCGGGTGGCGCGGTGATAAAGTGAATAAAGCAGTAGTACCTTCATTCAGGCGCGAAACTGTGCGGCTAAAACTTAAAATCTACATTACTTGCAGACATGCACGCACGGGCTTTCCGTTTCATTCTGCGTTAGCAAATTGGTCAGCGAAAACGTAAAGCTCCAGTCTTCTAGCGCAGGTTTGGCATGTGCAAGTATCGAATATCAACTCCCCCCAACCCCCAAAACCCTGCTTTAATTAAACATAGTTTCTTGGGGTTCCAGCAACGCCTACTAGCAATCACCAATGATGGCATTGATAGCCAAACACTGAAGACGACCCTAACATAAGACCTTCTTGGTGCTTAGTTCTTGGTCACCAAAGTTCATATCTCAACAGCCATTCACAAAATACAGGCTCTTGCCATTAGGTGGTTGTAATATTCATAACATTTTTTTAGAACAAATAGTTTTTTAAAAAACAATTAGTAGCCTATAATTTCAGACGTAAGACAAAAATATTATTGCTAAATGTAATGTATGATTATACTTGAGAATTTTTCAATTATAATATGTAAACCATGGCTTACTACATTTGCAGCTTGCATGGTAGATGACATCACTGATAAAGCAGGGCATACTGTTATCGGGCTACCGCCATACCGTAAGCAAAGGAAGTGCTGGTGACTCGCATCCCTAGATGATTGCCCGTCGGTTGCCGTTACGACCCAGCTGGCAGCAGCTGATAGTGAAGGCCTGATGTTTTCAATAAAATTAAAATGCATTCTGATAAAATCAACAATAGTTGCAATACTGGCAGGAGACGTTCTATAAATTTAGCAACACATCTGTAACGTAAAAGAAAATTCTCTCTCTTTGCTTGGAAACATTAGACAAAGCACAAACATTAACTTATTTATCACATCCTAGTTCGACACCCAAATAACTTACAACAAAGAATTACGTCAACACACAGCCTTGCTAAAATTTACTTATTGGCTGTTGCTCCGAATACTAATGCGGTCCGTCATAATTAAAAACTTACTGGTGTGAACTCTGCCAGAAGTTTCCGGCCATAGTGATTGCCTAAAAAGGAACACTGTGTGCGACTTATCGAACACACGACCTTTAATTAACCGTCAACTCATTTTAAAACAATATTAAATAATATTTCTATTCATAACCAACAACGGGACTTCTTTGTTTTAATTACGCGCACAACCGGCGCGTCCGATCATAGATAACTACCAGAGGGGTAAAGCTAGATGGGCGATACGGTTCTCATATTTGTTGAACGTAGTTCGTTTGGAATATACAGAGATAACGCTCAACACGCTACCTTGTCTGCCGGAATTTATATATTAATCGGAAAAAATAAATAACTTATAAACATGTAAAAAAATTATCGAGCTTTCAGTTAATGTATTTTAAGTATTTCCAAAGATGTATGCTAAAAGTAAAAACCTAACGTCCGTGTTTCCATCTCCTATCGTTCCCTGCATCACTTGTAGTGTTTCGGAGAAGCTGCATTAATTTCTGTAACTGTCATTTTCAGTGTATTTTAATGTATTTTGTTTGTAAAACTTTCAAACGACAGCAACGAATTTTGGCTTGGTAATTTATTTGGCTTACTTATGGATACTTAGCATTATCTGTGCAGTTTATCTTTAACAGTTTTTAATAAACGTGCATAATTCAGAAAGGCTCAAAACATGCGACGACCATGTTAGCTTTCGATTTCGTGTTAGTATCCACCTGTAAAGTATTTTTATTGAGAGCACAACATTTCTGCAACAAGAAACGAGAATAAATATTAATGTTACTAAACAATAACGTTAATATTCTTAAATAATAAAATCTTTAATTATGAAGGAGTAGGGTCGAAGAAGAGTGGAGTGATTGGGAAGAGGGTAAGCTGAAGAAGTTTAGTAGATGGTAGACTAAGGGGGTGTACAATGGGAGACGTACATATAGTACAAATTGTCACCACCACCGTGGTGTAAAGGCCTCTCACAGCGATACACGACTTACCCTGGCTCAGCTTCAGACGAGATTAAAGCATGGCGAATGCAGAATCCAGCTTCTGCCCACCATGTGCATGCAGAGTTATGCAATAAAATTTATACAAACAAGAACAGAACAACACTTCTAAAGTTAAAATACAATTTTTAAAGTGCTTTTCTCCAGTGTCCTTAAATCATTAAGAACTGAGAGAGTGTTTTTTTCTTAAAGCTTAAGCATGTTCAACAATAAAAAACAGCCATGTATTCAGAGGGAAAGCTGATACTAAAGCACAATTTCCTATCATATTAATGTTTTTTGGTTGTTAAACTAACTACTGTCAGAACCCTGTACTAAAATGCTGTAAATTCATTATCCAATTTAATATTATGTATTCTTCTGGCAGCAGGCATGTTGGAAAAACTTTGTTTACAAACTTGGCATGACTAGTGTAACTTTATTACATTTCCCATTGGCTGGAATTTAGATTAAATTAAACATTTACCATGCTGTCTACAGGATTGTTAGTTTTGTTTCGGTGGTACATGCTATATTCCTGTTGGCACAACCGCTTCTCCAATGGCAGCTGCCTGGCCAGATGAGGTGCTCTAGTCTCTCGCTGTTACTCTTCCCTTGTAAGCATGCTGCACACCATGCACCTCGCCAGTCGATTGCATCCCTCATTGACGTAAGTGCATACATGTTATGATCGGGCTTAGAAGAGAGAGGAGTATGACACATGGGCTTCTCCTGCAGGCGAGAACCACTGCAGTGTTCTGTGTGTGTGGCGGGGCCAGTGGGGTATGCTGGTCGCTGTTGATGGTATTGCACTGGCTCTGCAAGAAAGAAACATCTCAGAACTCACTGATTGTATTGGGATCTCTGGGGCTCATGCTCTTCTGCCAGTTTCTCTATAGTGATGGTAAAATGTGAATGTTAAAGCAATACATCCACGTCACATTGCATTTGCCTATATGGTTCAGGTGCTTGTCCACTCTACTCCTCTGGTTCACTAATATCGGCTCCCATTGTCTGCCTTCCCTGGAGTAGTGGAAAATATATTTGCCACTATGTCAATATCGGAGGGGGCATCTTCTTCCTCTCCTGGTGATGTGCTGGTGTTGTTATCCGGTGTTCTTTCCTGTGGGTAATTCTGACTGTGACTCCTGTTCTATGTCCCCCAGCCTGGTGTCTGTTAGCCTAATATCGACTCAGTAAATTTTGCCTCGTCGGCTGGTGCTGTCTCCCTATGCGAGCTTTCCGAATTGTTAAATCAAATTTCTAGTGGAACATAAAAGCTACTCAGGTTTGACCAACTCCTGTTACTCTCATAGGACTCACCCATGAGCCTAAATGAAAACTATATTATTGTTTTCTTTTTGGTTATTTGTACTTATAACAAGAGTTTTTTCTGTTTTTTATAATAATTAAATACAAGGAATGGTGATCCCTTAGATGGAAGCAAAGTGATTGTTTCCATTTCATCACATCAGATTTGCTTGAATCAGTGTCGGTTAAAATTAATGTATCTTCTTTTGTCAGACATTTCAGGGATGAATTTTTTTTTGCTTTATATCTTTAAAAGTGTAAAGGAATACATTTTTTTACAACTAGGGCACCAACTCACTGGTGCTCCAGGCAGGTGACATGAACGAGGAGTCCATGTGTACTCCCGTGACCACTTGCATCTCCACAGTCACTTACACCACCTAGCCAATGCCAGACCGAGGCGAACACCTGGCCACGAGCATGCTATAATATGTTGGTCTCGGCATCATGTACTATGTGACTCAAGTGACCTTCTTGCTTTATTCACCTCAAGAGGTAACTCAGGGGACGAATAACAAGTTGCCAAATACGATGTCCCCCGAATGCCATAGCCATCAGGTGCACCATCCATTGGAAAGGATGTCGGGGCAGCTCGCGCCGCAATGCCCGTGGTCTTCCCCAGTGGTGTGACATCGACCAGCCTACTGGCCCGGGAAAATGTGCTGCGTGACCCCTAGTGAAGTGAAATAGAAGGGAAATAAATCCCGAATGCATTAAAAGTGCTTCGAACCCCATAGCCATTACATTCAATGTCAAATATTGATATCAAATATCGAATCGAGCATGGCTACCCCCATCCCTTTTCAGTGATGGACTCGTCCAACCCTCCCAAGTTGGGACACTTAACATGGCCATCGGCGAAGCCTACCGGAAGTGGTATGGCCATTTTTCAGACACTTATTTGATTAATTTTAATAATTTTTTTATTCAAGTGTGTGACACAGTCGAGGTTACCCTGTGCTGGTTGAGTGTTGAATTTCTCGATGACATAACCGAGTGGAGAGTTATGGTGGGGGTCGTTCGGTAAACAGCCCAGGGGGCCCTGGATATCTCCATCAGCTTGTTGATGATATTGTCATGTACTTACTGTTGCACTAGTTATATCTTATGATGAGACTGTAGGCCATCTCATATGCCTGAAATATGCTAAAGAATTGTGGGTGATGCTACAAAGGGTGTAGTAACCTACAATTAATCGACACACTTTTAACTTTGTAAAGTGGTTTATTCACTGTGCTTGCTTACAGGTGAATACTGCAAAAAAATGGACCCAGCACTTATGGTCTGCCAGTGACCTTAGCGTGAAATAAACATGGTATTATGTTGATACGCGACAGCATTAGACTCTCTGGTGAGAGGGCGGGTGGCTCTCCCCTCGGTACAGTAATGAGATTTAAAAAATGTTCCAGTTAAGTAATGTTAATATTGCAGTAAAAGGATTACAACCTAATTGATGGAACCTAGGGGGCTCGCGGAGCTGGCGACCAACGCTGCCAGTCTGGTCCGAGTGCTGAGACGAACTGGCCGAGTGGCCTCGGTTTCTGTCACGAGTGACGAGAACCGAAGTCAAATGGCGAATGATGGAACATAACATAAACACTATGTGATATAATTGCAATGCTGAAAAATTGTAGGAATAAAATGAAACACATTGGTGACACCCCGTGGATGCCTTTATAGGCAATCTCCCTTTTAGAAACATAATTGCTCTTATATAAATAAACATTAATACAGTATTAGGCTTTCTCGTAAAAAGTGTTTGCATTTAACTTGCTATGACATGTTAGAATTTCACTGACTACAGTGTTGCCTGGTGGCTGTCTCCTGACGGGATGGACAAGTCCACTTGGACAAAGGGGTGTGGAATGCCATGCTCGATTGCTGTTAACACAATAAAACACCCCTGACTGTAGCTGTGAATGAGGTGGCGGTATTTAATGTGTTTTTAAAAATGCTGCACACTACAGGGTGACACTTTGGGGCACTTACCAGTTTGATGCCACTTGGTGGTGCACCACATCGTATGTCGTGGTGTGAGCTGCTACGACGTAATGACCAATTACCAGTGCGCCCAAGGACTGGGGCTTTGGGGTAAACACCATTTAGGATCGCCTACTTATTTATTAAAAGAGTTACCTTTTGTAATAAATTAGTAGGGCGGTCTCTTGAGTTGCATAATCCTTGTCGTCAAGAAGGGGCAAGTTCCGTTCTTGTCGACCTGCACTATGGACCCTTAATCTGATGTAGTTGGTGCGGCCTGGTGTAGTTTGTGCAATTGTGATTTTGGCGGTCAGAGTGGGCACAAGGAGCTCATGGGCGTGTAGTTGACGTCATGTGTTAAAGTAAATTTGTATTATCCTTTTCAGCAGACTGCCTAACCTGGACCAAATTTATTTTATTACAATTCTTTAGTGGGGTGACATACCCCATGTCCGGTTCTTGACAGTTTACTGACTCCTAGGTTAGTCAGTGTTTTTTCTGATTACCAGTAGTACAGAAATGATGTAAATAAAAGGAATTATGATAAGACCGCATGAGAGTAGCATTCTAATTTTTACAATAGTTAGCATGCGGTTCTTCCTGAAGACCAATGATGATGGGTGGCATCCCGGTATGATAGTGTATTTTCATGAGTGCCCATGTTCTGTTATAGTTAAATATCGGGAGGGAAAGGCGTTTATGAGGAATACCAATAATGTCAAACCTTCTCTTGTTAAATACTGTGAGGGGGAGGAGAGTGAGCGTGAGATGAACAAGCCAAATCTACTGAAATATCGGATCAATCTTAGTGTACACAATTACCAAATGATAGGGGTCACAACAGGGCACTGTATCGCCCTAGACATGACATTAAAATGCCAGGGTATCTTAGAAACTACATTTGCTTAAATACATATTTCTTTGATAGGGGGAAGATGCAGTGTAGGTATATGTGAGTGACATAGGTTGGCAGCATGTAATCGGAAGAGTGTGTAAGTGTTGGCGGCGAGTCCTCCTGAAAAGTTGCTGTGATCACAGGTGAAGTGGATTGCTCGAGGCTGTAGTTTATTAAACGAACAATACAAAATATGCAGATACTTATTTCGTAGCTCACCGACATGCATGCAGCATTGTCTTGCACCTGTGACAGAGACAGAGCAATGTGAACATAGCTGCAATGTTGCACGGTCTGTGAGATACATGTTGTGTACACAGGGAATATCAAACACCTGTTCACACGTCGCTCTACTCGCACGATGTTTACAGACACACAATGTCACAGACACACTTTTCTGCGTTCATCGCCATGATGTTCCGATACATGGTGTCTGGTCTACCAGCCAAAGAGCTTTGGCTTACCGCCTTGGTGACTTCAGTCACTCAAACACAATTAAGATTTTCATTCCGTTCATAAAGATATAAATTGTTGACAATTTAGCCGGGGAAAAAAGGGAAGAGGAAGGGGTTAAAGATAGCAATTAAATATTTATTTTATTTCCATTCAGAATAATAAAATGTTTTATTTAATTTACAAATAGCAATTTGGTTTTTTTAAATTACAGTAAATAAAGAAAACTGCCTGGGTGCTTGTGTTCGCAATTCGGAATGCATTTCATTATCGGCATGGAAATGAATGTATTCTCAAATGCCAAATAAGGTTTTGTATAGATATAATCCATTTCAAAACGTCTCGCCAACTGGTCTGATGGTTATCTCGTGCACCTGTAACATACCCAAACCGCACATAATTATCTTATGATACTTAATTGTTGCACTTTACTATTTCGTAACACAAGTTTCAGGATATTTTAGTTCCACATGTGCCATTGTACCTCCATTCATCAAACATGTTCTGCAAGACCCTCGAGTGAGTGAGTGAGTGAGTGAAGATATTTGGGCGGCTCTTAACAACGAGGTCGTGAGAGCCGGTGAGGGTGAAGCGAGGTGAGAATGGAGCAGCACCGGAATGCAAGAGCGGGGTAAACGGGAGACCCCCGAGAAAACCCGCCAACCAGTGGCATCGTCCGGCACGATTCCCACATGCGAATATCTGGGAGCGACCCCCGTCGGGAACAGGACCCGGTTCACCTTGGGTAGGAGGCGAGCAGTCTAACCACTACACTACCACGGCCCCATTAACAATGTAAATGCTATTTTTATAAACTAACATTCAGTTTTTTTTATATTCTAATAGTAAACCAAAAAATGAACTTATTCATTAATTTTACAATAAAAAAAAACAGTTAAATGTNATGGCGAGCCACTTACCTGCACCCTGGGCGGCGTGGCCAGTGTGTATACGACAGCATCGGCGATGTCCTGGGGCTGCAGCATGGGCAACTTGTTGATCACCTCCTCAGGCAAGCTGCTGCGTGGCATCTGTGTGTCCACTAGGCCGGGGCTGACGCTCTGTATTATAACAGTGGCCCACAGTGCCTTCAGCCACGCTCCTACAAGATCTTGTATCTTATAACCTAAACTCCATCTGCGCTATCTCCAAGGAGATGAGAAAATATGGTAATTAAAGAAAAAGTATTTATAACAAAAAGAAGTTGGTGAAGAAGAACAATAATCAAAAACCTCGGATGGCCTTTGGCTAAGAGAGGTGAGGAGGAAACTAATTGTAATTGCGCTATCTCCACACTTTTTTAATTAAACCTTTGAAAAAAAAAACACCCCATGAACGACGTGTTTGTTTGTTTCCTAAAATAACATTAGTTACACGCGTTTTATGCTTTCGTTAACGTAAAAGTACCCTATTTTTTAGTAAAACTTAACTTTTACTTACATATTATCTATAAATTACAATGTTTCATTTATTATTTATACGAATAAAACCGGGAGAAAATAGGTGTGTTGGTAATGCCTAGTAAAAAATAGTTCTTATGATAAATAATATTACACTGAACGCGCAAAAATTCGGTGCGATGTCCCTCTCGTTAATCTTGGTTTACGTGAGGCGGAGGAATATCCTGGAAGCAAAACTTACGCAGGGCTTCAGAAACGTCCGTGATACAATATTTAGGAAACAACCAAACACTTTATATAGTCTATTCACAGTTACTTCCTACTTTTCTGAAGCCCTGCTAAAGTTCTACTTTCCTGCTATTCTTCCGCTACATGCAAACACAGCTTAACTAAGTCTAAAAAAATTACACCAAAGAGACATAGCATCGGATTCGTGCGCACTCAGTTTAATATTATTTTCCGCATGAACAACTTTTTTACAAGCCATTGCCAACACACCTTTTTCTACCTACATTTATCCATAGGAAATATTATGTTTTATTGAAATAATATAAATAAATGTTTAATTAAATTAAATGCAATCTACTTTTATATCTACACAATTATATAACGCTTTCTAGGATACAATCAAACACGTCTCACATAGGATGATTTTTCAAAGGTTTGATTCAAAAAGTGCGAAGAAACCGCGAATAGACAATACACGGGGTTCTTCTTTCATAAGTTTCATCCGGAAATTTCGAAGAAACCTTGAATAGGCTATAGAGGTATGGTCGTGTCTTTCAGAATGAAAAAAAACTTGTTGCTCACCGTGATCCTGATGTGAGACCCGAGCTTGGTGAGTTCTCTTCTGAGGCCCTCGGTGAGTGCGGTGACCGCATGCTTCGTACTGCTGTACATGGACGCGACTGGAGAGTTGATGAACTCATGGCCGGCCACACTGGAACATCACATCCGATCGATTGATCGATTGGTGAAGTTTTTATTGGCACAACAGGAACAAATACAATCCAGTGGTACAAATATACAGGATGATTCTAAAATCATGGGACAAACATTGAGGAATGGTAGAGCTCACTGAAACAAACAATTATTGTATAGGAATATGTCGGCGGAAGTGACGCGTTGAGACACAAACACAAAAACATGACACATTAACGGCCACCACGATCGCCAGATTGATCGAGTCTCGATTTGTTCCTATGGAGGCACTTGAAAGCCCTCATTTACGAGACTCCAGTTGATTCCATTGAAGACCTCGTCGCTCGACTATCCTGTGCGGCTGCACGCGTGCGTGAAATACCCGGCGTATTTGAGTACGTTCGCCAATCACTCCACCGACGCTACCAAGCTTGCATTACTGTCGGCGGTAGCAATTTTGAGCAATTATTATAAACATTGCTGTAAAAAGGCATTTAACGGCGACATTGTAAATAAACACTGTGTTGCATTTCATGTGTTATTTTTGTGTTTGTGCCTCAACGCGCCACTTCCGCCCATATATTCCTATACAATAATNAGGCATTTAGCGGCAACGTTGTAAATAAACACTGTCTTGCATTGCATGTGTTATTTATGTGTTTGTACCTCAACGCGTCACTCCCACCCATATATTCCTATACAATAATTGTTTGTTTTAGTGAGCTCTACCACTCCTCAATGTTTGTCCCATGATTTTAGAATCATCCTGTATATGCACTAGCGAACCGGCCCAGCTTCGCCTGGTAACACTTTAGTTTTTACAGCGATACTTTGAAAGACAAAGATGGTTACTGTGGGTCATCATTATCGTGGACTTTTCTGTAGACCTTTTTGAGAGCTACAGTTCTGTAGTACATTAATTTTATGTATATCTTATGATTTAGTCAGCGCAAGCCATGTAAGAGCCCTAAAAGCTGTTTTTTAAGACTAAACGTCGACATTTCTCTACTATTCTTCCATTAAATATAAATGTACACCAAAACCTTTCTCAAGAAATTCTCTAAATGATGTTGAAAACCGCATCAAAATCCATTAAGTAGTTTAGACGTACTAAGCGAATACACGGACAGACGCGGATAAGCGACTTTGTTTTATACTATTTACAGATTATAAGGCATACAAAAAGCAACATTACAGTGTAAGTAAACTCTTATGTCAACATAACTTTTAACGCAACAGGAAATGAATTGACCCAAAATATAAAACTCAAATTATTATTCAGCTGGGGAAAACTATCCAAAACCCCAGGGTGAATTAAAAGTGTAGGCCGCATGGAAGGAGGTCCGTTTTTTCAGGCAGCTTCAAAATGGAAGGCAGTACAAATCAGTCCTTCCAAACTCATCCAAAACTTCTTTCGCAGCTACCCTAACAAATCCCGGGCCTCTTACTTTACGTTGGTCATGAAAATTTTTCTTATAATTATACCACATACTGTTCCAATTGTAGACCTTATCTGTGACTAGTATTCCTTCAGTGTGTTTTTTTTTTTAGATTGCATGGTTTTTGCAAAACAACATGTTAAAATCAAAATGTTACCGTTTTGTAATGTAGAAATAAAATAAAACAAAACATTTGCAGAAAATTGAACATGGGCAACTGAAAGGTCTTGTCTCAGTTCGTTTTAAGTTATGATCTGCAAAAGTTATTTTTAAAAAATTCATGGGCAGACACAGATAAAAAATATGCAAGAATTATTATTTTAAGCATTTTTTTTATTTGTAAAAATATTTACTTTTATGATTTTATACGTATTGAAGCAGTTCTTATCATCTTATTTCAGTGTGAATTATCCCTTCCTGTATGTAAGTTTGTTTTCATTATTTTTATACTTAGAAGAAGTAAGATAAAAGAAAATCTGGCGCATTGTATTTTAAATGGGAGTTGTGCGGTTTGGCGGCTGGGAGGCTTCGGCTCGACTCGTACGAACTCGGCAATCTTCGGCTCGACTCGGATGAGCTCGGCAATCTTCGGCTTCACTCAGCAGGTGCTCAGAAGCCGTCGACTCAAGATTGACAAACGTACCCGAAGGTGATCGGCAGTTACGCCCACTAATACTTCAAGTATGTGTTTGTTTCTGGCAGCCATTTTAGTTTTATGGATACAGGATAAGTCAAATCGTAAATCTGTATCTATTATCCAATTTTTAAACAAATACGTTTAATTATTAATTACTTATTTATTATATTGTGCCAAAATTATACTTAGGGAATTGCGAAACATGCAAAGGTCTCTCATTTAATTACTACATTTCCAGCACCCTCTATTGAAGACTGATTAATACACGATGCCAGAATATGCAGATTTTTCACTACCTCGATTGTTATGTAGGTATAAGTATGCTACTCATATATTTTTTAATGTTATGTATAAATATGACTAAACCAAGCCCATAATACTAATATCGACCACATGCACGAGTATGTTATAATCACTGTATGGATCAGCATCTACCAACACTTTTATAGGCTTAATTGGCATTAATTTAAATGCCAATACTGCCAGGCCCTGAAGACATGGAATGTACGAGGGTGATAAACTGTCTTACATTTTCGTGCTCTTCTTGACCATCAATCCATCAATCGTCAAATCATTACATCGATATTTGATCAATCGATTAATCTTCCAATCTTTCCATAAATATTCCCAATCCTCTGTCATCATGTACAAATTTTGGGGGGCAGTTCGTGAATCTTTTTTTTTAAATATGTATGGATAGAGACAGAAGACAAATCCATTGATTTAATATGGATTGATGATTAATGGAAAGGTTGCGAAAGATTGATGGAAATATTGTGAAAGATGGATGGAAAGATTCTGAAAGATTGATGGATATATTGCGAAAGGATTTCACGGCCAGTTGTTTTTCATAATACTTGAGCTCATATACACTTCAGCGATTGGATGACCTAGGTGTTATGCGTCCTAGGCGAATCACAGACGTACAGTAGCGGAGTAACCTTATTCTGATTGGTCAGTTAAGTAAGAAGATGTCTTCTCACAAAGNGTGCGTCCTAGGCCTTCACTCGCGAATCACAGACGTACAGTAGCGGAGTAACCTTATTCTGATTGGTCAGTTAAGTAAGAAGATGTCTTCTCACAAAGACACGCCGACAATAAGCAAAATAATACTGCTGGCATGGCCATAGGATAATGAAATCTAGCATGTGCGGAAATCTTTTCGCGAAATTCGGGTGTCTCTAATCGGTCTACCTCATCTTTATTCTATGGTGTTATGTAGAATACGAACCTGTTGATGTGTATAATGTGTCCGTCGTCCACTCCTCTCTCCTTCATGGACTTGATGGCCTCCCTGGTGCAGATGCTGAGAGCCAGAACGTTCACGTCGAACATCTGCTTCCAGTCGCCAGTGTTGCCACCTGCGGGGGAAAATCGGCGAAGTTAAACGAGATTAAGGTTTATTCTACTCAGGTTGGGAAGCTCAACGATTTTGGTTTGGAAACTAATCTTTTTCACCACTAGGTAAGCGCTAGTGTCGCATGTGCACCGGATTTTCTTTATGTTCTATGTTAAACAACAAAATAATTGCGATAGTCAAAAATAAAATATAAAATAATACGTTATTAAGTAAAATCTGTCTGTTTTATTGTCCACGTAGATTAAAATTGTAATTAAATGTAACGCTGTGCACCTACCGGCGGAAATTTTCCCTATGCCAAACTCTCGCACAAGAAAACTAATTTCGTTCCTAACCTGAGTACAATAAACTTAACGATAGTCTGTGGACCGCACTAGCTGTGGTTACTGCGCATGCGCGTTTCCACATACACATTTTTTTTTCAGTACAGTATCCTAACTCAGTTAGGAGGCTCGATGGTAATAGTTCCGTAAATAAAAAATTTCGCCGCCATGTAACACTGGTGTTGCCTCTAAGTTCGAACGAGAAAATAATATTCGCACAGCTTTGATGGAGGGAAGGTAGGGGTGACAGTGTAAGGAAGGGCTCTCCCAAACGTTCGCTGCTGGAGGGAGGGAAACCACGTGACACTGCTGGCGATATACACACCAAACTGATAACATCGTTCTCTGTTACCGCGCTGTTAAATACCGCGTTGGGCGACTTACTTTTTTCACGACAGGTAATATTCACGCGTGGAGCAGCTCTCTCTCAACCGCACTCGGCCGCTGTCGCTACTGAACTGAACAACCCCGCCCCTTCGTGCAGCGACAATCGACTCTCCTAATTCGCCCGAAGCGTTTTGGAATTCTGTGCAATATTTTCTCATTTTGATTTCATCCTACCTGATTTTCTCCGTTTTGTATATAAACTTGTGTGATAATAGCAATTATCATAAAGCAAATTTAAAAAAATATATTTTTTTTTAGAACATATAGAAAATAATTAGGCCTAACTTTGTTTTTCGCACTAGAGTGGAAGTTAAATTTAATATGACTACGTGTTATTTAATGTTCTGTCGTAAAACTGGATTTAGCAAACGTTTCAATTAATAGTTACTTAAATATACAGATTAAAAAAATTCCTTTTGATGACAGCTCTCTTAATTTCACCTTTCAATTCGTAATTTCTTTTCAGTAAAATATGCGTGTTTATGAAAACCCTAATGCAAAACACAGACTACTTTTCACGCTAGTAAACACCATTGGACCGCCAGCTTAAATGCGGCCTCTATGGAATGCCAACGCACCCTGCGAGGGAAATTTTTCCCTATGCCCAGTTCTTCGCGAGAAGATTCCACTCGCTACTCGTGCTCCAAACCACGTTAGTTCAGATCCAATATTGTTGTTGGGTGATTTTAAGTCGCACGCGTTTTAGGCGTCTGCCTGTCATTCACAGACGTCCAATGCCGGGGCAACGTTATTCTGATTGGTCCAGTCGAGTAGAAAATGTCTTCTCACACAGACACGCGGCCAATAGCATAATGAAATTTACAACCCTGCACATGATAAGTTGATGTCTAGTATGTGCATAAATATTTTCGCGAAAAAACAGGTGCCCATTTCCTCCATAAGTAATCTCTTTTTCCTCCCAACCTGGGCAGAATAAACCTTACCCCGATATAACGGGACCACATAAACTAAACTGGGATATTAAGTCAACAAGTGTTTCTGTGGAGGTGGAACAAGCTCCTCAGAAGCACTCAGAGGAAATCACTCACCACATGACGATGAGCAAGCTCTCAATTTTCTTCATTACATCCACAACCATATTGGATGTCTACGTAGATGTTTAAGTTTCCTTTAGCGGAGATGTACTCAGATGGCAAAGTAGAAAAATTTTATTGCTTCCAACACTTAACACAAAGAAATGCCAGCCAACGAGCAATAATTGTCGCATTGTTAATGGTTGCCTTAACAGTATGATGTATGATTGGTATTCCCTGAACCTGACTTTAAGGCAGTAGTCTACCTAACGATCTTACAATTGGAAATGGGGAAATGGTTTGTACCTGTGATTATTTCCTTCCACTTTAACCAACAAAATCGTCACCAAAATATTTCGAATGTCATTTGGCATTATTCACAGATGGAGGTTTACTGATCGACACTGCTTACACAGTAAATTATTATTTTTATTTTTAGAAAACAATTTTAAAACTGGATGCAGCCATAATATTTATAGTACCACAAGTATATTAATGCAAATTTTACTACAGTTTAAAAAATATTTACAGCTACTATGGATTTTAACAAGTTAATACTGTATAATTAATGCTTACATATAATTCAGTTGGCATGTTTCACAAAAGCACATTAATAATTTATGTTACAAAATTTATTTTAGTAACTAGTTTTCAAAGAACTGTTTCCAAAACATACAAAAATAAAGTACTTATTGTGTGTGTTGAAAACTGGAATCGCTACAAGTCGTAAGTCACTAGTTAATGCTGTATGTTTGCTCCACCTGATATTTTCCCAATTTTTGCCACGCCTGCGTTGTTGACGAGCAGATCCACGCCTCCCAGGTTGTCCTTGACCCACTTGAAGGCGGCCAGCAGGTCCTGCTCCTTGGTCACGTCAGCCTTCACGCCATACAGCTTCCCTGGACCGTCCCTCAGCTCGTTAGCTAAGGCCTGCAACAGTACAGCGAAGAGTCCTGCAGGATTCGCGTTATCATCTGGCGGCAAACTTAACTCCAAGATGCTGTATGTTCTTTCGACTTTTGCCATTGGCGGGCAACCTGTGTGGCTCGTCCCAAGGAGACTTTTAGCCGATATCAGAGTCGCTAAGTCGCTAAGAAGAAAGGGAGCCTGCTCCCCTTAATAAACTATTATACTCTTGGTTTATCGCAGGCCGGTATGCTTAGGCATCAAGGCCTCTGCACTTACCAGGGACATGTTATGAACTTGGTGAAACGGATGTGCTTGGTAGCATGGTTTCATGGATGATATTGAGGTAATGTGATGCTTGGCCATCGGGGGTCCCTTCCCCACCCACCCCATACCCGCAGCATCGTTCATAATGCCGCGGCCACGAAGGAGGAAGAAGGTTGTAGCCACTGGATCCTCCACCCAACTCCCAGATGCCATTTATAGCACCATGAGCAGCCAGGCTTTAGGTTTCCAGTATGGAGAATGCAGTTTTCGTATATCAGCTCCCAAACCGCACCCAGCTGCAGTTTACCTCCCCTTCTTTGGAGAGCCTGGTAAGGTACAACCCCTCAGGCACCCATAGGAAGGGGGAGTGGAGTGAGCGGACTTGCGGGTGTTACCCTTGCCAGAGGTCCTGTTGGTAGGCTTACTGAGGTTTTAAGCTCGTGCCAGAGGCCTATTACCGATAGCAGAGGCTCAAATGTTGAGCAACCAATCTGCAGTGAAGCGGTCCCACATGTAAACGGCGCCAGTAGCCAATGAAATCATGAATTGCGCTCATACATGAGTGAAGTGAAGTCTAGCATGTTAGAAAATAATAACGCGAATTGTGTATGTCTCTACATATAGCTTATAAGTAGGTACAGGTGTTTTTTGCGAACATATTTCAAGACCAGTTGTACCCCAAAACACTTTTGTTCATATGCACTTTCGTGGTTGGATTATTTTGAATGTCGCGTGCCTCGAGTGCCTGTCCGCGAATCATGGACGTTCAGTATCGGAGTACTTTATTACGATTGGCTCAGTCAAATAAGTACATGTCTTCTCACGTAGACACACGGCTAATGACCAAAATGAGTTGGGGTTGTGAACGTAGGATATTGAATTCTAGCATAGCCATAAATATTTTCGCGAAATACACCTGTCTCTAGCCATGGGTCATTCACGGTTACTCCACACTTTTCTGAAGCCCTTCCCTTGAAAACCATATTTCGATCATTAGTGTCACAGATCTTGAAAATCCTTAAATGAAGTTGCTTAGTCTGCTTGATACGAAAACTTTTGGAAAGGCTACTAGGATCTTTATATATCTAGAATATCTTGAAACAATCTACATAAGGCACTATTTTTGCACGTGAACCTGTGTTTGTGACGACAGTGACAATTTAGAGCGAGAGCAAATACGAGTAATTTGGTCTCACAAAATGAGGGATGAAGCAATGTGATCATTTCAACAGCAACATCACCCAATTCAGTAATGCTGCTTATGGCATCGTTGTGAGTTGGTGGAGAGTGCCACCTCGAAGTCTTGACGGCAACGCCCCGAGCACACTTGGGCGACCGATAATTAATTAACGAGTGTCCATGATAACAGCAGCGATAACGCTGCACTGTCGCCAAACCCACTTCTTCAGCAACGTTTAGCAGGAAAATCGTTAGGTTGGTGAGATGCACCGCTTGAAACAACCAACAGCTGATAAGGAGGCAATCAGCGTCCGCGTAAGAGGTGGTGATACCACTGACACCTCAACACTTCCCCACTGAGCCGAGTAAAATATGTGACTAGTCTAAATATACAGTAATAAGCTAGTTACGTATTAGCAAGTTTCACATGGATCACTTTTGGCCATGAGATCGCGAGTTAGGTCCTGACTGCTGTTCCAAGGCGAGGGATATGCCCACACGTGTCCTACCCATACATGGCGCAAATGCCACTTGTAGTATCTCTCGTTACATTCCAAACCATAAGAGAAATTGTGTGCAGTCGGAATCAGGATTGCAGCAATCACAGGTAAATTTTATGATACTATAATATAGTATCATATATTATATGAACATCAACATTTCAGACATCAACATTTCCTTTCTTGGGTGGTTGGTGGTTGTGTTAATAGTTTAAAATCTTTGTATTTGAAGGATACAAAATTAAATACAGAAATGGCAATATTTAGTGACTTTTCAGTTCAGAAAAGTAGTCTACTTCAACATAAATAATTCAGTTTTCTGAATGTATGGACTTGTAGAGGAACTTCCATGGATGATTAGCTAATAGCTATGGAAGTAGGCCAGTAACTAAATTGCAAGTCCTCTTTCTCTGTCGGGACAGGTATTTCTCAAATGTTCTCTAAATGTGGTTTTTACAGGACTAGTTTTTATTTTTAAAAAGTTAGCCGTTTTGAACAGCATTTTTAGGTGATAAAATGAGATTGATATAATAATAAATTACATTAATAGATAACTCATGACAGGCCGAAGAATTATCATCGATATTAACCGCCTGTCCATCAAGACACCATGGAAACCGGAATAAAGAAATGTATTACCGATTTATACATATATAGGATGATTCACAACACCCGTATCACCCCTTTTATCGGAAACAACATGACACCGGGGGTTCGCGAAAACGTGTGATAACTGTACACTTCATTATACCAATAGTTGACTTATATCTAAGACGATAGAAGGGTAGACCGGCATGGGCATAACAAAAACTCTCCCGACAGGAAATTATTCAAAATTGTTACATTCATTAGAAGAAAATGATGAGGGAGTTAGATCGAATGTTAAGGTCTCTACCGATGCGTGGGTATACAAACAAGTATAGGCTGTTAATTGTAAAGTGAGATTTTTTGAGGCCCTAGTTACTTTTCCCTTTCAGCCATTATTTTTAAATATTTAATCATTTTTTTAAATAAATATTTCCATGTAAGTAATAAACACAGTGTGTTCATTCCACCGCACTTGGAAGTAGTTAATGTCTGAGACTAAAATAAAATGTACTTATTGATTATAAATCCAAATGACAGAGCTTAAGTGCTCGCACTGCCGCGAAGAGCCTGCAACGAGAGTTCATCTAGGGCCACGGTACTTACCTCGATGTTCTCGACCCTTCGAGCCAGGCCCACGACCTTCAAGCCCTTGCGCACCAGCTCCCTCGCTATGCCGGCGCCAATCCCTGAGCTGGCGCCTGTAACCATGGCAACTCTCCCTTCCCAGCGCTCCATGTCGCTCTCTGCTGTCTGTGCCCTGCTCTAGGTTGCAACGCCCGTCTTCCTCTCTCCCCGCTGTGCGATTGCACGTCGTCCGCCTGGTGTTATCGCTCTCCCCGACACCGCAGCGAGTCTGAGATAAGGAGTTATCTGTCCTTGCGAAGATACGGGCTGACGATATGCCCTGATCTGCAAGATAAGCTCACGTTAAAGAGGTTCGTTGGAGACACCAGAACAAGTCGTTCTTATTATCAGGAAATTTTTATTTCTCTCAAGTAATTATATCAACCAGAGAAGCGAACAAACACTACATTTAGTATAACTATTAAAGATGATGATTACTTAGCATTATCATTCATTTCGTTTAGAAACTGTTCCAATTATAAGGGACTTGGCTCATTCCAAATACTTGCTTTCTACACAGAAGGAAACGAGAAGGGAATGAACTGAACATATAGATATGTACAACTCAGCGAGTTAAAACTGCATATATATTATCAGTCACATCTGCAATAAAACGTCGTAGATATGACCAAGCATTTAATTTACACTCTCGACGTTACAACACATGCCATATCAACCAGAGAAGCGAACAAACACTATATTTAGTATAACTATTATAAACTTTATCCCTGTCTCATGCTCAGCTTAGTCACTCTTTTTCGGGCATGATTTTCCTTCTTATGCCTGTACGTCCATGCAATTTTGAAATATCCTTGATCACCTGTCAAATACCACCTCATTTTACCTTCCTTTAAAATGACCAGGCACGTTTTGAACATTTTCAGACTTCGTTGTAGCCCATCAGCCGACGACAAAAAAGACGGTCTGTAACCAGGCAAAATAAAATTCGTGGTCCCAAGGACAAATGAAATCAATAGAGGCGCAAATAAAAGCAGTTGCCTCCTCTTTACCCAGGTATTGGGGTGACAAGCAAACGTGATCGGTCTTCCGCTGACAACGCAAAAAAATAAAGACCACCAGTCAAGGCTTCTCCTCAATGTAAGCAAACATTATTTTTTTTCCGCCATTTTATATTTTTTTGGCCTGCCATGGCTTTTTCTCCTTTCTATTAGTTTAACCAATTTTAAACCCTTTCCCTGCCCCTCTACTCTTCTAGGCATATCTTCGCCACGTAACTTCTCGGGTCCGTTCATAACAAAGTGCTGTATATCAAAATATACGCGGTATATACAATCAGAAGTACCCTAGGGGCATGCACTGAACCTTGCCACAAACTTCCCGATGATAAAATGACAGAGTCACCTCTGCAAGTCCCATAGGTACACGCACCACGACGAAAACACTGCACGCCATGTTGAGGGCCTTGCGCTTAGCGGCGATGACGCGCTTGATGTGCGTGTCAGTGTCGCCCTTATCGCTCCCTCGCTTCTCGGCCACAAACGCGCTAACCACCTCAAGAGCCCGCGTAACCCCTTATACAGAAATTATTCGTTTTAGTTTCATAACAGAAGAGTCGGGGTCATTACTGAAAATGTTTTATTATAGAAGCATTACATTTTATAGTTCTGGGTAACTTTTTGTACCTGATTGTTACAATAGGGGCTCCCTGGTTGCCATCGAAAGCTGAGAATGAATAACTATATAACATTTTGTATTATGTTAACTGTTGCATAAATATGCATTAGTTGTTCATATAATATATCTGTAATTATGGATAAGGCATTTAACTAAGCTTCTACTGTTACGGTTTTCAATAAATCCTCCTACATTTTAATTAGGAAGAAATTAATAAAAAAAATTCAATATGGCGGGTGACACGGACTCTTAAATCAAAATAAATTTTACTGTTTTCTCTGAGTGGCGCATAAATAAAGTAAGACTGTCCACGAGAATGGTAATTTTAACCTATTCATATCCGGTGAACACCATTGTGTAGTAACCAATGATCTTACCTGTAAGTAAACGATTTCGCAAACCGTCTTACTGGTGTACAGGCCATAGTTGGTTCACATTACTGTTGTCGAATATATAGCCTAGAGCTCATTGGCTGTGGCAACGACACAAGTGTTGTGTCGACTGAAGTACATCACACATTACAATTTTTTTTTTTTTGTTTACAACACCTTAAAGCCGAAAATTAAAGTGGCTCTGAAACGGTTAAGCTCCTGTCACACTGTCAGGTTTTTTTTCCGCCAGACTGCTTGCAATAAGTTTGGTCAGATTAAATTGGACAGTTGTGACGTCGCCGAAAAGTCATAAACGCCACCATGTTTGTCTGGAAAAGTTGGAAGGTTCCAGTACCCATCAAACATTTGAAGATTGGATCGGTTCTAGAATTACTTTGATATTTGACGGGACCCAGCCAATCAGAATCGTGCACGATAAAAATGGCCGTTTCCGATGTCACGAAACTTAAAAATAACGAAAAAATGCTGGAAAAGAAATAAGGCTACAGAGATAATTAATTTACAAAGAAGCTACCCGAGCATGAATACTATTTTAAGAGAATATTGCAAATAATATTAAGAACTCAAGAGGCATTAAATTTCATTGTGCAGGAAACATCTCTGACGAATAAAATTCGAATTTTGTAAAGAAGTAAAAATAAATCACAACATCCGTTGCATTTATTCCTGTAATTGACTGCACGGAAACATAATAGCTGTATCTCACTTTGAAAATGGTTTTTAATAAATAATTCAGACTAGATGTTGCCAGCAGAAAAGATTGACAGTGTGACACATTGTCAAACACAATCAAAATTATTTGATAACATTTGCTGGAAGAAAAAATATTATGGTCGTATTTTGTCTTCAAATGTTATTGTCAAATATATTTGAAGGCGAAAATTTGACAGTGCGATAGCGGCTTCACCTATGGCGGAACAATACAAAATGGCTCGTAAACCATCATCTCTACTCATTTTAAATGAGTAGAGATGATTGTTTATCGCGAGAAAAGTTGACTGTTTGCTAGTATTCAACTTACTGTACATATTTCCGACCGTTTCCTTTTCTTATTTGCCGTCGTGTATGCATGAAGATACTATCCCATTTAACTGGGCCAATGATGATTCTGGTACTCTATAGCAGAACGTTTGTGATTGACTTGCAAAAAACTTAGCAGAGTCAAAACCTTGGTCATCCAATCATAAAAGGATAAACCAGCCATAGTTTTATCGAATATATGTTGGCTCAAATAATTTTCAAGATTTTCCGTCGTCCTTAAAAATGAGTGTAAAACTAGATCCTAAGCATGGTTTTCAAAAGTGGCCAGTTTACGGTACAAAGCCTATACCACCATTCAACGTACAATATCAATAAGCAAATACATTGATCGATTCCTCTTCTTTCTGTTGTCGATAGTGGATTTGTGCATAGAAGGCGGTGACGCCCACAGTCGCGCATGACCAGATCGATGGGCCTACACGCGAGCGAGGCGATTGTCATCTTGTCACGACGGGCCGACAACGTTGGTTTTAATGCCTGTCGTGTATATTCGTAGACACGATCTTACGAAAGCAAACGGACGCCCAACAAATCCATCGGCGTAGATACTGCCTATGCCTGCAGCTCATGAAAGAGCCGCTCGCCACATTTACTCCTATTTTTTCATTTTATTATTATTTCGTCAATTATTTATCAACACGCTAAAACAACCCTTGCAAAGTTTTCTATGCGACAAGGAAAACCATTTCTTTGAGACTTTTTTTGTTTTCAGTAACACAACACCCCTTCAACTCGTAGAAGAGGTTACAGAAACATATGTTTGCTGTTAATAAATGTTTTCTTTATAGGTTTTCGTATAATGGCAACATTATTTTCATTTATTGCAAAGTAATAAACATTCCTTGAGATAGGGCCGCGGTGGCTGAGCGGTTAGACTGATCGCCTCCCACCAAGGCGAACCGGGTCCAGTCCCCGGCCGGGTCACTCCCGGATTTTCGCAAGTGGGAATCCCGTTTTTTTCCCGCGCTTTCATTCCGGCGCCACTCCATACTCACCTCAATCACCCTCATAAGCTACCAAGACCTCGCTGTTAAGAGCCACCCAAATATCTTCTCTTCACTTACTTGAGGTGCTTTTCTTCACTGCAAAGAAATATTACTTCGTACGATAGGTAACGGTTTAGTAATATTAAAGTTTTTCCGTCGTGCATTGCAGTAACGAGTACGCAAATGTTGTCCGACGCAAGCATTCATCATACTAATAATATTATAAATGCGAAACTCTGTGGGTGTATGTTTGTTACCACTCAGCTCCATAACGGCTGAACGGATTTTGATTAAATTTGGTATGTAGGTACTTTAGGTCCTGGAATAGGACATAGGATACTTTTTATCCCGGTAAATTGTACGGGTCCGTGGAATTACAATAAAACGTAAAATCCTGCAACGGCTGGGAACGTGACCGAAATATTATTTTCCTCTGGTGTCAGAGTTTATCAGGTCTCCCTCCCAAGGACCTCTAAAATGTCTTAACGACTGCTATCAATCGATAACAGCTGGGACCAAATATTTAACGTTCCCTCCGAAGCCCTCAGATTTTATGCCACTAAACGGTCACCCATCCAAATGTGTGCCGCTGGGAACGTTGCTTAACTTTGGTGATCGATTAAAATCCCTCAGCCAAGCGCAATAAGTAGCACCTGGGTATACTTATTTCTAAAGCTACAACGTGATGAAACTCACGTTTTGATTTTCATACATCGACGGTGGAAAGCGGAAATGTGGTAACTACGCGATAGTTGCACAGATACACTCCAAAAAGAATACCCTACTTCTTGGCTATCGGGTAAAAAATATTTCCTTCCTTTTGGTTTGCCGTAATAAGTTAAAAACCAAGGCCAACATAGTACAATTTTATAATTCTGTTTTCACATAGATGAATTGTCTTTTCCCAATTTATTTATTAGGGTATCACTGTAAAACTCAATTGTACCCGGGCTAAGCCGGGCCGGTTCGCTAGTAAACCAATAAATTCTAACTGGAACGGAGCAAATGTCCTGCAGACGTGTAATGTCTTTCTGAAGTGCAGTGATTCTCCAAATCACTTCCTCAATTATTCCCAAGAGGAGATATTATTCTGGTCCATGTTACTGTCTAAGATGACCAAGTAGACCAAGCACCATAAAACAAAGTGGTCGTTTGGTGAAGGGCATTAGCGTAATAACAATTTTTTTTAGTGAATATTTTAGTGGTATTTCTCTATTATTTTCTAATCACGATTGTTTTTCAGAGCACAAATTTTCTGTACTCTATAACTGACATTACCGCAAAGACGTCTGCTGAACCACTGTAATTTTAATGCAATGTTATGTAATGTAATTACTATTAATTACTATATAGTTTTAAAAAAATACGTTTGGGGTAAGCCTACTTTGCAGTGGTTCATATTCAAACAAATTTTTCTTTGCGGTACCAATTAATGTGTTGCAGCAAAGTAAGCGTTTTAATAGCGAATAGACGTGGGGTTGCAATTGCTGGGAGACTGCAATACTCGAGACCTGCAACTACTGATGGGGAATCATGATAGCTAGGCAACAGGTTTACAAAACCAAAGGTTGGTATACGCTCCATCCTTCTACGTTGTGCCAACCCTCCGGTAATTAAGACAGGGCATGGCTAGGACCACCTGTTTTTTGCGAAAAGATTTATGCTCAGCCTAGACTTAAACTTCTTACGTGGAAACTTGCAAATTTCCTTTGGTTATTGGCCGCGCGTCTGCGTGAGAAGACATTTTATATTCGACTAAGCCAATCATAATAAAGTTACCCTGACTCTCAACGTCCATGATTGGCTGGCAGACAGTTATGATGAGAGCGAGTTAAAATCATTCAACGGCGATAGTGGTCCTGAACTAACGGTTTTGGAGTGGGGTCTGCAACTAGTTATGGAATCTTTTCGCAAAAAACACGTGGCCCCAAGCATGGCATTTCTCACACAATTTCTACTTTTCGTACTACTGTGCTGATTTTTATTACATCGCACGGTTTTATACTGGTTTTCAAGTAAATCATGTCCTCCCTAATCATCTTGCAAAACTATAGTTTATAAACATTTTTTGGAGAAAAGTTATTGGGTGTTCTTAATGTTAACCTCGTGTTCTCACACCGTTTCGTAAAAAAATCACTGGCTACTTATATAGATGAGGTAGACACACATGCATAAGGTTCACTCGTTCAGTACTCGCTCTCACGATCGAGGATATGTTCTACCTGAAGAATATTTATATTTGGCGCTGATAGGCAACAAGGAATAACTTCCCTCAGTGTTTTGAGCATGTTTCTTGTGTGAAATATGATTTGTTGTGTACCTCTTGTTTGTGAATAGCTGATGCTAACGTCAGCGAACTCGCAGCAGACTGTTAACTGGTTGCAAGACGTACTCTCGATACGAATACGGGGTCGCAGTTACTGAGCGGTTAGACTGCTCGCCTCTCACCAAGGCGAACCGGGTTCAATTCCCGGCCGGGTCACTCCCGGATGGATAATGCCGCGGGTTGGCGGGGTTTTTTTTTTTCGGGGATCTCCCATTTCCCTCGCCATTGCATTTCGGCTCTCACCTCATTTCACCCTCATTGTCTCAAGACCTCGTCGTTAAGAGCCAACCCAAACCTCTCAACTCAACTCGATACAAGTACAGTACACACACACAAAAAAATTCACGATTGCATCACTTGAACTTTTATACGAATTCAGGACTGAAGGAATTAATGCATAATATTCTATAACTAGGGCCAGTGACTTTTTGCGTAAAAATCGGAGCACACAGCAGACTTCAATGCTATATACACACCTCAGCTGTTGTTATACCTCCATTGGCTGCTGGTGCCGTGTTCGTCTTTGACCTAGCCACTCAGGGACTAAGTAACTCCGACACTGAACCTTCGTGATTCGTGCGCAAACGATTAACACGAGCCAGATAATTTTTTAGTCAATCAAAGCAGCTGGACGACCATACAGTGATTTGGACTGTATCTTGTCTCGAAATTTTTTCGAGAAATATCACTGCCTCTAATCTATAACTAATTTTAAGGAAGGGCGTGGGAGCATAATTATGTGTTGTTAATTTCAATTTACGTAGTTAGGTCTTCATGATTGTATAACTTATTGCGTGTGCGATCACGAGTGGGCGTGCGCCATGGCTTGATATTTTGTAGCAATAAGAGCTGCAATGTCCCCCTCTAGAAATAGGGATCTTGGTCAGTAATGGGGAACTACTATTTCCTGCTATGTTACGATATAAACTGGTTTTCCTAGTAGGTCTCGGCAAACCAAATCTTGATTGTTATTATCTGTTATGGCCCGCGTGGAACTTGCAAGCGCTACTAGATAAGCATCTCGGAATGGAATACAAATAGAAAGAGAGAAATAAACAAACATGTGCTATATTTTCTGCAGTAATCTTCAAATTATCAAGAGCGTGTGCGTACCGGTGTTCCGTGACGTCGGGCAGTCAAGAGGCAATAAATTGAATTGGTTTTTTTTGTTTTTCTATTGATCCACCTTTCAAAACTATTACTGCACTTCAGGAGACGTGCTCGTCAACGGCGGTACTAAACTCGGCGCAGTTGAAGTAACTTAGAGCATATTTGGGCTGCTTGTTCTCCAGTTGTTTCAAACTATTTGAATCTCCGTCCAGACAAAACTCAATGGATACGGGTATGTGAACATCTGACGGCATGAGGAAAGCATGACAGCGACACCTAAGTCATCACAGGGTATCTTTCCACTTCGCATTACGACATATCACCATTCTGGACCATAGGCGCCGATGCGCTGTTCCCATAGACAAGGGTGAGATGAAGTCTTACAATTGCTCTGACCGCGCCCACGTTCACTTTAATAACAGAGTACAAACGTACAGAGAGACGGAATGACTTGGCGGTTCCTTTGATGTGGGAGTATCCGTACTCTGATTGGCTGCGCGAGGCTGCGTGAACGGACCTCGTGTCTGACTGGCTGCTGCACGCTGCGAAAGGTTCCTTATTGGCTGGGACGCCGGGTGGCGTGTAGATTACCCCGCGCTGATTGGCGAACAGCTTTTCGACATGTGANTGCGCGAGGCTGTGCGAACGGACCCCTCGTGTCTGACTGGCTGCTGCACGCTGCGAAAGGTTCCTTATTGGCTGGGACGCCGGGTGGCGTGTAGATTACCCCGCGCTGATTGGCGAACAGCTTTTCGACATGTGACGCCATTTTGCTGGCGCGTGCGGCTGAAGTTCGCGATGCAAGAAACTGTCCCACCTCTGTATTCTTAACTACTCTGGGCTTTAATCTTATCACGCTCTCTCTCTCTCTTCTCTCCCCTCCTCTTTCTTACTGTGTGTTGCATATCTGTACGCATCGTTGACCCTTTGAAGACGGCACAAAATATACCGGCACTGCAGACAAGGTAGAAGTGAGCTGCATATATTCTCTACTACACCAATATCAGTTGTGTTGGTCTCTGCATTTCCACTTATCGCAACCAGTGATAAGTGCTCGATGCTATTGGCATTAAGCGTTCATGTCGATGAGGCGTAGAAAATTCCACGAATCAGACAAGCCGCAAGGAAGACTAAGCACTGAGGCCTTGCTGTGTACAGCAAAGGTCATAAGAACCACTCATTTGCAGCATGTCCACGATCGTGGACACAGTAAAGTAGTGCCTACTAAGTTTTCATAGTAAATCAAATATGACATTTTATTATTTACAATCGCAACAGCATGGACAATTGCCTGTGTTAGTTTCAATGAAACCATCGCAAACTCATCCACTATTAACCTGCAATGCAAACTTCACCCAAATTCTAGAAACATTTCTATATTAGCTTTAAATCTTTTATCTGCAGTTTGATCTTAATATCGAATGTGTGTCTAATTGCCGAGTTTTCAATTTTTTCCCCATTTTATAAAGTGTTTGTATTATATCTGAAAAGAAACGTCTTATTGTATGTATCACACCATTTAACTAATATTTAAAATTCCTATTTTTGCACGAACAATTTTCGATACGTGGCTAAATATGTGTTATTAATTCCTAGCTCATCTACGTTTCAACTTAACTGAATCATTTAAACTGGATGCGAGGCTATAACAGAAATATTATTTTATTTTATTTGCGGTATCCTATTGCATTTTCTAATGAAATGCTATATCTGCCACTCGCTATTGTACCCCATTTAATTTCAGTGTTGACAGTCGTTCACGTTGTTTACAAAAGTGTTTTATTTTGCCAGTACTGTACATTGCAAGGCTCACTATCCAAAGGTAACTGACTCGTAAATAGTGTTATTTTTTTTAGTCTACAAATGGTTCATATCATAGACTAAAGATGAGGTAGACCGCTTAGTAGTCTTCTGCGCATGTACCCAACATTGATCTACTCCAATCATACATAACTCTCAAAGTCACATGGTCAACAGTGTTGAAAGTGTTTGTTTACATTTTAATTTTTAAATGGATGCCACAATTATATGAATAAAATACTTTTACCAATTTGAATTTAATGGAACTGCATTACAAATTGGTTAGAGGAAGTATACACACATATCAAAGCATTTGTTTACAAATCAATTTTCTAACCTCAAATCCAAACCACGCTATTTTCGCTAGACGTGTTGACAGAAAAGCAGTTCTATGTTGGGACACAGAGATTGGTTGTGCGCAGCCAGCGAGGTTAGTCTACCTCGTCTTTAGTCTATGGTTCATATCACTATTGTCGAACACAAAGCCTGCAACCGATTGGTTGTTATAACGAAACGATTACTGTGCCAGTCAAGAGCAGCATGCATTAAAAAGTTTCGTATTTGCACCTGAAATAATTAATTAAAGCTGGTCTGGAAGAATTAAAATTATACATTTTTTATCTCAAAATGGTTATACATGATTATATGTAACGTTTAAACTCAAAAAAATTTATATTAATAGGCTCTAAACACTTTCCCTTAAAAGTAACTCCATAGAAAATAACTAGTTCCCTTTCTTCTTGATAATGCTCACTAGGCCTTAACAGTTTTACAAATATAATCTTTGCACTTGACGTCAAGGTGTCTTCAATTCCAGTTTTGGACTCACTATCAGAATGTTTGGTACTTTTAAGCGCAACAAAAAAATGCAAATTTCAACGTGCTTCGAATCCTTACGAAATTGATCTTCTTTGCGTACGAATTCCACTGCACTGGCATTTTCGGATCGTATTATAGCAGTTTTTCCTACATGAGTATAGTCACTTCACGTGAAAATCATCAGATAACATCATGGGTACTTCAAATGTAGACACACGTGATTTTCACGAAAATATTTACGAGTAGCTAGACTTAAATGTTTAACGCGCATAACTACAGCTTCCATTTTGGTTATTTTTTGCGTGTATTTGTGATAAGTTATCGATCATAAACACGTATTTGTGGGACAGCAATTTTGCCGTTCTAAAAGTTTTACAATTTCAGTAAAAGCGGATTACTGAAGTTATTTTGTGAAATATCTCCAAACGTTACTGAAGATTTGAGGTCTTTTTTCTAGAATGGTTACTACTTTTGTACCTGCAGGTTCTGTGTTTAAAAGCAACAGTATTTCATTTTAGTTCATACACGCATAACAAAGTTTGGGCGACAGAGCTTATAATTTGATGATGGAGGCAAAATCTTACAATTGTACTGACACATGAAAAAAAAATAAAAAAAAAAAAGCATGAGTGGAAAGTCGTAAGTTGTGGAACTGATTTCATGATAGGTTTCTTAAGTGTGTGTTACTTATAGTATGTAAAAAATTAAAACCTTAATTTATCTTTATATATATATATATATACTTTCTATACATACATGCATCACATCCAGAATAACGAAATCACTGTTAAACTAGCACCATGTGTTTTGATGTTAATTTCCAGACTACATTTTTATACTCCTTGTAATGCATGTTCTTATACAATATATTGCTTAAATATTTAAGTTGGTAATAAACATTTAAAAAATTCCAATGGCAAAAATTTTAATCTGTTCTAACAACACAGATGTTCTGTATGCTCTTCAAAAAATATTACTTAATATGTTGCACTAGATTAAAACTTACCTTCTAACTACAGAAACATTTTTTTATCATTAAGATTAGGACCAATGTGTGCAGAAATTGATTTATTAAACAAAAATTACCGCATCTAATGGCACAGGTGATTTTATGTTGTAAACTGTACTGTGTAATTAAAAAAATAGACAAAAAGAATTTAAATAAGTATAAATTCTTAAAAGCACATAATAATGATATTGTCTGAGACATTATTGTAGTTGAACATTATGTTTTCATTAGCACCAACATGTGATAACACTGTATTGAATAGTTTTTTTTTTGCCTCAATATTTTCAGATGAACTCCTTCCCAGAGCATATACAGAAGAAGACAGCCCGACTATCCATTCTCTTGATGTATATAGGGTTCACAATATGCCAACAACCAGACAACAGAATAGTCCTATACCAGTATTTTTCACAGCCACAGATGACTGTTTGTCTAAATCACATAGTTGAGAAATATTTCAACAGTGGCTTGCACTTCATAGTTGTTAGCAAGGACGTTTCGGAAGACATACACTTGCATACTCAAGTAATACATCACGTCCACAGCAAGGGCATAGCTCCAGTGGTTAGCATCCAACAGGAGTGGGACAGTAAAGATTTCGTCGCTCTCAGACGAAACGACAACTATGAAAATAACGTGGGATTCATTGCGTTCGCGTCCAACTACACCGACAAGTGTTTTGCCAGCACTCAGTGGGCTAGACTTCCTTTCTGGAGCCCGAGAACACGGTTCCTGCTCGTCATCACGTCTCCAGTTCCTGCTGGGCGCAGGAACCTCACTGAGATGTTCCAGGACTGCTGGGACTCGTTCAACATTCTCAACTTGGTGGTGCTAGTAACTGAACCGCATATCTCTGAGGGCAGCAGCGACATTTCCACCCCCAACTATGCTGTAACCCACAACGTATTTACAGCTCGTACTACGCGCATACCTTGTGGGAAAATCCTGAAGACGACTCGAACTCAGCTCTATGCAGATAAAGTTGGAAACACAGAAGGATACATATTCCACCTCAATAGAAACAAAGTTCACCCTACCCTTTTTATAGAAAACGATACTCTTGGAAACGTCCAACTTAAAGGCCCAGATGGCATGGTCGTAAGTACTATTATTGAAGTTATGAATGGCTCTGTGGCTCTCAATCCCCCATTAAAAACCTATGTGGCCAGGGGGAACGCTTCGACGAAAAGTTTTGTTATCAACTCTGTTTTCATCACAAAGAACTTATTGGACCAAATAGCATACGCCTTCGAAGATGCCTGCATTGCACTGGTTGTTCCAAGAGGTGGTCATATTCCTGACTACATGAATGTTATTTTACCGTTCAATGGAGACATGTGGATGCTTTACTTTACCACGATATTGCTTATAAGTACAACTTGGTACATTTGTGATTTCTTAAGCACAGAGCACGATGAAAAATGTTTTAGTCCTGTGGAATGTTTTCGACTTTTTCTGCAAGGAGGGATATCACGCATGCCAACAGTGCTGTCTCAAAGGTTTGTAATTTTTAACGGTCTGCTATTTCAGCTGGTGCTCGTTAATGCGTATCTGGGATCAATGACCAGTTTCCTGACCATAGATCACTTTTATCCTGACATGAAAACAATTCAAGAAGTGAGGGACTCAAAACTTTTTTTTATGACTTTTATCAATTTGGATGATGTGAGTGGCATTTCCTCCGATCTAGATCTTGAAGATGACGACATCATATTCCTTGCAGACAGGCTCAAATTTGCAACTAGTTTCAAGCAAATGGGGGAAATGGTTGGCGTCCATAACAAAGCCTTCACACTCCTGGACAGCTTCACCGGGACGTACGACTTCAACAAGCCGGAGTGGTTCCGAAATGGCCGTCGTGTAGTCCACATTATGGACCAGTGTATTGTTAAACTCCCACTGTACTTCATTGCCTCTTCGCCCTCCTGTCCATTCCTGCCGAAGATGAACACTGCGATCAGCCGACTGACACACGCTGGACTGGTGAGGAAGTGGAGGCAAGACTTCATTAGACAGTCGGAACTCTCAGCTGCTGTCCTGCAGAAAAAGGCCCAGGTGAATGTCATAGCACTGAAACACCTCCAGGCTCCATTTTTTTTTCTTGCATTTGGAATTTTGGTTTCTGTATTTGTTTTCATTAAGGAGTTGATATATTCATTCATTTGCAAAATAAGAATTAAATAAAGAATCTCGCAGTTATTTAGATTTCAAAATCGCTTCAATATACTGTTACTTTGTTTAACTGCCTCATTTTGTATATGTGACATTTTTCACATTAAATGGTAAACACACTAAAATTTTATGTTAATTTGGTCTTCATTTTGACGGTTATAACTTACGTTCACATATCTCAAAATATAACCATAACTGTGTAGCTATTACATTTTCTTAAAAAATGAAAGAGACTTGTTTTAAATTCCACTATAAATATTTTATTAAAAATGAATAGAGTTAATTTACAATGACTTATGTTTAAAGGAAATTTACCTATAAAATATATTAAAGTGTAGGTAATTTTTTAAGTAAGTTAAAAATACCTTATAGTTTACAAATATGGCACTGGTTGTTGAAGTTTCAGAAAAATTTTAATTGCCTTAACCAACAGAATATGAAAGTAATGTAACTTATCAGAAATTACCTTGTAACATTGAGAATTGTGTATTGAATGCACTGAAGCAATCAAATGTAAGTATTTTTAATGCCAACATATTTTTTAAATTTACAATCCAACATAAGCAGTTGCAAATAAAGTGTATACGGATTGTCTTTAAAAAGGCGTTGCTTATGAGTATTCCTGAAAGTCACAGTATGGCAAAGACATACGTATGAAGTATTGTTTTTGTACCCTGACGAGTGGTACCATTCACTATACAGCAGGGTGCTTTAATTTGTATAGTGACAAACTGCTTTAATGTGTGTGTTAGGGCTCCCGTGGTTACCACAATAATCAACCATCTTAAGCCTTAGGGGCCAAACATTTTGTATGCTGCCCATTAATAGTTTTTCTTTTTTTTTTTCAGCGAAAGAATTAAAACACACATTTCCTATTCCTGTAATTACTATCCTCAGCCAAGATACTGTCAACAGAAGTAGAAAATTCCGAGGGAACAAGATAGATGCCTGGTGTATTGTTAAATGCCTTATATTCACGAAGAACGAAGGTATATCAGTGTTAGATCGTTCTAGTCTCACTTGTAAAAGAAGAAAATACGACTCCTATATGCGAAAGACTTGTGTAGAGAGAGGTGTTACACTCTGATGAGGTCTTATAGAAGAAGACACAATCCTGGCCAGGTATACGTACCAGAGGTATACAGGAGGCTGGAGTAGTGTGATAATAGTCTATATTGAATACCTCCTTGTTTAATGCCAAGCTGCTTTCATCCGAAGAATACATTTTCCCTGTAATGGTGCTGTAAAGACGAAGCAACATTTTACTCCTTTCTCGTGAAGGGATATTAGTATTCGTAGTTTGTCTGGATAATAATATAGTTCTATTAAACTTTGTATCTGTTGATAAGATCTTGGGGGATATTACACAACGTCTGATTGGTAATACACAATCTCCAAATTAAAACTTGCCTTGAATGTTCGGAGGACCTTCTAAACTCACTATGCTGACACAATCACCCACGGGTTCATACACGCCCAAATCCTTAATGCATAATGCTCAGATACTGAGGAGTCCGAAACGTCAATGATTTGAACCCAGCTCTCACATTATAATTCATTCACGGTTACTTCACACTTTTCTGAAGCCCTGCTAAAGATCTACTTCCAGGATATTTCTCCGCCTTGTGTAAACAAAGCTTAACTAAAAGTTTAGAAAATAAAACCAAAGGGCAACGCAACGAATTCGTGCGCACTCAGTCGTAATAATATATTGCATGAGAACTATTTCTTACTAGGCGCTACCAACACACATATATTCTCACTGTTTTGGTTCATATTTAATATAAATGAAATATTATAATTTATAAATAAACTATAGATAAAACTTACATTTAACGAAAAATAAGATACTTACATGTTAGCAGAGGTATAAAACGTTTGTGATGCATGGCATGTTTAGGAAATAACTAAACACGTTGTACATGAGGTGATTTCTCAAAGGTTTCATTCAAAAAGTATGAAGAACCAGCGAATAGACTATAGATTGATTATCGTCTGCTGCGCACGCACCCAACACTGACCTACCCCACACCATTACGGCTGTCAAAGTCACAAGGTCAGCAATGATAAACGTGCTTATTTATATCTTAATTCACAAAAGACCGGCCCTTTTATGTCAATAAAACAGTTTTACCATTTTGAATTTCAACTAATTTCGTTAAAAATTTGTTGCAGAAAGAATAAAAACATCTCAAAAATCACTTGCGTGCGTAACCAGTGTTCTAACTTCAAATCCTATCCATGTCACTTGTGATAGTCGTATTAGCAGAAAATCAGTTCAGTGTTGGGACACGAAGTGACTACTGCGCGGGGCCGCGGTGGTGTAGCGGTCAGACTACTCACCTCCCACCTGGGCTGTATGTGCGAAGAAATTCTGATTGATGACCTGCCAAATCCTCATCCCACTGGCTGAAAACCGTTCAGTAATGACTGTCGTGCATTGCTGTAATACTGTCCGGTTTAGTTTCGAGGAGTGAGACAGGGGTTAAGGGAGTAGGGGAAGCGGGGTTCTTCTACCATGCTGGGGAGTCAACAGTAGCGGTAGAGCCATTGACTAACCTGTAAAGGGGTTTCGGGATGGTGGACCACTAACTGGCGACACCGTTTGACCTGGGAAACTGATCATCAGTCCCCCCTTCTGGAGGGCGAGTGATAGGGGCGGGGTAGGTTTGGACCAGGAGGATTGAGGAGGTGCTCAGTCCTTGTTTATAGTCCCGCCGAAGATAAATACGTGTAATTATGCGTAATTACTACGTAATGAATAATTACAATTACGTGATGAATAATTCCATAATGAATCAATATGAGTACCGAGAGTAAGGAATGTATCGAGAGTAAATACACAGCGATTACAAACCCTATGTACACATCCAACACTGACCACTGCTTAAACCCAACTGAGATGTGAATCGCCAATACGTTTGTGTTATATGTCCGCCATCTTGGATTCCCGCCATCGAACTACTATTCGTGTCAGCTAGAGCGTAGCATCAAAGTGTTATGGCTAGGGTCAGTGACTTTTCGCGTAAAAATCGGAGCGCACAGTAGACTTCAATACTATATACACACCTGAGCTGTTGTTATACCTCCATTGGCTGCTGGTGCCGTGTCCGTCTTTGACCAAGCCCCTCAGGACTAAGTAACTCCGACACTGAACCTTCGTGATTCGTGCGCAAAGGGTTAACAAGGGCCACAAAATTTTTTAGCCAATCAAAGAAGCTGCACGACCCTACAGTGCTTTGAACTGTATCTTGTCTCGAAATCTTTTCGCGAAATATCACTGACCCTAGTTATGGCCCATAATGCCTTCAGCCTTCTTATATGCAAAGTTCGACGCCATTTCCGATCTGTTTAAGATGTAGCCACCAAAATCATAGCATAGGCATCACCCGTGATGACGAATAGGGTGGTATAGTTGATTCGTCGTTTGACTGACCAAGTGGCGTAAGTGTCACATAGACAATTTTACAGGAAAGCACTTTAAAGAAAAGTGACATGCACCTATATGGTTTAATAAGTAATATAGCAGTGTGCAAGGTAATGGGCCATTATATAGTACAATATGTTAGTGTTCATATCACAGTATGGAATGGAGATAGCTGCAGCCATTTTGCTTAAAAAGGGGCCTAAATTGAGATACGCCAGTTCGACTGTCCTGGATTTGTAGGTATTGTATCATTCTTGGCAGTTACATCAATTCATATCTGCTGGTTTTTTCCTAAATATGTAACGTATTACATGCGTTTTATACTTCTGTTAACGTACAAGTATCTTGTTTTTTGGTTATACCTTTCATTACATTTGGTCTATAAACTGTAATTTTTCATTTGCAATAAACATGAATAAAAACACTGCAAAAATAGGTGTGCTGGTAATGCCTATTAAGAATTAGTTCTTATAAAAAATTTTATTAAATGGAGTGCGCGCGATGTGGTGCGTTGTCCTCGTGGTGCAATTTTCTAAACTTAGCTAAGTTTTGTTTGCATGAGGCGGAGGAATAGCCTGAAAATAGACATTTAGCATGGCTTCAGAAAAGTCATAAGAGATCGTGAATGGAATACCTCGTTTTTAAGGCCCTTTCACATTATCAAAAATTTATTGAATTCAAGTACTTGAATTCAATTTATTGAAAGAAAACATTACTTCATTCGCCTTTCAATGAATTGCATTCAATACAATTTTAGTATCCACATGAAAATTTATCACAAACTTTTAATGAAACCAGTTTAAAAAATACTAATAGGAAATATTTATAAGTATCTGCTATTCATGCACGAAACGAAAATAATTGGTTAACCCTCAACAAATTTTCTTTATTTTATTGTACATTTTCTAAAAAAAAAACATGTGTTCTTATTTTGTAACAACTTTAAATATGTGCAAACAGCTCTATTAAATATGATTACTTACATTAATACTGTCAGAGAAGCTGTGATCGGCGACAAAAATTTTCTATCCAAGAAAATTATATAACATGTTCAAAACGAAAATCTTGAAGGAAAACGAGACATTCAAGAAATTGGAAGAGAAAACGGCCGCGATTGTGACGTGTTTATGACGTATAGCAAACAAATGAATTGAATTCAATAAAAGTTGAAGGTAATTTGAAGAAAAAATTGATCGTGTGAAAGGGCTCGGGACTTACCTCGGTGTTGTCCACCCTTCGAGCCAAGCCCACGACCTTCAAGCTCTTGCGCACCAGTTCCCTCGTTATGCCTGCGCCAATCCCTGAGCTAGCACCTGTTACCTAGGGCTGTTTGATATCATTACAACTTAATATTAATATTTTTCCAAACAGTTACCTGGTATTTTCGGTGTATCGATAATATCGAAACTATCGATAATATAAATTATTGATAATATCGAAATTATCGATAATATCGAAAGTATCTATAATATCGAAATTTTCGATCATACCGAGATGTTTAGATAATACCGAAATAATTGATAATACCGAAATAATGGATAATACCGAATTCGTCGATAATATCGAAGCCATTTACATTATCGTTAATATCATTATATTCATTACCAGTATCATTTAAATGCTAATATAGTTGAAAATATTGGTATATTTTGACTTCTGATATTACTGAAAACATTTATGTGATCATATATCAATATTGTCAACAATTGTAAACTACCAGCGACATCGGTATCACATATTGTTACACAAAATTAAACCGATACAGTATTTGTACATAACACCAAAATAAATTATATTATCAATGGGACAATTACATATAAATAAAGACATTTATAACATACACATCTCTGGTATTTTTGATAGAACTGGTGCATCAGAGCAGACCGTTAAGGGTTGATGGTTCTTGAACGAGAGCATAAACGAGCTACAATGTAGCCATTCCAACAACCACTGACGTAAGTTACCGAAACGCGTTTTACTGCCTCGTGTGTCTGCAATCAAACGTGACGCACGCAACTACGTGCTCGGAGCATACAGTGTGCAATGCAAGCAGCACCCACTCCGCCTGCGAAAATACACGAGACTTAACTGCACTGCACAGTGGACGTGTTACAAAACCATATAAAATAAGTGAGTGAGAAGTAAAGATAGTATCTGCGTTTGCACATATCAATACAAGTAAAATTACATTGCAATATGTGTGTTTATGTATATGTATGTGAGTGTGATAAGACTGTTGCTAATATCTAATTGCTGAAAATAGTAAGAGTTAATTTTATCACATAGCATTATGCAGTGAAGAGCAATAATCACAAATTCAGTTTCACAGCAAATCTTGATATTTTTAAAAATGTAATTTATTATTACTGTAGTTATTTTAAACCAACATTAAAGAATATTTTTATCTAACCGAAGTTATTATCCTTGGCTGAAAACAAATGAATTGCTAACTCTACAAAATACGTAAGTCATTTTTTAAACCTACTTTCCGGTGAAAATAAAGGTTTCTTCTTCCTGTCTTTGACGAAGCGCAGGACGGGGGCATGCCTCCGTCTTCAGTCGCCAAGGTTTATAATTTTTTCTGCGATTTTAAAATTTAAAATTTATTTTTGTTTTGTTTTAGGCGGTAGATTTTGTTCGAGATGGAAGTAAAAGGTCAAGGTCGTATAACGTCATCCAAGGTCAGGCTAAGGTCAAGGTCGCATTATGTCATCCAATGTCAATATCAAGGTCATGGTTTCTTGTTATCATGGTTCCTGCTTTTTGTGAGTGAGCCAAATGGATTTTCTCAGAGTATTCCCATGATTGTTTTATACACAAAGTAAAGGTTTTTTTACCTTCATCCCTAGCGTATATGTCCGAAATAATGGCCAAAGGTCAAGGTCGTAAGACATTGTGGTTGTTGCTATTGCGAGCGGGGGCAAATGGGTTTTCTCACACTTTTATAGTTTTACTGTTCCGCTGGACTTTATTGGAATCTGAGTAAAAAGTTACAGCTAGTAAACAATTCAGCTTGTAGCAATGAAACAATTCTTTCGATAGTGTCCCAAATCAACACGATGTATTCTAATACCTGTTACATGTGGCGAGACGCCTTGATTGGTGCATAGTCAAAGCGCGAATTCATTGGCTGACGGCCGGCCAATAGTAAACGTTGCAGAGTGAAATAAGGGTGTTCGGTTCAGCCAGGACCAATAGGGTGATGGTAAGTGGAAATACAGAGACCAACACACTTGATATTGCTGTGGTAAAAAAACACAGGCAGCTCACTTCAAACTTGTCTTCAGTGGTAGTAAATTTGTGCCATCCTCAGAGGGTTTATCATGCCTACCTGTTCGTTAAAAGATTCCCTCGCACTTGTACTCCAAAATACATTAGTTAAAAACCAATATCGCTGACATGATTTTAACAAGCTTGCGTCTAAAGCACCTGCCAGCCAATCACGGACGTCCAATGACGGGGTAAATTTATTGTGATTGTCCCAGTCGAGTCGAAAATGTCTTCTCACACAGCCACGTGGCCAATAGTCAAAGGGAATTTGCAAACCTGCACGAAAGAAGTTGAAATCCAGCGTGTGCACAAATCTTTTCGCGATAAAAAGGGGGGTCTAATCATACCCGACACAACGCTCTTGACGATGTTAAGGGTACTTGCAAACTCTAGCCGCACAAACCAGCAATATGGCACCATTACCCAGCAGCATGTCGGAACGTTGTTGACCAATCAGCATCTGCCAGCCGGCAGCCCCAGCCAACAGGGAAAAATCTCGCAGACACAACGTCCGTTACCACAGCCTCGCGCAGCCAATCAGCGAATGGGTACGGCCACATTTAAAGGGACCGCCACGCCGTTTCTCCTCTGTGTATGCATCTACTCTGTGGCCGTAGAGTGAATATGGGGTAGAGTGATCACGCTGGGTGCGCATAAGCACTCTCCGTTTCCAAACGCTGGACTGCTTTTCTGCCAATGCGACTATCATACATTATTACCTGGCACTTGCATAGGATTTGAGGTTAGAACACTTTTTACGTAAACAAGAGTTTTGAGATGTTTATATACTTCCTGTGGCCAATTTTTAATGCAATGATATTGAATTCAAATTGTTGAAAGTAAATTAAAGACATAAAAAAGATACTGTTTAGAAAATTAAGACTTAAAATATCATGCCCATCACTGTTGACCATGTGTTTTTTTGGTTTGGGGTAGGTCAGAAATATTCGGTCTACCTCATCTTCACTCCATGGGCAAGGCCGTCGAGCTAGGAACTCAGCCAGTAATCAAAGGAAAGTTGCACGAGTGCGTGTAGGATGTTGAAGTCTACCCTGGTCGTATATCTTTTCGCTAGGGCCACCTGTTTTTCGCGGATAGATTCCACGACTAGTTGTACTCCAAAACACGTTAGTTTAGAACCAATATCGCGGTTGGATGATTGAGCTTGCACGCAAGAAGTTGAAGTCTAGCTCGAGCCTTAATATTTTCGCGAAAACTGGTAGCTAGGGACACCCGTATTTCGCGAAAATATTTCCGTGCAAGTAAGATTTCAAAGCACTGTGGGCGTACCAGCAGTTTTCTTTTGCTTATTAGTGGCGTGTCTCTGTGAAAAAACATTTTCTCTGGCCAATCAGAATTAAGTAAATCCACACTGTACGTCTGTGATCCGCGGGAAGACACCTTTGGTGTGAGTTGAGATGAGAGATTTGGGCGGCTCTTAACAACGAGGTCGCGAGAGCCGTTGAGGGTGAGATGAGGTCAGAATGGAGCAGCACCGGAATGCAAGGGCGGAGGGAACGGGAGATCCCCGAGAAAACCCACCAACCAGCGACATCGTCTGGCACGATTCCCACTTGCGAAAAACCCGGGAGTTACCCGACCGGGGATTGTACCCGGTTCGCCTAGGTGTGAGGCGAGCAGTCTAACCGCTCAGCCACCGCGGCCCCACCATTGGTGTGGATTGATGCAGTTGAGCCACGGCAATCAGAAGACCTGTGGTTCAAAAGCACCAGGCCACAAAATACTTGATAATAGATAGGTGAAATAGCCGCTTATTCTACCAAACCTATCCACAAACGCCAGCAAATAATGCACTAGAAAACACTATTACTATTCAAGGTCATAAAAAGTACAAACAAACTCTCGAGCTGTATTTTCGAATGAAGGCAATCAAATTAGGAGCCAACTAATATATTCAGTTGGTTTAGCTAAACATTTGATTGGTAGTCTAATTTATTTTGGTCCAACACAGACGTTTTGTTAATTAAAGCGTGCATTTTGTTAGATGAACAAAATTATTATTTTTTTTTTTTTTAAGTTCTGTTTACCTAAAAAATATTTTGTTGTGTCAGCTAAATTTATTTTTGGCCCTATACAAAGACATATTTTATTGGCTGGAGCAAACCATTATCTCAGTAAAACGTTAAAAAGTTACGCATAATGCAATTTCTTTTTATAAAAGCACAGACTTTTTGGGGAAACCGAATGCATACAAACGGAACATTATTGATCGGGAACGTGGTTTTTGCAGTTGTTACGGCAAATCAGTCCAACGCTGTTATTTCTCCGCCTCATGCAAATAAAGCTGAACCAAGTATATAAAATTACGCCAAAAGGACAACGCACCAGATTCGTGTGCACTCAATGCAATAATATTTTGCATAAGAAATATTTCTTACTAGCAGCTACCAAGACTGTTTTTTCCCCCTGTTTTTATTAATATTAATTAAAAATTAAATATTATTATATTTAAATATATTACAAGAAAAAGTTAAATTGAAGTAAAAGCAATGTACTTTTATGTTAAGACGCGTATAAAACGCTAGTAATATATGACACGTTTAGGAAACACCAAAACACGTATTACATAGGATGGTTTTTCAAAGGCTTGAAAAAAAAAAGTGGGAATAAACCGGGAATAGACTATACTTCATCCTCACACTTTTAACCCACGTGTCCATGATCGAGGACATGCTGCATACTTCGTGATAAAATAGTAATGTATAGGTGTTCAAAATGAGATGCACAATAAAACTATCCGTATCCAAGTGAAACGCAATTTAAAATACTTTTTTTCCCGTTTCCCGACTCTCCAACCATATGCTGCCATCTTGTGAGGTACAGGTGCGCCATCTGTTACAACACGCCCTTCCACGCTATCCATATCCCGAACTACACCCAGAAACATATTACAGTTTTGTTGTTTAAAATAACGTATTTACGCGCATATACAAATGGTTTTATTTCCCCGCGAGCTCTGTATAATTTTTAAAGTAACATATATTTCGTGTACCGCGTTTACGAACGACTCTACATACGCCCACCAAGCTCCGTCTACGAATGCAGCGCCACCCAAGCAGTTCACCAATTGCCACACGTAGCAGCACCTCCTGGACGCGCTGACTCGCCGCATCAAAGCCTATACTTGACACGCCAGTTGATGGCGAATGGATACATAAACGAAAAGGCGAGGCGATTGTCAACTGTCAAGAATGTGGCCTTCTTATATGGTACACAGTATACACGGGGCGTGTCAGCAAACGCGAGAATGATGATCTGACGACAATTTTATGGATTTGGAGGGAGGGAGGGGGTTAGCCTTTCTTTCCCACCGCAATTCAAATTAAAGACAACTGGGGGAACAAAAGATTCCTCTCCCAGGGCTTTATTTATACCCCCGGGCTGGGGAGCTTGCTCCAGTGATGCAAAGCGGCAGTGGCGCTAACTGTGCGTTGTTCAATAGCTGCGAGAGGCACACTTCACACAAGTAGAGAGCACATAAACAAAATTAATATTGCAACACTTAAGCTGGGAAATTAAATCGGGACTGAAAGGAATAAGTCTGTGTACTGGTGACGATTATCTCATGCATATTGTATGAAACGAGTGCAGTGAAATACTTGTAAAATAACATCCACATTATATCGCATTAATATGTTGTAAAGTTTTCTCAGTTTTGTTTATTAACTTGCCCCGGTTGATGCCGGCAATGGTGGATTACACTCTTAACTAACGCTCAGTAGAACCACATCGTAAGAGGGATTCGAACCCAGGACTCTTTACAATGCAAAATGGTATTGCAATAATACTTATGTTAGTTTGGGTTATAAAATATTTGGTACATACTAATTCACTGCGACAGTGTAAACAATTAGCACATAAAATTGTTAGACAATACATTCAAAAATTTATTTTTTCAATGGCGATATACAAAGTACATATCTATGTGGAGTGTTACAAGGATGTTAATTTCATATACGTAGGAAAAATCGTTGTTCAAATTACCAGCCTCTTCACATAACAATAAATGCTATGTAAAAGATCGTTGCAAGAATTCAAACACGATAAATTTATTATTTAATTAATTTACAAATCAAATTCGTGCAAATTTACTGTGTAGATGCTCCAAAACGAAAAATAATGAAGCAAGCAATACACCTATGCCAAGACAAAAAAATGGAGCCTTGAGGTGTTTCAGGGCTATGACATTCACCTGGGCCTTTTTCTGCAGGACAGCAGCTGAGAGTTCCGACTGTCTAATGAAGTCTTGCCTCCACTTCCTCACCAGCCCAGCGTGTGCCAGTCGGCTGATCGCAGTGTTCATCTTCGGCAGGAATGGACAGGAGGGCGAAGAGGCAATGAAGTACAGTGGGAGTTTAATAACACACTTGTCCATAATGTGAACTACCCGACGGCCATTTCGGAACCACTCCGGCTTGTTGAAGTCATACGTTCCGGTGAAGCTGTCCAGGAGTGTGAAGGCTTTGTTTTGGACGCCAATCTTTTCCGCCATTTCATTGAAACTGGATGCGAAACTCAGCCTGTCTGCTAGGAATACAATGTCATCGTCTTCAATATCTAAGTCGGGCGTTATGCTGCTCACATCGTCCATGCTGATAAAGACGTTAAAAATAAGATCACTGTCTTTCACTTCTTCAATTGTGGTCATGTCAGGATAGAAGTGGTCTGTTGTCAGGAAACTGGTCATAGATCCCAGGTATGCGTTTCCAACGACCAGCTGAAGAATAAGACCAGTTAAAAGGACAGATCTTTCAATGTGTATTTCTGGAATGCGCTCTACACCCCCTTGTAGAAACAATCGAAAACACTCCATTAAACTAAAGTATTTGTTGTTACCTTTTATGCCATAAACTTCGCAGATGTACCAGGTTATAAATATCAGTACCGTCGTTGATAAGTAGACACACCACATCTCTACACTGAATGGTAAAATGAAATTCATGTAATCAGGAATCCGTGCACCTCTCGGCACTATGAACGTGATGCAAGCATCTTCGAAGNAGGAATCCGTGCACCTCTCGGCACTATGAACGTGATGCAAGCATCTTCGAAGGGATATGCTGCTTGGTCTAATAAGTTCTTTGTGATGAAAACGGAGTTGGCAACAAAATTTTTCGTTGCGAGGTTACCTTTTGATATGTAACCTTTTAGTGGGGGGTTAAGAACCAGTGAACCATTCATAACTTCAATAATGGTGCNAGGTTACCTTTTGATATGTAACCTTTTAGTGGGGGGTTAAGAACCAGTGAACCATTCATAACTTCAATAATGGTGCTCATGACCATACCATCCGGACCTTTAAGTTGAACGTTTCCAAGAGTATCATTTTTTATAAAAAGGGTAGGGTGAACTTTGTTTCTATTGAGGTGGAATATGTATCCTTCTGTGTTTCCAACTTTATCTGCATAGAGCTGAGTTCGAGTCGTCTTCAGGATTTTCCCACAAGGTATGCGCGTGGTGCGAGCTGTAAATACGTCGTGGGTTACAGCATAGTTGTGGCTGGAAATGTTGTTGCTGCCCTCAGAGATATGCGGTTCAGTCAGCAGCACCACCAAGTTGAGAATGTTGAACGAGTCCCAGCAGTCCTGGAACATCTCAGTGAGGTTCCTGCGNCAGTCAGCAGCACCACCAAGTTGAGAATGTTGAACGAGTCCCAGCAGTCCTGGAACATCTCAGTGAGGTTCCTGCACCCAGCAGGAACTGGAGACGTGATGACGAGCAGGAACCGTGTTCTTGGGCTCCAGAAAGGAAGTCTAGCCCACTGAGTGCTGGCAAAACACTTGTCGGTGTAGTTGGATGCGAACACGATGAATCCCACGTTGTTTTCATAGTTGTCGTTTCGTCTGAGAGCGACGAAATCTTTACTGTCCCACTCCTGTTGGATGTTAACCACTGGAACTATGCCCTTGCTGTGGACGTGATGTATTACTTGAGAGTGCAAGTGTATGTCTTCCGAAACGTCCTTGCCAACAACTATGAAGTGCAAGCCACTGTTGAAATATTTCTCAACTATGTGATTTAGACAAACTGTCGTGTGTGTCGGTGAAACATTTTTGAGTAATATACTATTTGGCTGCTTACTTGCTGCGTATCCTAGATGCACAAACAAAACGAGTACTCTGAGCATTTTCTTCTGTGTGCGGTTGGACGTGTTTTTCATCTGAAATATTAAAGGGTAATATGTGAGTTGACAGTAACTAAACAACGTAAATTTGGCAGCATAATAGGCTTTCTTAATGAACTTATGATCCATTCTTGCTATGGTGAAAAACAGCATATATATGGGTTAATTTATTATTATATAATTGTATACATAAACTACACAGACTTAAAACTACTTAAGTAAATTTTCACTCTAAATTAGAATCGGTGGAAAACCACTGATTGTTTCAGTGAAACAAAGACATTAAATGATTAAATGACAGCCAACTGCGTGCGGCGAATTAAATACTATGACAGAAATGCTGGCATGGCTTCCAAGATTTAAAAACGCTTATTTTAGTAAGCCACAAGTGCCATTGTTTTGAACCATGTTTTGACACCTGAGGGCATTACAGTTGCTCTTGAAAAGTTAGTCTATCGCCGTTTTGGTACTATCGAATGTGACATCAATTACGCGTATTTCTTGGTTTTGTTGACTCCTACTAAATAATCTCCCATATTCCATTGCATTTATTTGAGCTTCCAAAAAACACATAATATTTTTAATAGAGGTTTTTTGTTTCCAACTTGTGTTTTGAACTACTAAAAACTATGTTGTACAGCAAGGAATTATTATTCATATAATCAAAGATTTAGAATTCCGTTTGTACGTGAATACACAAAGGTACACACACACACACCTTTTGTATTAAACTTGCTTGCCTTGTCACCAACGAAAGATATAGAAATGGCCAGTCGTTCTCTGTTAAGAGTGGGAGTACGTTTTTCTATCATGCAGAAGGAAGTACGAATAAAATTATAAGCACCAGCGAAATTCGGAAGTTAACTGCTTTACTGCTCTTCGCATATCACCAAGTTTTAATATTCCTGAAGAACAGGTAATTTTTGGCACTATGATTTTTAAAATAATGCCAAATTATTCAAAATTGATTATAATATTTTTAAAGCATTCAAAACTAACAATTAAAACGCCGACTACCTGACTCGAGTTCCAAATCCCGGGATGATAATTAATTGCTTGTCTGTGTAAAATGTGAAGTCGAAAGTCAGCGGAAGTTGCAGAGAGTTGGAACAAGATGGCGGATTCAAGATGTCGGTGTATACTCAGATCCTTAGCTGCCAGCGCTCGTCCTGGAAACCCCCATTTCTATCTACTCATGAAAATATTTTAATTTTAATATCAAGTCTTGAAGATTAGAAACAATCAGGTGTTATTAATTCAAATATGGAGGGGGAGTGAAGACTCTTGGGCGACTCTTAACATGGATGAGAGCCGATGAGGATGAACGTACGTATGGAGCAGCGTCGGAATGAAGGGGCGGGGAAAATCTGAGATACTCGAGAAAACCCGCCGAACAGCGGCATCGTCCGGCACGGTTCCCAGATGCGAAAATCCGTAAGCCACCCGGCCGGTAATCGAACCCGGTTCACCTTGGAGGGAAACGAGTAATCTAACCACCACACCACCGCGGTCTCTCAAGATGGAGAGGATCTCTTCACCTTGCGGGACAACAGTTTACAAGAGATAACATAAAAAACTCAAATATGCTTGATGAGAAAAATTCTTATCACTAAAGTTGTTCGTCACCTGCGAGGGAACATTGTGGAATGTGGCATTAACACCATTGACACAATTTTAAACTGGCGAAGGTATTTCTAGACAATCTCTTTAGAACCAGTTAAGTATTGCGAAGTAGTCTAAGCATACGGTATATGTAGAGACCGGAAAAAATTCGCGAGTTCAATGACCTGCAGGCTAGACTCTACAGTCTTATGTACAAATACGCCTATTTTAAATGCACATTGGTTGTCTGTTGTCACAGTGGAAGGCGACGATTGGACGAGCGTTCTCCAGATGGTGTCAAACACCGTGTGCACCAATAGCTAAAGTTATATCAACACATGTGTTTTGAATTATAGCATGTCTCAAAATGAATTAGCGAATTTTTCAGGTCTCTTAGGCATAGGCTATCCACGGTAAAGTGAGCACTTTTGAAAGCCATCTCATTTGGAATAATAGTCAATAAACATATTTTTTTTAGCCTTAGACGTCAGTGACGTGGAATATAATGGCCATTTCATTGAAATGTGAACCCGGAAAGGACTCAGGAGAAGGGGATAGAAAGGACTGTAAGGCATTTAAAAACATCATATTTGATTATTGATTACAGACTAAGCATAACAGCCCTTCAGGACTTCTCCTTTGCCTTCCTTTAAGAATATTTACATATCTTCATATATCCAATATCCGGAAGTGGAAGTTGGCAGACATCACTATCAATACGCCCCCGACACATGTGCTGGTATAAGTCCCCAACACGTGTACGATAAGATAAACACATTACCAACTACTGTATACGCCTATTGAACCTCTAGTACAGTTAGTCGTGCTTCAGTACTGCGCGGTCCACAGTCGCTGCCAGCGGGATATTTTGCACTGGTGTGTCTGCACGAAACGTTGTCGAAATACCTTAACCTGATCCTGGAGAAGAAGACGACTACGAGGAGGTTGACAATACAATTGTCACAGCACCTTCTTCAACTTCTACAGAAATCACCAACGTTGAAGACGATGACATTAGAGGCTCCTGGTTTTTCAACGTCTGTTATCATTCAATGACCCGCGTCATCGCCCACTCATTTTAAGTTTGTGCCAAGCCCTATAAAAAAAAAAACTACTTTTTCAGACACATTACCTTATCATGTCCCAGAGGCACAACCAAACAAACCACGTAAACGACATTCCTTACCTAACGAATGCAGCGGGGATAAGAGCTATAACAGTACCGCGGCGTTTCATGATACGATTGCAATGTCATCCAATACGCAGACAACAAGCTTTTCCTCAAGTATGGACAATACAAGACTCAATCCTTCAGCATCACCATAATCACACACTGCGTTTAATACTTACATGGTAATATTGATTTAAAAAGGTGGTTAAAGGATAAAAAAAAATTAAGAAAGGAAAGAGTAACTAGACCCTCAAAAGTGCTCACTTTACCTTGAACAGACTATGGATTTCGGTATTGCACGCTTCAGCTTACAGATTTTTCCCAGTCGTTATCCGCATAGACTAAAGATGAGGCACACCGATATCGCTGACTGCGCAAAACCAATCTCCGTGTCGCAACACTGAACTGCTTTTCTGCCAACACGACTAGCAAAAACGGCGTGAGATGGATTTGAGATTTAGTACACTGTTTAATAAAAACGTACTTATAAAAAAGTTATTACACTTCCGCTAATTTATTTGTAATTCTGTTTGATTAAATTCAAATTGTTGTGAATGTATTATTAATATAGCAGTGCTTGTTATTTAAAAATTAAGATGTAAACACAAACACGTTCATCATTATTGACCATGTNTATAGCAGTGCTTGTTATTTAAAAATTAAGATGTAAACACAAACACGTTCATCATTATTGACCATGTGACTTTGTCACTGTGTTGCTTGGGGTAGGTTAATATTGGCTACATGTGCAGAAGACGAATAATCGGTCTGCCTCATCTTTACTCTATGGTTATCTGCATGACAAGCTATTTCAACCAGTTCACTCGGGAATTTGGTAACTTAAAGGATTTTTTTTTTGTGAACTGTTAGCACATGCCAAAAACATAATCTAAAAAGAAATTTAATTATAAACAATCCTACCCTACTTCAAAATCTATATAGTCATGTAATATTTCGCGAAATATCTGTACTACTGTGTGTCTCTACACCGTGGCAAACCCTGTGGAAATAACTCAGTTACATCCAACGCAGAAAGTTGATTCTTCTTGCCTTGATGAGCTCGTACTTGTGACGAGCCCCATATCGGGACGCATATCAATTCTCGCCCCCACCCCACCCCTCCCNTTCGTGAAGTAAACGCCCGTCATTATTGTCGGACCCATAGCCTCTGCCGGCACTGTGATTACCGACATCACAACAGTTACGCTACCGTGATGACGGCAGTCGTGCGTTGCGAACTGGGAAACCTGTCGCTTGAATCGAACGAGCGTTTTTAGAAAGTTCTATCGTTGCTGATTGATGAATGCCCACAAAAGAAGTACCGACCTGATGCATTTAGGCCTGTTCCGTCATTTAGTTTTGAAACGTACTTATCGTTATGCAACTGCTCGTTATCGATATGCTGAGTTTTTATAAATCGAAATAACAGTAACGGAAAAAAAGATAATGCATGAAGCGAAATTACAAAGGAGGACGTATGCGGATTTACCAAAGACGTCGGGGGCCGCGGTGGTGTAGTGGCTAGACTACTCGCCTCCCACATAGGCGAACCGTGTTCGATTCCCGGCGGGGTCGCTCCTGGATCTTCGCATGTGGGAATCGTGCCGGATGATGCCACTGGTTGGCGGGTTTCCTCGGGGATATCCCGTTTACCTCACCCCTTCATTCCGGCGCTGCTTCATACTCACCTCACTTCACCCTCATCGGCTCTAAAGATGTTAATAACCGCCCAAATCTGTTCACTCGCCCACTACTCTACTAAATCCTCCCCTACCTAACTTCAATAAGGATACAGTTTTTAATTACTGCTCAAAACACACATATACAGCACACACCCACACTTACTTTTTTTTTCTCGTATAGGAAATAAGGGAAGAGTGTGCATGATAGCTACGCAGCAACCGATCCCGGCGTCCCAACTCGGGATTGCTATTTTGCCAACAGCTTTATCACAACACTGTGCGTTGAATTCGGTGAAGGAACACTGGTTATATAAATCCGTTTTTTTTAACATGTCAGTGCACTACATCAGATGAAATTCTACTTCAAATATCAAACATTCATATTAAGCAAATACGCCACTGAAAAAAAAAATTGCACCGCCTGTAATTGGTTGCACGTGAAGAATGTTCGCTGGGACAGTCAGCACATCACAAAAATGCATTGGTCAACTATGGCGTGGTGTTCTGTAAATACAGTGCAAATTTCATCCCATACATTCCGTTGGACTATGACATATCTAGTAACTCAGAAATCCCGGTGGTGAAACTTTTTTTTTTTCGTCTTTATTTTTTTTTACATAAAGCATAAGTCTATAATAGATCATTCACAGTAACTTCCAGCTTTTCTGAAACCCTACTAAGGTTCTACTTTCAGGATATTCCTCCGCCTCATGCAAACAAAGCTTAGCTATCCGAGTCTAGAAAATTACACCAAAACGACAACGCACCGCATTTGTGCGCATTCAGTGTAATAATATTTAGCATAAGAATTATTTCTTAGTATGCATTGCCAACACACTGATTTTCCCTCTGTTTTATTCATATTAATTATAAATGAAATACTACGATTTATACATAAAATATAAATAAAATTTCAATCCAACCAAAAATTTGGTACTTTAATGTTGACACCAGTAAAAAAAGTTTGTGATACATAACATAATTTGGAAACGACCAAACACGTCATTCATGGTGTGAGTTTTCAATGGTTTGATTCGGAAAGTGTGAAGAATCCGCGAATGGAATATATAATTAGAGAGCCGGAAATTGTGCGGATTCATTCGGCAAAAAGCTGGACGCNTGTGCGGATTCATTCGGCAAAAAGCTGGACGCCACATTGCTTTGTGTACTCGAGCCTCACTTAGTAGTTTATTGGCTGACGATCCAGTTTTACCCAAACCCAGGCAGCGCGGGATTCGGTCCTTGTTTTCTTGAAGGTTGGTTATCATTGGCTTAATTTCGTCCAGGGCGTGGCTTACAAACTGCGATCCAATTGAAGAGCGAAGTCTAAAGTATGTGTGTGTGTAGTTTAACTTGTCCTCAAATGAATTCGCGAAATTTCCGGGCCTCTAACTACACTCAAGAGCCAAAAAAACTGGTACAGGCGTGCGTATGCAAATAACAAAGGCATGGAACCAATCAGAGTAAGTCGATGCGGTCGGCAGCTAGATCGGTTACTGCTGCTACAATAGCAGGTTATCAAGATTTAAGTGAGTTTGAACGTGGTGTTATAGTCAGCGCACGAGAAATGGGACATAGCATCTCCGAGGTAGCAATAACATTTGGATGTTCGCGCACGACCATTTCACGAGTGTGCCGTGAATATCGGGAATCCGGTAAAACATCACATCTTCGACATCGCTGCGGCCGGAAAAAGATCGTGAAAGAACGGGGCAAACGACGACTGGCGAGAATCATTAAACGTG
>NQII01002062.1:107767-122246 GCA_002778355.1 Clitarchus hookeri
GAATTGCCTCCTGCATACCTTCAGACATTAGTCGAGTCCGTGCCACGTCGTCTTGCGGCACTTCTGCGTGCTCGCGGGGGCCCTACACGATATTAGGCAGGTGTGCCAGTTTTTTTTGGCTCTTCAGTGTATAATATATTAAAGATTGCAACAGGCAAACCATTGCTGACATGAGTTTTTTTTTCCTACGGCCTGGAGGCGAATCAGCCTTTGAAGTACACCCACCTGGACGGACATATTCCCATCGGCTGGATATCCTCCTGAAGACGGGGCAGACTGCCCTCTGTTGGGGTCGTGCACGCTCTTCGTCGAGAAGCACTGAGTCAACACGAGGACTCGAGCCACTCCTGGTTCTGCCCAAGAGGGACTTCATCTTCACGTCGAACAGATACTTCACCGCCAAGTGCACATTCCGCTCTTGCTTATTCCATTACAAAGACTAAACACCACTTTCTTTATATCGTACTATAAAATCATATATTATTATACTTACTCCCAGATCTTACTTAATAAATGTGTGTGTGTCAGCATTCTCAAGTCCCAAAAATCTTGATGGCAGTTGCATCGTGTGATGATTCAAGCAGAAAACTTCCACCTATTTAGTCAGCAAATGTGTTATCTACCAATGTCGGGATATGCGTATAAAGGCGAATATTTTTTCTACGCCCATGTTCCTTGCAAAAAGTAAATTACTTGCTATGTGTGGTTCAACTTCTAATATGAACAGCGCATATTTGCAATGTACTTGAAGATTGGCGTGAAGATTGCAATTTAATTAAAATTAGCACTACTCTTTCTTAGTTCCCGTAAGCATATGTGCCACGTGGCTAGGAAAATAAAATCATATATTGGTAAGGAGACTGGTATTTGTTATGTTCTTTTATCTGCAGCTGCGGCATGGGCTGTGTATACAGAATGAACCTGAACTCCAACCACACATATTTATAAATAATTTTTTTAAATGTGAAATGAGGAAGAAAACTTTATACTACCTTGCTATGATCTAACATGAATTTGAAGGAAGAGATTCACCATTGAAAACTAAGGAAAATAAGTGGTTATTTGCAANTGAATTTGAAGGAAGAGATTCACCATTGAAAACTAAGGAAAATAAGTGGTTATTTGCAAAATGTCAGGAACTGTGTGAGATGAAACAACGAATTCGCCATTTGTGAACATTTGTTGAGTGATAAACAATTTTTTTTGCACGTGGAAGGGGAGGGGCTATGTTTTATACAACTCGAACCTTTATGAGATTTGGTATAAAAACTATGATGTGACGTATGATTGGAAGGGAAAGTAACATACACATAATTTGTAAATATTTAAGTTTCCTTTAAATTATGGATAATACCTAAAGCAATAACACTGGGGATATATTTGGTTAAAATATTTGAAACGAACACTACAAATCCAATGGATATAAATTGGTTTTAANAATAACACTGGGGATATATTTGGTTAAAATATTTGAAACGAACACTACAAATCCAATGGATATAAATTGGTTTTAACAAAAGACTTTTAGCAGTTCAAATTATGATAGGCAATGATAGCAGCAAAAATGTATCCAAGATACAAGAAAGAATATAAAGAAAATTTTTAAGAAACACCATTATTTAATATGTCTGCCTACTTCCTTGTTCTTATAGCACGATGTTGTCTTAAAATACTGGGGCGTGTTTCCATTAACACCCAGTTTGTGTGAAAATTTCATCAAAATCATTTTAGTTTGTTTATGGACGATGTAGAAACAAACAAATGAAAGATCAGACATGTACAGACTAACAGAAAGAACAATTTATTACAATGAAGATGCTAAACACGTTATGTATCACAGCTGACAGAACACTTCGAAGAAGCATCTTTTTAAGAAGGAAAATGCCAGGAAATTAATATTAAAGAGAAAATATGTGTTATTACTCTTAAAGGAGGGAAATAAATTTCCCTGGCAATGGCAAGGAGAGCATTGCTCTTACACGAGCCGGGAAAAATACTTTACGAAAGGGAGGATTCCATGGCATCCCCACACTGATTCTCATATTGGTGATAGCACTCTCTAAACACCTACAGCTAGCACACATTTGTTTGGTTAATGACATAGCAGCCCCTAATTTCCTAATGACGGCTGGTGGTATCGCTAGACGGAATGAACCTGCGACGGTTTCGTGTTGTTTTCCGCAGTATTGGAGTAAGTCAGAACCACTACACTCTAATCTTAATCAGCAACAGATAACTTATTCACGTGATAATTAAATTCCACTTATTTATTTGTGATTACCAGTAAATGTCGAGAGTTTAAACTACCGTAAGTCACTTGTTCCTAGTCAATTCGTTTGGTTCATCAGTCGGCGATAGCTTATGAACTGAGTTTCAGAGAATGTTATTTCGCTGGTTGGTATCACTGATTCATGCTTGGAGTATAAACTCTTGGGAACATTCTAATGATCGGTAACCGTGAAGGGAATCGAGCACAGGCGCTCTAACTGAGAGACAACAAAGCTACCCACTACACAACACGGGGGAGGTCGTTCCCAGGAATATTACAAGTTAAGAACCCGAATACAGTGGCAAACGTTTTAGAAAATTTCGCCTGTAATAAAGCATTTCAACATGGAACTATATTTCATTATTTGCTAAAAACACAACAGGAATTTCACGAATTAACATTTAAATACAAAAATATAGGAAGCAACATGATATTTTCTCTAAAATCTCCACATGCAGGAGTCTGTAGGTATACAGCTGTTATTGGCCGTTTTCTGTATGATAGAGCTTCTCCCCAAATCGACTGTGCCTGTGAGAATTGTAATATTGCTACAGTGGAAATAAATATGTTATGGTAAAAATATATCATCAACCAAACGTTAAAATTGGTGAGAGCAATGGCAATTTTAAAAGTGTGTTGACAAGAAAAAAAATCCGCGGAAAACACAGAGCACAGATGTGTCGTTTGAGGGCGTTGGCCACCGAAATATTACTTATTTTACGTTCTTACGAAATGTTGTTCGACATGTAGACATTAATTACGAGTACTGTTTCCTAGCATTAAAAAAAAACAGGAGAATTTTGCGTTTGACATCAAATTATTCAAAAAATATGAAGTGTAAAAATTTTATATTTGAGGAAAATGTCTTCATATAAAATGAGTACAAGGTGAACAATGTTTGGTACAATTGAGTAGTCAATTTCCAGAGAGTCCCTTTTCCACAAAAATATGACAATATCAAAGATTGGTCCTGTTGGTACCTTCCTAGACTTAGCTATGGAATGACATATGTTTTATAATTCCAAATAATCACGAAGGCCATTTAAACGCAGGCTTATAACTCATTCAATTTACAAAATAGCCCTTGTCCACAAACATTAAAGACAATTAATTTCATTTTAAGAGGAATTCTGGGTTTCAGAGGCCTCTAATATCTCCAGACAATGCTCGTGAGTAACAATAACACCCAGGCCAACATTCACGCAGCCACATTAAGAAATACACTCCATAATTATTTTTCTCTGCTTCCCGAAAATCAATGTACACGGACAAGGATCCTTTTGAAAATGAACTACTCAATTATAAAATTATAAATTTCTTGGGGCCCAACACCGTTAACGGCTCTAGTAAAGCCCCTGTCACACTGTCAAATTTTTGCCTTCATCTATATTTGACAATCAAATTTGAAGATAAAATACGGCCATCAAATTTTTCCTTCCAACAAATGTTATCAAATAATCTTGAATGTGTTTGACAATGTGTTACACTGTCAAATTTTTTGACTGCGAAAATCTAATTTTAATTATTATTTAAAAATTATTTTCATAGCGAGATATTTTTTTTGTTTTTTCATGCAGTCCATTACAGGAGTAAATGCAATGATTGTTGTAATTTATTTTCGCTTCTTTACTAAATATGAATTTTATTTATCAGATATGTTTCCTGCACAAAGAAGTTCAATGTATCTGAGTATTTAATAATATGTGCAATATCCACTTTAAGTAACATTTACGCCCAGAGTGCTTCTACATAAATTAATTATCTTCATAACCTACATATTTTCCATAAATTGTTCCTTACTTTAGAGATTTCATGTCAATTTTTGTAATGCACGAATGTGATTGGCTGGGACCGTCAAACATCAAATAAATTTATAGCCGGCCCAATCTTCAAGTGTTTAATGGAGACGTAATTCATCCAACTTTATCAGACATATATGACGACATAAATGTCCAACATTAGTTGACTTATTGGATGCAGTTTGACGGGGGCTTGAGAGTTACTGTTGAGGGCGGCTACACAAGCCTCCAGGTCATGAGCTTCATGACGGCGACATCGGACTCCTGCAGAGTGTTCTTGAAGGCGGGCTCGCCGTCCAGGAGGTACTCGTCGTAAGGCACGACGCGTGTCGTGTCGAAGCCGACGCGCTCCGCCAACTTCTGCGACTGCACGGCCGTGAAGAGGGTGACGGTCAGCTTGAGCCCCACGACGGCTCCGATGTCCCGGCGAGCCCTCAGGAGCTCCTCGCCGATACCTTGGCCCCTGTACGCGGGGTCGACGGACAGCATCACTCCGAACATGTACTCCTCCACGGAGTATCGCTGGTACAGGTCATCCATGCGCGAGATGACGTCCAGGGCTTCCCGTAGTTTCTTCAGCGCCTCGCCGCACTGTAACACACACCCCTGTCTGTCGGCGGGCTGGTTTTAAACAGTAGTTAACACTGTGGTTATTACTACAGAGGACCGCTGGCACAGGTCCTACATGCGCTAGATGACGGGTTTGATTCTGGTAAGTCATCAAGCGACACCCAAAGACGATTATTCCTTTATTTCTGGAGCTAAAAAAATCTTGCGGAGTGGTACGTGATCGAAATGCCGACCCTTGGGTCGCCAACTGAGCTATTAGAGTATGTATTACGTAAGAGTTTAAAATAAGTATTTGTTATTTGGTATATATGCAAAAACAATCTCTCAAAATTTTAAAAAGTTTGTATATTAAAATATTGATATATTTAATAAAATTATCTATATTTATATATTTTGAAAGAATTTCTACATATCCCATTTCATCAAGCAAAACAATTATATGTATGTACGCAAATAAATAAAAATAATATTTAACAGTCATAGACATTCATTAACAATTTACAAAATACATTCAAGTTAGAGATTTAATATTTTAATCAATTTTCAATCAATTTTATTTAACTTCTATTATTTATAGATATAAATTTATCAAGCTACGAGTCTACGGACGCGTATTTTCAGTGATAATTAGATTATGTTGTCACAGCCATAGATTAGTTATAGCATACTTATACACTGGTGTAAAATGAAAAATGAACACCATTAAAGCGGTGACGTAGAAACGCCATTTGCGCACGGGGCACTGATAGGAGGGCGGTACACACAACGATTAACAGTGCTGTGCTGTGGACAGAGTAGGAACAGCGTACTAGGCATAACACCGCTGAGCCCAATACAACAATTGTTGACTCGTAGAATGAGTACTCTGTTGTTTCAAGCAACCGCCTGTGTGTAGTAAGCATTTTATACATTCCACGACGGCAAAGACGACCACACTTCGTGGAATAAACGGACTTTGAACGAGGTCGTGTTGTGGGCCTGAGGGGAAGGCTGGATGGTCCTGGATGGTCCTTCCGAATAATGTGGAGTGTCTGCTGTGCATCATTGGTGATCCAACGATGGTGCACATGCTCGTCAACCTCATCAACCTGGTTCCGGACGGCAGCTGCATACAGACTCCCGCCTGGACCGCCGCATCAGACGAGCAGCCATTGCTGATCGCACTGCGACCGCCACACATGTTAGGGACACTTGCACCCAAGGTATGAGCCAACCATTTGCTGGACTCTGGGCTACGATCAAGGGTGTCGCTCACCAGGCTCATCGCGGTGCAACCCGCCTCGGATGGTGTCGCGAACGACGCAACTGGAGGGATGGATGGCGTGGAGTTGTGTTTTGTGATGAGAACAGATTCTGTCTTGGGGCCAGTGACGAATGTTCGCGAGTGCAGCGTCGACCAGGAGAGCGGCAACAACCAGAGTGTATACGGCAGCGACATACGGGACTAACTCCTGGCATCGTGGTCTGGGGGGCAACAGCCTACAATAACCGTACGCTTCTGGTGTTTGTTGAGGGAACACTGAACAGTGAATGCCACATCCATAACATCATCGAGCTCATTTTGTTGCAGTTCCTACAATACCAAGGAGATGCCCTCTTCCAGCAGGACAATGTCGGTGCACACGGGTCTCGTGTTACCCAATACGCTCTCGAAGGTGTTCGTCAACTCCCTTGGCCAGCATGATCACCTGACCTGTCCCCCGTTGGGGACATGATGGCACAGCGTTTGGTGTAGTCTGCAATACCGGCAACAAACCTCCACCAATTGCAACAACAGATGGAATTAGCGTGGAACACTATTCCCCAACATAACATCTGACACCTTAATGATTGTCTCTACGTACGAGTGCAAGACTGCATTGTCGCTAAAGGCGGCTACACAAGATACTGGCATCGTTGTTGAAGACACTATGTAGCCTCTGTCCATAGGTGTAGGACTCTGTGATCATTATCATATACAGTGTACAACCTATATAATTATTCATTACAACATCCATTCACGTGGGACCATTGTGTCTGGGTGTTCATTTTTCATTTTCCAACAGTGTATATATATATATATTTATTTATTTACTTAATTAAAATATTTATTTAAATTTTAAAACCTATAGACTTAAGTGTATCGAGCGAAGTGTCTACGAACTCGTATTTTCAAGACGAATTTGATTATGGAATTACAACAGCCAAATAAAAGCATAATTTTATAAAATAAAAGTTATGTATTTCATTTATATTTATTTTTATTCAATTTCTAAAAGCATGTGTATCGAGTAACATGTCTACAGATTCGTATTTGTTAGACAGATAAGAATATGTCATCAAAAAATATGATTATGTTATTACGCCAGATTGGATTTTATGGACAAATAAATGTATTAGTGAGATACCATGTGTTATATATTATTTACACTTTTTAGACAACATACTTAATTTAGTAGGCATAGGCGCGATTTTTAATTTTTTTTATCTGAGACGCAAGTACAGCACAGTGGTTGCCTTACCATAGGTAATGTTTTAAGTGCAGTATGCCTATATCTGAACCCCACGAACTTATAAGCATAGTTAAACATCATTTCCGAACCGTTTAAGTTGTAGTCACCAAATTCGGACCGTGGGTACTGCTGCTAATACTAATCAATGTGATATGGCTCATTATTACTTTAACCTTGTTATAAGCATAGTTAGTTATTATATACGATCCATTAAATTTATAGTCATGAAGTTCATATCATAGGTATCGGCTCTTGATTTCCAACAAGGCTATATGGTGCATTATGTCTTAAGCCTTGTTACAAGCATAGTTGGCTATCATTTACAACCCATTGAAACTATAATCATTAAATTCATATCACAGGTATCACTCCAAACTTCGATCACTCTATCAGGGTCTGTTACGCATTTAGCCTTCTTATAAGCATGGTTGCCCATCATTTGCCATCCTTTGATGCTACAGTAATCAAATTCGTGTCATAGGTNCCTTCTTATAAGCATGGTTGCCCATCATTTGCCATCCTTTGATGCTACAGTAATCAAATTCGTGTCATAGGTATCGCTCCTGACTTCGATCAATCTTTCAGGGCCTTTATGCCTTAGGCCTTATTATGAGCATAGTTAACAGACATTTTTCAACTGTTGAAGTTATAGCTGCCGAATTCGTTTTATAGGTATCGCTACTGACTTCGATCATCTTCATATAGCCCATTTGGTTTTAAGACTCCTTATAAACAAAGTTTGTCGTCATTTTCATAGTGTTGAATTTATAACCCCCAAATTCGGACTGTAGGTTCTGCTCCTAACTCTGATCAATGGGATATGCCTCGAGCCTTAAGACTTCTTAGCAGAGTAGCCCACGTATTTATAAATGTGTCTGAGNCTCTGATCAATGGGATATGCCTCGAGCCTTAAGACTTCTTAGCAGAGTAGCCCACGTATTTATAAATGTGTCTGAGACCTTATATAGAAAATAGGTAACATGTCAATTTCCTACATATGGCATTATATTATAAACCCTCTTATAAACATAGCCATCCCATTATTTTATGCAACTGTACGTCTTACGTACCTAAAAATTCAATTCGTAACAAGGAATGAGAGAGTTTGAAAAAAAACAAGATGGAATGACAGAGCATGATATCAAAATGGAATGATAGAGCATGAAATAGCATAATACAATGACNAAAAAAAACAAGATGGAATGACAGAGCATGATATCAAAATGGAATGATAGAGCATGAAATAGCATAATACAATGACAAAGCATGAAGTGGAAAATTCTAGGAACACGATAGATGGAAACAAGATGGCGGCCAGAAACTAAATGGAGACCGGAAATAATATTGCGACCGTAAACAAGATGACTCGCCAAGATGGACACAAGATGGCGGAATCAAAGATGGCAGCCGATTCGCAGATCCACAGCCTCCAGCCCTTGCTCTCGGAGCCCCATAATCCATCTACTAAGGTGCGTGAAAAAAGAAAAAAAAAAANATCCACAGCCTCCAGCCCTTGCTCTCGGAGCCCCATAATCCATCTACTAAGGTGCGTGAAAAAAGAAAAAAAAAAGTAAATTCTTACTCTTGTTGTGGGTTACCATTGAGTTGTCGTATCCTTCGCCCTTGTATTTGATGCNAAAAAAAAAAGTAAATTCTTACTCTTGTTGTGGGTTACCATTGAGTTGTCGTATCCTTCGCCCTTGTATTTGATGCACAACATGTTGGCGCCAACGACCTTGGGCTTGGAGCTGCCCTTCTCCTGCGTGAGCGCCACCAGCGACACCTTGTAAGTCCTCGCGACTTCTCGCCAGACGTCCTTGATCTCGCGCACGGACCGCTCGTCCTCCAGGAACCTCGCGGCGCGGCAGATGGGCTCGTCGCGCAGGGAGAACTTCACCATGTGCTCGATCACCTCCTCCAGAAGGTCCTCGGTTACGTCCTGGATCCAGAACTCCGGGACGTCGTCCCCGGCCAGCGGCTTCTTGCCCTTGAACCTCCGCCACACGGTCGGGAATGGCACGGAGTCTGGTCTCTTCCAGCGGCCGTCGGACATCGCGGCAGTTGGCTTCTCTGCTCTCAGTCCTTCTACCTCTCCGAAGACGTCCTGGCAGGAACGTTCACGACGTCTCTGGAACATGGTGACACGTGTATTAAAAGGATACTGTTCGTGGTGTTTTGAACAGTTCTGAGATCAACCTTTGAAAAACGTCACTACCCTTGTTTGGTATTTCCGGATGTAACTGACAGGCTCAAGAAAGAATGGTTCAACGTGAACCACTGTGTGGGACAAATGCTAACCGGCCACAGAAAATACAAGGCAAAATTACACGGATTCAGCCTGGTTGCGAGTTCTGGTGCGCTCCTGTTCAGACGTGCCTGTGAAAGTAATTAGTTTTTTCACCGTCAGTATGAGACAAGCCCTGTTTTTCGTAACATTGGAAGTTTTAATACTGATGTTGCTAAATATGATAATGTGTTTATTAAGCGAGTTACTCAAGCCCAGGAAAGCTATGTTATGTTGTCTTTAATTTACAGATTTGCTTTTCAAGGTATGACGGCCAATCCAGGTTGCGGGATTTTGGAGGTTTGTTTTTATCGTCGTTCATCCTGGTGTTGCTGTCAATTATTTTACTCAAATTTATTTTCGTGACGTATTATGTTGGAAGACTTTCACTCTACATGAAAGTGTTTTAAATCAAACTGTTATTGTATCTATTGCTCAGGCTCCCGTATTGTGTTCTAGGAAAAGNCTCTACATGAAAGTGTTTTAAATCAAACTGTTATTGTATCTATTGCTCAGGCTCCCGTATTGTGTTCTAGGAAAATAATGACGATGGAGTTAGGTGATGAAATTTGGATGTTTCATAAATTAGTTGGTACTACTGGTGACATTCATGTTCTTGGTCATGTACAATATGTTTATACTACTTGAATAAAGGATTCGTGAACGTGCTAAGATCGAGGACATCAAGATCAAAACGAAGGAACTGTTGTCAGACTACAATATGGCAGAAATTGACTGGAAAGAAGTCCACAGATGGCGAGGCACCATGAATATATTTGCAAGNTGTCAGACTACAATATGGCAGAAATTGACTGGAAAGAAGTCCACAGATGGCGAGGCACCATGAATATATTTGCAAGCTTCGCCCGAGAGACGGGCAGAAGACTCGAAGGGTTCGACGTCTGGCTCGAGGGCGAAGAGGAAAGGGGTAGCTTGCACAGTGCGGAATCACAGGAAGAATAGGATCGCTGAGTCAAGATGGCGCTTCAATTGGGGGCAGTGGTCTTCACATCTAAGATGATAGCAGAAGCATGGTTGTTCTTCCCTAGGCGACAGCAAGTGCAGCAAGTGGGAAATGCTACACGTCGAACTGTATTTGAGCTAACCAGAACAAGACTGATACAGGTGTTGAATAAGGATGTTCACCTGGATTAGGGTCAACAGCGATCTCTTTCCGAGGATAAGACCTATGGTGCCGAGTGAGGGNATTCGAAGAGAAGAGGAAAAACTCAAACAAGAGACAGGAGATGGGTGACAGTGGATCCAGCTCCCTTGTACAACATTGTGGAGTTGGGGCAGCCATTGCTATAGTAATTAGACGAACTGATGGAGACCATAGGATACTGTTCCCCTACACCGAGCAACATTATAGAATACCACTGGCTACAAACAACATACCCAGTAACAAGGAAGAACTGGAGAAACTTCTTAAAGAGTTCTTCGTGAGAAGAGGTAAGAAGTTTGACCTGGAAGAAGCTANTTCGAAGAGAAGAGGAAAAACTCAAACAAGAGACAGGAGATGGGTGACAGTGGATCCAGCTCCCTTGTACAACATGGTGGAGTTGGGGCAGCCATTGCTATAGTAATTAGACAAACTGATGGAGACCATAGGATACTGTTCCCCTACATCGAGCAACATTATAGAATACCACTGGCTACAAACAACATACCCAGGAACAAGGAAGAACTGGAGAAACTTCTTAAAGAGTTCTTCGTGAGAAGAGGTAAGAAGTTTGACCTGGAAGAAGCTAGGAAAGAAGCGGCCAAAAGGTATGGGAGACATACTTTTGATTACTCGAAGCCTTTTACCGGTTACAAGGTTGTAAGGTATTAAAGGCGGGTAAGTCAGAGGGATAACGGAATATCTACTACTCCAGAGGGTTTGGGCCTGGGGAGCAGGGCAGGTGGTGGTCAAACTTGCCTGTACCCCCCCCCCCACCTTCCCCTACTTTGCACACCGAACACTCCGTCGTGGAACTAAAAAAGGGGGGGGGGCTGACGTAAGTATCTTTCTCTCACTCACCAAAATAAACAGTACGGTACTCGTACAATAGTTTATTATTTTTACATTTCTTCACCGAGTCCTCTGCACTTTGGCTAAGCAACGTTTACAATATCGTAAGTGCTGCCCAATGAAGGTTTGTGTAGGCCCAAAAAGTTGGGTTATCTACTCTATCAGTCAATTAGCCAAATAAAATTGTAAACAGTGCACTCATGTAATGGATTCAAATATGCAGGCGTTTTGAAATCACACAAACACCGTCCGCAAAGAATTTTTTTGGCACGAGCAGCCTTGGTGTGAGATCGCTAGATGAGTCGGCTTGGATTGGGTTATAGTATATAAACACGTTTTCATGGCTGAAAATAATAACCAGTACAAAGTGCGAATAGGAGCATTGGACGTATTCCACTTTTTTCACTCATTAACTGATGGAAAACATTTTCAAAGCAATGTAAACATCAGTATAAACTTTTATTTCCAGTCGAAAAGTATTTATATTAAAAAAAACTGTCCCACAGGGCCTATTCTATTTTTCAGCATCTCAACATAGAGATAGAAGGATTTGCGTCTTCTGAGCATGACCCCAACACTTACTCGCCTGTCGTTAGTACATGGTCAACAGTAATGGACGTGTTCGTTTACATTTTAATTATCATAACAAACACCCTTATATACGAATAAAATACTTTGACTGTTTTAAATATATATTACTTGCATTTAAACTAGGTAAGTCCGCATGCTTTCGCGGCCATCGTCGGTATATTATTGGCTTCTGGGTTGTAGCCGCGTTACGGTCGTTATTTCGCCGACGTTTCGGAAGACCTTGCAGCTTCAATGTTCAGTGGTAAGTAGCAGCAGGGCAGGACAGACGCACGGAGCTTCAGCAGGCCATAAGTTACTGCTGCGACTTACGTCTGAAGATGGAGGCCGCAAGGTCTTCCGAGACGTCGGGAAATACGACTGTGGCGCGGTTACAACCCAGAAGCCAAGATTATATATGTTAGAGGAAGTGTGCAAATATCTAAAAAAAAAAATACATATAGGCCGTTCACGGTGAACTGAGAACTTTCAAAAGTCCTGCTTAAGATCTACTTATATGCACGCTGTGTATCCTTCCGCCATATGTAAAATTAACGTTGCTGTTAGCCTGATCACTTTATTCATGCGACGGTCGAGTTAAAATGTGAAAATATTAGAAAAGTAAACATTTAATAAATTATGCAAATTCGCACACTTACATGCATCAAAAACGTGAATCAAAAGAAATAAACTGAACCATTCAGAAATGTTTACATAAACATATTTATTTCAACGCTAAAACAAGAGACTACTTTCCCTCCGTCGTTACCAACTTTACCTAGCGCATGCCAGTCAGTGTGCCCGTTAAAATTAGTAATATGCTAGGTATGGGTAGTGATATTTTTCAAAGGTTGATTTCAAAAGTGCTAATTTTACCGCGAATAGCCTATACCTACATAAACAGTTTCCTAACCTCAAATCTCACCCACGTTGTTTCTGACAGTGCAATCGGCAGGGAAGGAGCATCATAATGTTGCAACAGAGATTTGCTACTGCGCAACTTGGATGAGCATTCTACCACATTATCCCTCTACGAATGTCACCCCCAGACTCACCCCTTCCTTCCTTTTCCCTGCTTCTGCGTTCCTGCGTCCATAGTCTATAATACCCGGTATCCTCACACTTCTTGAATCGAACCTTTGAAAAAACACCCAATGTATGTGACGTACTTGGTTGTTTCCTAAATATGCCATGTTTCACAAGCATTTTGTACTTGTGTTAACATAAAACAACTCAATTTTGGGTCAATTAAATTTTACGTATATTTGTTCCCCCCCCCCCNAATTATAATATTTTATTTACAATTCATACGAATAAAAACAGGGAGAAAAAATATAAGATGTTTTGGTAATGGCAGTTAAGAAATAGTTCTTATGATAAATATTAATACACTGAGTGCGCACGAATTCAGTGCATCGTCCCTTGGTGTAGTTCTCTTAGATTTCGTTAAGGCGCCCGTTTACCTGGCGCTTGAACTGCGTTGCAGAGTGTTCCAAATACACGTTTTTCAACGAAACTACTAAGCGTGCGTCCAACGTGCTGATCTACGAAAAGAACACACACTTCAGACGAGAGCTGCTAAGTACTTTCAAAATATCACCTGCGTTAGAAACATCAATTCAGAGTACTCCAAAACCGCTAAAAAAAACGGCCTTTCCAAGGCGCTGTAGCTCAAAATGCACGCATCAGATACATACAAAACTACTATAGGCGCCTGCACTGAACCTTCCTAAAGACTTCCCACTAATAAAATAATATGGTCACCGCTGAAAGTCCCATAGGTACACGCAGCACGACGAGAACACTGCACGTCAGTTCAGAGCCTTGCGCTTAGCGGCGACGGCGTACTTGATGCGCGTGGCAGTGTCGCCCTTATCGCTCCCGCGCTTCTCGGCCTAAACGTGGGAAAAAGTTCCAGGTAGACGGGGGCCTTAAGCTTTGTTTGCATGCGGCGGAGGAATGTCCTGGAAATCGAACTTCAATAGCTTGAGAAAAGTTGGACGTAACCGCGAATGGGCTGTAATACGTGTTTCAAAGCGAAATGGCATTGTCACTATCTACTGCAGACGCAACTGCAGGCGGGAAGACCAGCATTTCGGAACTGAGCGTACGTGGTCAGTGCCGCGACATGTCACCGGTTGTAAGCTGGAGTGTCAGCTCCGAAAATGCATTGTTCTCGTAAAAGATAAACAATCGCTTCTAGTCCTTATCGTGTGGCTGAAGCTAGGGAAACCTAATAAGCTTGACTGAGCCACTGCATGTGAAACCCTCCGTAAATAATATTGATTCGTAGCTCGCAGCATAACGTATACACACGCGACAAAAAAAAAAATTTGTTGTTATACTTTCCGTGCCGAAATAACATCGTGAATATTTCTGCATCAAACGAACAGCCGAGAAAACAATTAATTTACTTATATTCTTTGGTTCGTCAAAATGTGCTCAGAGTTCGGAGAATTGTCGGCGATGCAGGGGGGGGGGGGG
>NQII01002062.1:122414-197292 GCA_002778355.1 Clitarchus hookeri
TATGTGTATATATATATATAAGATTAAAATGAACATGGCTACCGTCACAGAAAGTTTTAGACTTGCGCCTCTTTAAGAAATAAGAAACCGTTGCCTATTGAGGAATTAACCATTTGAAATTATGAAAAAGACGATAACGAGTGTGGGTTCTCGATACAGTACCTAACTTTGTTAAACTTATGTTTTTTTTTAAAGGCCATTCGCCATTCCTAACTAAAAGGTGCCGCGATGGTGTAGTGATCAGACTACTCGCCTCCACCTAGACCAGTGGTTCCCAACCTGGGGGCGATCGCCCCCCGGTGGGCGATTTGGGTTCTAAGGGGGGCGATATATTTGTGGGGGGCGANGAACCGAGCTCGATTCCCAGAGAGGTCGCTCCCGGATTTTGGCGTGTGTGTATCGTGCCGGACAAATGCCTCTAGTCTGTGGGTTTTCTCGGGGATCTCCCGTTTCCCCCACCCTTGCATTCTGGCGCTGCTCCATACTCTCCTCGTTTCACTCACATCCGCGTTTTTTTATAAAGAATAAAACTCTCAATACATCTTGCACATTACAACTGCTATTCCCGAGCCCTCCGACGTAACTAAGAACTATTTTTTCATACTGATGTATCTCATAATACACTGGGAAACATGCGAAACTATTACGGGGACCTGCACTGAAATTTTCTCCGGACTTTCCAATAATAAAATGATAGCGTACACGTAGCACGACGGCGAGACTGCACGCCAGTTCAGTTCTTTGCGCGTAGAGGCGATGAGAGAGTTGATGCGCATGTCTCGGTCGCCCCTAGCGCTCCCGCGGTTTTAAGGCCTCAGGCGGGCAAAATTCCCTCAACCAGGCGGCCGCCTTAAAGTGCCATAGGTACACGCAGCACGACGGAAACACTGCACGCCAGTTCAGCGCCGTGCGCGTAGGGGTGACGGGGAATGAGGTACTCGTGTCAGTGTCGCCCTTATCGCTCGCTTGCTTCTGAGCTCCAAACGCGCTAAAGGCTTGCCGGCGCCCAGATTTCTCATCCTGTACACACACGCGCACAGTTTGGCAAGACTGACTTAAGGAAGCTGTGTATAGTTTACTCACTTTCCTCGTGACCTCTTCGCAGCGACGCCGTGTCTGCAATGGCGCGGTGAGGAGCTGCGACCCGGGAGTTGCAGCGGAGTGTGTACGCAATGCTGATAGCCTTGAGGAGGGGGGGTGGTATAAAGGAGGGGCCGTGACCTCGCACGAATGCTGGGTCGCTAAATGGATAACAGTCCTCGCGAGCTGCGTCCCCCTCCCCCCTTACTATTCCCCTTATCACCCACAGAGCCGCCAACTACACACGCACTTATTGCGACGATTGTGTATGTCAGCGCCATGAAGGTCAACACTGCTGCCAACATTCGCCAACAGAATCTCTCTTAAGGCTCGGCTTGAGACTCCTTTTGCTGAAATTCTTCGTTTTCGTGTCATGATTTCAGTTTCGTAGGTATTATTGGAAACGTTTGATTATAGAAAATTTACAATTTACTAATGGTTTAATAAGTTTGTATCTGGTGTTCACTGTGTGTTATCTCCTACTTGGAAAAATGCAGGAACTTATTGATTAAATAAAAATATGTTCCTGACTTTTTACAAGAAGCAGATCCGCATGAAAAATCTGGCCAGATGGAACAAAATCCATGTCCTCTTTTTGCAGGACGTCTGAAAATCCTAATTTTCTTAAACGGCTGCGACATGCGAGGGCCAATATATAGCAACGGCGTCGGCGTCGAGTACAAGAGATAACTCCTCCCCCCTCCCCCCAAACACAAACACTTCCCAGCCAGTCTTTACACGTCTAAAGCGGCCGCGGTGGTTTAGTGGTTAGACTGCTCGCCTCCCACCAAGGCGAACCGGATTCTACTCCCGGAGAGATCCATTTCCGGATTTCCTCACGTGGGAATCGTGCCGGAAGATACAGCTGGTCGGCGGGTTTTCTCGGAGATCCCCCGTTTCCCCCATCCCTTATATTCCGGTGCTGCTCCATTCTGACCTCATTTCGCCCTCATCGGCTATCAAGACCTCGCTGTTAAGAGCCGCCCAAATCTATTCACCCCCTATCCAGGGCGGGGCTATCATACGAAGCTATTTCACGCCATTTGGACTATTGATGATCTTTACTGTATATGGCGATCTCATTACGGACCAAATCGCCGAATAGACATTTGTCACCGATTAGGCTAATTGTCAAATAATAAGGCCTAGACGCCCTACGATAAACTCTACTTTAAGTATTAGCCACCGCGGCCCCCCTCCCCAGGGAAGAGGTTCACCGTTTTGACCCTAGGTGCCGTAACAGAGAGTAGAGTGAAGTAACAGAGAGTAGAGTAAAGTAACGGAGAGCAGAGTAAAGTAACAGAAAGTAGAGTAAAGTAACAGAGAGTAGAGTAAAGTGACAGAGAGTAACAGCCGAGGAAAGCAAAAGTAAAAGGTTCTGGAACGAGCTTGATGTAAATAGCATTCTGTGTTTACAAATATGTACTGATTAAGCAACCAATATAAATTCCAAATTATTATTTTTACCTTTAGCCAAATTCTTTCTCTTTTTTAAATATCAGTTACATACAGAAACAGCTTTACTTTCGATAAATTAACCATAAACGGTATGTATAAAAATATAACCTTTATAAGAATTCACGTTGTAATAAAAATACAAATTTTATCACTTGTCATTTCCAATTTTCTCGTGTGTGTCTGTAAATAGAACGTCCACATTTCCTTTCAAATTTTTAAATTCTACTAAACTCTCCGCCATTTTCAGTTTACCCCTCGTTACTCGCTGTGGTTGTGCGCGTAAAAGTTTTACTCTTGCAAGATGCTCAGAGTAACTACTCTTGGGACAGTCAAAGAGGAAAGTTTACTCGCAGAGTAAACGGCGTTTCGGAACGCCGTCCGGTTGTGCTGNNNCTGGCAGGTAGGTTACCAGGCGCTGATTGGCTAACGGCGCGGCGTGCCGACATGTCGCTTGCCTGTGACGTCATTCTGTTTGCGGTATAAGCTGTTGTTTCGCCTCTGTATTCGCAATCGATCTGCGTTCCGGCGATACAGCGGCGCCGTACATCTGCGTCAACAAGCCGTGAGCGAGTGCAGAAACCCGACAAAATAAACACGCCCAAGATCGACGAGAGAGATAGAGCATGTGTCTGTTGCCACGCGCAAAGATGACGAACCATCAAGGAATCATTGAGCTGATTGGCCTGGAGATTAAATTTCACTATCGTTTGTACTGCTTTAAACCATTACTAGGGACCTACAGATAAACGCGTTGTTTTTAAACGGCAGTCTAAACTCCAAGACGTCGTGTGGTTGCTTGTCTTCTGCCATTGGCTGAAAACCTTGTGTGGCAACGTCTCAACGACGCTTTCAGCCAATAGCAAAGGCTCAATTGTTGAGCAACCAACCTACACTGCAGCGGTCACACAGGTTAATGACGCCGTAGAGTCGCCAATAGCCAATGAAAACACGAATTGTTCTCGTGTAGATATAGGGAAGTGAAGTCTAGAATGGTACCAAATAATAACGTGAATTTTCCATAGGGAAATCGAAATCAGGTTGGCCGGACGCCAGGATTCGAACCCAAGTCCTCCCGAATGCGAGTTCAAAGGTTTGCCACTGTGTTAGGCCTACTACTTAGATATATTTTTGTTTTGTTATATTTTAACTATTCAATTGTTAACAGTAAAGATCCTTGATAAGTTTACATTTTCTATGTCCCACCACGTTGATGTGAACTCGTCGTGATTGACAGTGATCGGCGACAACGTCCCATATAGAGCGATCAGTATAAACGCACACAAAGTCACACCCATGCCTTACCCGGGACTCGAACCCGGAACCCCTCGTACCGTAAGCCGGTGTGTAGCTAACGGCGCTAGGGATGCTGGCTTCAGATCACTCGGTCTGAAGATTTAAAGTGTTATAGCGCGCTCTCATAGTCCATTCACGGTTACTTCCAACTTTCATGAAGCCCTTCTTAAGTTCTACTTTCAGGCAGTTCTCCCGTTTATAATGACTCCGCTATCGACGATCATTTGAACCACTCGTTAAAAATACACACTAGTTTGTAACAGATCTCACATAAGATTGTTTGCTATTAATTAAGAAATTTTAAAATCAACGTTCGAAAAATAAAATCTCTGATCGTTAACTGCATATATGCTATTGTGAACGCTGCCATGCGTTCTCTCAGTCAAGTTGGCAACAATNAAAATCTCTGATCGTTAACTGCATATATGCTATTGTGAACGCTGCCATGCGTTCTCTCAGTCAAGTTGGCAACAATGTAAGTGAAACTGTTATAAGTCTTGGCGTTGTATTGCGAGCGTTATGTTTAAATTTATGGTAAGTCAAGTATAGGCTGTTCATGGTAAAACGAGCTTTTTTGAAATCCCTGCTTAAGATCTACAGTGAGGAGAAAAGTAGATCATAATCAGGGCTTCCAAAAGTGCTCGGTTAACCGTGAACAGTGCTATATGAATCTAACGGGCACTGAGAAAAAAAAATTACCGCTCTTAGATAAGGTATGCACGTGAGTTACAGGAAGTTGGAGTCCATAAAATGCAGTTATGTAGTTTCCTAACCATAAACTAACTAGTCTCAAGTATACTTACTTAAGTACACTTTTAATTACCGAAAACATTAAAATTAGATACTTCCGATCGCTACACAAATACAAAAATATAACCTATGTCACACAAATGCGAGAAGCAAACAATGGGGATATAATTACTCCTCGTTAAATTTGNAATACAAAAATATAACCTATGTCACACAAATGCGAGAAGCAAACAATGGGGATATAATTACTCCTCGTTAAATTTGATGCTTTAAAAATTATTGTTTTCGCAAAGGTAGTAAAATAAATGAAATACATTTATCTGTTGTTAGCAAAATGGTTNGGCAGGTAGGTTACCAGGCGCTGATTGGCTAACGGCGCGGCGTGCCGACATGTCGCTTGCCTGTGACGTCATTCTGTTTGCGGTATAAGCTGTTGTTTCGCCTCTGTATTCGCAATCGATCTGCGTTCCGGCGATACAGCGGCGCCGTACATCTGCGTCAACAAGCCGTGAGCGAGTGCAGAAACCCGACAAAATAAACACGCCCAAGATCGACGAGAGAGATAGAGCATGTGTCTGTTGCCACGCGCAAAGATGACGAACCATCAAGGAATCATTGAGCTGATTGGCCTGGAGATTAAATTTCACTATCGTTTGTACTGCTTTAAACCATTACTAGGGACCTACAGATAAACGCGTTGTTTTANCTGGAGATTAAATTTCACTATCGTTTGTACTGCTTTAAACCATTACTAGGGACCTACAGATAAACGCGTTGTTTTAAACGGCAGTCTAAACTCCAAGACGTTGTGTGCTTGCTTGTCTTCTGCCATTGGCTGAAAACCTTGTGTGGCAACGTCTCAACGACGCTTTCAGCCAATAGCAAAGGCTCAATTTTTGAGCAACCAACCTACACTGGAGCAGTGACACAGGTTAATGACGCCGTAGAGTCGCCAATAGCCAATGAAAACACGAATTGTTCTCGTGTAGATATAGGGAAGTGAAGTCTAGAATGGTACCAAATAATAACGTGAATTTTCCATAGGGAAATCGAAATCAGGTTGGCCGGACGCCAGGATTCGAACCCAAGTCCTCCCGAATGCGAGTTCAAAGGTTTGCCACTGTGTTAGGCCTACTACTNTACTATTCAATTGTAACAGTAAAGATCCTTGATAAGTTTACATTTTCTATGTCCCACCACGTTGATGTGAACTCGTCGTGATTGACAGTGATCGGCGACAACGTCCCATACAGAGCGATCAGTATAAACGTACACAAAGTCACACCCATGCCTTACCCGGGACTCGAACCCGGAACCCCTCGTACCGTAAGCCGGTGTGTAGCTAACGGCGCTAGGGATGCTGGCTTCAGATCACTCGGTCTGAAGATTTAAAGTGTTATAGCGCTCTCATAGTCCATTCACGGTTACTTCCAACTTTCATGAAGCCCTTCTGAAGTTCTACTTTCAGGCAGTTCTCCCGTTTATAATGACTCCGCTATCGACGATCATTTGAACCACTCGTTAAAAATACACACTAGTTTGTAACAGATCTCACATAAGATTGTTTGCTATTAATTAAGAAATTTTAAAATCAACGTTCGAAAAAAAAAATCTCTGATCGTTAACTGCATATATGCTATTGTGAACGCTGCCATGCGTTCTCTCAGTCAAGTTGGCAACAATGTAAGTGAAACTGTTATAAGTCTTGGCGTTGTATTGCGAGCGTTATGTTTAAATTTATGGTAAGTCAAGTATAGGCTGTTCATGGTAAAACGAGCTTTTTTGAAATCCCTGCTTAAGATCTACAGTGAGGAGAAAAGTAGATCATAATCAGGGCTTCCAAAAGTGCTCGGTTAACCGTGAACAGTGCTATATGAATCTAACGGGCACTGAGAAAAAAAAATTACCGCTCTTAGATAAGGTATGCACGTGAGTTACAGGAAGTTGGAGTCCATAAAATGCAGTTATGTAGTTTCCTAACCATAAACTAACTAGTCTCAAGTATACTTACTTAAGTACACTTTTAATTACCGAAAACATTAAAATTAGATACTTCCGATCGCTACACAAATACAAAAATATAACCTATGTCACACAAATGCGAGAAGCAAACAATGGGGATATAATTACTCCTCGTTAAATTTGATGCTTTAAAAATTATTGTTTTCGCAAAGGTAGTAAAATAAATGAAATACATTTATCTGTTGTTAGCAAAATGGTTCCAATTAGCGCATGTAATTGTTAAATGTTTGAAACGAAACACTTAGAGTATCTACACCTACCTTATCGCCAGGATAGCAAAAACGAAGGGTTTAGCCTGCCGCGAATAACTTTAAAAACCACACAAGTCATGGAAGTTTGTGGTAGAGTAGAAGTACGTTCATAGTTTCCAGATTTCATTTCAGTACCAATTAATTGTACTCAAAGAAAATGCTGTACTTAAAATGAATAACCTATTATTCCTTGGCATCGTGTAAAGACGCGATACCTACATTTTTCCGGGGCCTGTTGAAGATTAAATCAACTGTTCTACTCATCTCCATTACTTTTATTTGCGATATACTGGCAGGTGTATTAACATCATCGAAGTAAGTTTGCTCCCGAACGCAGCTTCCCATTGCATCTTATTCCCCGCGGGGATCCCTAGCGTGTTCTTCAATTCAAACTTCGCGTCAGCGCCGACTTTGCAACGGAAGTTGGCAATATTTCTGCGCAGGGCTCTCTCTCTTTTCAATTACATCGAAGAGAACTTATTTCTTCAAATTTGTCTAAAAATTTCATTTTTGGTTGTTGTAACGAACAATGAATGTGCGAAAACTAAATTGAAAATATAACACAACACAAATATCTGTTGGGATTGATAAGGTGATAATCGAAAAAGTCTCAAAATTTTATTTTTTGATATTTCGTGATAAGTTATGCAAAATTGTGATGGGTGTAGTTTTGTTGTGTCATTTATAATACGAAGTGCATGTACGAGTATAGCGCTCTTAATCTACTCATTACACTACGCGAGTCAGTAATTTAATACAAATGAGGATTTTCGCTTGAAAAGTTATATTAAATTATCTGTTATTATAAATAGAAATCTGTATAGTGAAAACTCTACTTATTTAATATGTAATGTTTCTGACATAAAATCTAATATATAAAATTCTCCCGTCACAGTGTTAGTCACTGAACTCCTCCGAAACGGCTGGACCGATTTTTATGAAATTTTTTATGTATACTCGGTAGGTCTGAGAATAGATTTATATCTATTTTTTACACCCCTAAGTAATAAGGGTGGCCACCCCCAAACAATTTTTTTTTATTGTTTGAACAAAATTTTTATTTTTTATTTTTTTATGATGTGGCATCAAAAAATACATACCCTCCTAAATTATCACCCTTCTACCACCAACACTTATTTTTTATAGCGATATTAGTAATTTAATAAATTTTACCCTAGGTCGATAACTGATCAATTATCATCGATCATTTATCGATCTAGGTTACAATTTATTCCCACCAGGTGTCTCCCAGTGACACAGCAAAACAACGTTTGCCGGGTCAGCTAGTAATCAATATAAAAATAGATATGCTGAAAGCCATAAACATATTTGTAAGTACGTGTAAAAGTGTGCGAAACCGATAAATTAATAGGTAATAGGCACGAAGAATTATTACTCCTCAGCACAAATGTTCTAATAGGATAACCTATGCGTTCACAGTCAGCAGATTTATTCACTACGCGAAAAAGCATTTATGTTATACGAAATAACTCCATGTTTATGAAAGTTATTACTCGTTTTACATAATCGAAAACTAACCGCCTAGTAAGTAAATGTTTGTTACATACGTGAGTTTTTGTACGTAAATGTTATTATGTTTTATCTGCTTGTTGTAGAATGTCAGGAACATATTTCTATTTTTAATAAGTTCCTGCCTTATTTCAAGCAGGAAATAACACACGGCGAATAGTAGATACAAAAGTATTAAACAACTATAGTCGTGCCGGCCTAAGTGAAAGAGAGAGACAGAACGACTTGCAAAGCACCAACAGGTAGCTGGCAAGCGGGCAGACGAATCTGCAGGCTCTCGCTACTACCTCCCGTGCCACCGTCGTCCTGTTGTTTCCTTTCCCGGGGATAAGTGGCCTTCGACATTGGCAGAGCTCCCAAGTCCTAAGTTACAGCGGTGCTACTATAGTACATTGTATATTTTCTGTAATCAAAATTTTCCAATAATACCTCCGAAACTGAAATTATGACACGAAAACGAATAATTTCTGCATAATAGTTAATACCGAGGTTTAAAAGGGCCGCCTACCTGGAGCTATTTTCTGCGTTTGAGGTCGAGAAGCGCGAGTGCGATAAGGTTGACTCTGCTCGCGCACCAAGTGCGCCATCGCCTCTAAGCGCAAGGCTATGAACTGGTGGGCAGTGTTCATGTCGCACTGCGTGTACCTGTGGGACTTCAAGCGGTGATCCTTCATGTTATTGGTGGAAAATCCGCGACAAGGTTAAACGCAGAGCCCTGATTATTTTCGTTTGTATCTAACGTTTTACATACGGTGCGTTGAAGGGGGGAAAAAGCCGTTTTTAGCTATGTTGGTGTGCTCTGAAATTGTATTTCTAGTGCTCGTGATGTCTTGAAAGTACTCAACAGCCCTCGTCTGAAGTGTGTGTTCCTTTCGTAGATCAGCACACTGGACGCACGTTCAATATTTTCGTAAACAAACGCGTATTTCAAACAAACTGCAACTGCAATGCAGTTCAAACGCCAGGCTGGCGGGGGCCTTAATATCGACAAATAGAAAATTATCTTATAGCACGTTGTTTGAACCCAGAATGGAAACAGGTGTTTATTTTCGTTATAATTAGCAGCGCACATGTATAAATATAGGTTTATATCGATTGTTGGTAATGAAGATTGAAAAAATGTGTTCACTTAGAGATATAATAATCTGTTAGTTGCTAAACTTAGAACTTGGATACTGGGTGTCTAGTTTTAGAATACTTCTCCTGTAAGACTTGAAGCGTTGAGCAGTAGCAACTGCATTGTGTACACATCGGTATAGAGCCAGGCAACGGAAAATTTCCAAGTTCTTACAGTTGCGCTTTAACGCCGCACACCCCGTACCAAGCAAACAACATAAGCATGGGAAACGTATTCACTGCATTTTCCAAGCATGTACACAAATAAATGCTCTTACCGAGACATCTGTCCGGAGCCACCTAAATTAAAGAAAGAAAATGTATTTGAGGAGGAGAACTGGATTAACATTTTTCTCAGTTTGAGGGGATTGATAGTCGTGAAAATTAAATTAATCTATATGCACGTTATTAAAAAAATTTTGTCTAAGTAATAAATATTTCTACTGTAGCATTAATAGCTGAACCACTCAACATGCTATCCCGAGAATACACGTTTACATCTGACATGTTGCACAATATTGTTATAGGTTGTAGCTGAAACGCCAATTACACCACCATTTGCAGAAACACTTGCAGGGTGCAATAACACAACTATTTCCGTGTGCTGTGACTGCAAGGCTCGCTTCAAACAAGGCAGAGAAGGGCGCGAAAAATAGTTGTACACTATGTTTTGAAATATTTTTAATCATTTGCTCGCGTTTAGTGCTAATAATATTACTCGAATGTCGTAATAGTTTTCGCTATTCTAAAACGGCCAAATATGACGACTGTCTATATTGTGTACGATTTTCAGCAGTTGGTCTGAATTTAATCTGTCTTTAATGTCTTGCTGACAACATTGTCCGACTGGATTCACTAAGTAACATTGTCGTAAAACGTTACTTTGTATTAGTCTCTTTGTTATCTTCGAGTTGTAAGAAAAAACGATAAAACGAGCTAACGTGCATCACTCATTACGAAGCGTTGTAAACATTGACGCTACACCACTGTGGAAGACAGGGTGGTTCATAGGGTCGTAGTTAATTCCTCCAAGCACAGACTATAATGTGACTTGAAGGTTGAGGGTATTGCAATAATGTAGTCGGTTGCTGTTTCATTTTGAAGGACGAATATATTGTCTGGAGTTTAAACAAGAACTACATACATCAACACTTCCGAGGTGTGGTACTCTAATAATTTTGGTTACTCGGATTAACTGCGGGCAACTTCGTGATGGAGGGAGGCTTCTCTGGACGGCGATTGTATACTTAGCTCGGGCTGCTATTGGCGCGGGTAGGCTGTCAGCTGGGGATGAGCTCCGGTGAGTTGGGCGGCCTTTGGAAAAAGGCCCGCGTATGTAGTCGTCTCCCCGGGACTGCTGTTCGGACTCGTGCTCACGTCTTCTCGCGATTCCTTGACGCAACTCTTCCCTTGGCGCGGTAATAATGAACTGTTTCCCTCTTCTCTCGTAAAGGGGCTTATATGGTCGCCAGCCTCCCTCCTTAAGTGTCGGCACGTGTCTCTATTATTGGCGGAAAGGTTAAGTTAGGGGGAAAGCAGAACAATGCCTTTCAAACACATGCCCTGGTTCCTGAAGGTTGAGGGGCGGGAAGGTGGCACTTTGCTCCTAGCTTGCTCTGTCAGCTATTCCTTCGCGGTGCGTGTTTTCTGAATTTAGGCGANCGGGAAGGTGGCACTTTGCTCCTAGCTTGCTCTGTCAGCTATTCCTTCGCGGTGCGTGTTTTCTGAATTTAGGCGAGCTGCGTTTCTCTATATCGTGAAACCTCTGCGCTCAACAGATCTCACGGGCTTGCTATAGGCGTAGGGGGATGGGAGGGTGGTAGGGAAGGCCTAAGCCGCAGGACACGTGTGACTGCGATTTGCCACCTGCCTTGTGACACGTTTCGGCTGAGAGGCGCTCGCAAAGGGGGTCAGCGAGGCTTCGATTCCAAAAGACGTCACACGTCAACATGAACAGCTAGAAATCTGCGTTTGGTATCAAGTTCAACCTGGTGAGTTCTGAAAACTTGCTATAGATCATTCACGGTAACTTCCAACATTTCTTAAGCCCTCCTGAAGTTCTACTTCCAGGATATTCCTTCGCTTCAAGCAAACAAGTCTCATCCAAGTCTATAAAATTACATCAAAGGGACTCGTGCACACACAGTGTAACAATATTTCGCATAAGAACCATTTCTTATCAGGCGTTACCAACACACCTATTTTATCACTGTTTTATTTACATTTATTATAAATAAAATATTATAATTTGTAAATAAATTATTAACACAATTTTAATTTAACCAAAAATATAGTAGACATGTTAAAACAAGTATAAAACGCCTGTGATACATAACGTAATAAGTAGAGACCTGAAAAATTCGCTGATTCATTTTGAGACAAGCTAGAATTCAAAACAAGTGTGTTTATATAACTTCAGCCATTGGACCACACGATATTCGACACCTCCTGGAGAACGCTGGCCCAATCGCCGCCTTCCACTGTGACAGCAGACATCCAACCTGCAGTTGATATCGGCATATTCGTACATAAGACTGTAGAGTTCAGCCTGCAGGTCGTTGAACTCGCGAAATTGTTCAGTTCTCTAATAATAAGTCATTCATGGTGTGATTTTTCAAAGGTTTTTATTCAAAAAGTGTGAAGAAACCGTGAATAGACTTTACCTTGCTGTCTTGTTGCACAGATCGACAGACGAAACCTTTCCAGCCATGAGCTCAGTCAGCTTTTGCAGTAATTGCGCAATTTTTCCAGTTTACATTTTCATAAAAACGCCGATAAAAATCAATATAAAGAAATATCTGCAGACATTCAACTCTTGCAGACATGGATGAACTTTCACCTAGCATTTGAAACTTCGATAACGTTACATTTATTGAAATTGTATCTTAATGCTCTCATAAAACTGCGATTTATTTCATCCTGTATTACCGGAACGAGAATGTATTAATCAACGTGAAGAATTACAAACGGACGCATTAATTGAACGGGACCAGGTATTACATGTTTTACGTCTGCGAGCAAGTGAATTATGAATGTGTCCTATATAATTACCCCTGCTGTTCTTTCCGTCCCGAGTGTTTCGCCCGGGAACGAGACGCAAGCGCTGCAGACACTCGTGACGTAATGACGTCGTGATTTTCAATCTGACAGTCGCTAGGAAGTGTGCCGTGCTGTGATAAGCCACTCGACCTGGGCCTGGACGGGGGACCGAGGAAGGTACACAAGGTCGACGATGGCTGCCCGGACAGCTCTGGCGGCCGCCTTATGGGCGTGCTGCGTGCTTCCGGTTTACTGCAGCAGAACACGTTATCCTCCAGGTCTCAACGATACCCAGCTCTTCTCCGTGTGAGTAGCAAACCCACTCTTATGGCCCTCTCACACGATCAAATGTTTCTTCAAATTACCTTCAATTTTCATTGTATTCGATTCATCGAATGTTATATTACGTCACAAAAAAAAANCAAATGTTTCTTCAAATTACCTTCAATTTTCATTGTATTCGATTCATCGAATGTTATATTACGTCACAAAAAAAAAACAATAACGTTCGATTTCTCTTTCAATGTCTTGAATGTCTCATTTCCTTCAAGATTTTCGTTTCGAACATGTTCTATATTTTCTTGATTCCAAAATTTCAGTCGCTGATCACAGCTTCTCTGNAAATGTTTCTTCAAATTACCTTCAATTTTCATTGTATTCGATTCATCGAATGTTATATTACGTCACAAAAAAAAACAATAACGTTCGATTTCTCTTTCAATGTCTTGAATGTCTCATTTGCTTCAAGATTTTCGTTTCGAACATGTTCTATATTTTCTTGATTCCAAAATTTCAGTCGCTGATCACAGCTTCTCTGGCAGTATTAATGAAAGTACTGTAATCTCACATAATAGAGTTGTGTGCACATATTTAAAGCTGTTACGAAATAAGGCCACGTGTTTTTTTAAAAAGAAAGTGTACAATGAAATAAATACAATTTGTTGGTTTTTCCGTGCATGAGTAGCAGATACTTCAAAAAAATTTCCTATTGGTATTTTTTTAAACTGGTTTCATTAAAAAGTTTGTGATAAATTTTTATGTGGAGACTTGAAAGCAAATTGATTGCAATTCATTGAAAGGCAAATGAGTGAATTTCTAGTTCAGTAAATTAAANTGTGCACATATTTAAAGCTGTTACGAAATAAGGCCACGTGTTTTTTTAAAAAGAAAGTGTACAATGAAATAAATAAAATTTGTTGGTTTTTCCGTGCATGAGTAGCAGATACTTCAAAAAAATTTCCTATTGGTATTTTTTTAAACTGGTTTCATTAAAAAGTTTGTGATAAATTTTCATGTGGAGACTTGAAAGCAAATTGATTGCAATTCATTGAAAGGCAAATGAGTGAATTTCTAGTTCAGTAAATTAAANATGTGGAGACTTGAAAGCAAATTGATTGCAATTCATTGAAAGGCAAATGAGTGAATTTCTAGTTCAGTAAATTAAAATTCAAGTAATTGAATTCAATAGTGTGAAAAGGCCTTAAATCTACGCGCTATTTCTCTGGCGTTATCAAACTTTTAGGGCACCCACCGCCTACTGGCTAACAGCTGTGAAATTTAAATAAGAAATCATAAGTTAAAGATAGGCGTTTCAAATAAAATGTATTCTTCGTGAATATTTTAGGATAAGATCCCTGCGAGCGTATATTCCCAATATAGATAGACAGTATGTACTTTTTTGTAAAACATAAATTTTAACAATTCCTTGCAAACAGGCTATAGTTGTTACGGAAACATCTCCGCTGGGGGGAAGTTCACCTAAAAAATTTGTGAATAAAACATTTTTTGAAACGCCTATATTTAAAATTAATGCACTGAGGCCGCCGAACCCTCATACGCCACCGGGNTGAATAAAACATTTTTTGAAACGCCTATATTTAAAATTAATGCACTGAGGCCGCCGAACCCTCATACGCCACCGGATGGCATTTAGTGTTGGGAGACCGGAAGCCGAAACTCCCATAGATCACTAGGTGTTTGTGAAGCAAAAGCACCCTGACACTTTCTCAAATCACTGGGTCAGCGGCAGGGGCAGTGTAATGTGGGGCTTTGGGCACCGGGCCCTTATTCAGGCGAGTTATTTGGTGTTGCCTATTTTAAGTACAATTACGTTTCCGTTGCACTGAGGCCAAATTTCCTCAACCCTTTCAGACCCACTTTAGTTTACAGTTTCAGGTGTTGCAAACAACAACATTTATGATGCGTGTTGTACTAAAGTCGACCCAACAGTTGTTTCGTTGCCATAGCAAATGAGCTTAAGTCTATATGTTCGGCTACAGTTATATGAACAAATTATGACCTGACTAGTAAGACGGAATGGGAATCATTTACCCACAGGTAAGATCGTTGGTCATTGAGTTTCGCAGTGCGCACGCAGTCCCTACACATGCGTAATGTCCACGATTGTGTACACTGGGTCTGGATGGGTCAACATGGGATTTCCTGTTTGAATTTCGCAGCTGCCAGTCGGTAGGCAGTGCCCTTAAGGCAGGTGGATTCACACGTTCGCAGACCACGCCGAACAGAGCGGATGGCTGCAACGACCAATCACAAGATTCACAATTCACCAGCCAATAAAAACTTGCGACAAGCCTGTCCTGTTTACTTCTGTTCCTAACCTAACCTCGTACAACACAGCCATATTTAAGCGTATCATAATTCAAAGCTGACATTTTCTATCAGGGAAACTTATCTTTAAGAACAAAAGTATTCATAAACAGGTGAATACAAACAACTTTCATTTCAGTGGAATATAATTAAAACATTTTCTTAGTAATTTTGTACACTGTTCAGCTATGTTCAAATTTTATTTCAGCCGTTAAAATTGAAAGTCAAAATAGCCCAAAATTTTAACATCGCAGGAAAACAGAAAGTCGGATTTCAAAGAAATTGCAAAAATGAAACGCTTGTGGAGTTCAAGAAAACACTTTAGCTAAATACAAACTTCGTGTCAAAATAACTTTTTAAAACTTTATACGATCAATATATTCAGGTAAGATACCTATCATATTTAAGCAAAAAAAAAAATCAACGTATTAATTTTTTTTTTATTATGTTTTCGTTGAAACCATGTCACGAATCCATAAAATATGTTCAAAATTAAGAAATATATTGGCTCTTGAACTGTTTTAACGGGGGCCGCAGTGATGTTGAGGTGCGGCTACTTGCCTTCCACCCAGGTGGACCGGGTTCGATATTCGGCGGAGCTGCCACCGGATTTTTGCATGCGGGAATCGAGCCCGACGATACCGCTGGTCAGCGGGTTTTCTCGGGAACCTCCCGTTTCCCCTCGTCCTCGCATTCCGGCGTTGCCACACGCTCACCTCACTTCGCCGTCATCGGCTCTCGAAGACCTCGGTGTTAGGAGCCCGTCCGAGTCTCTCCACTCCATTCCACTCCGACGACCTCGAACTCACCAAGTGGGCGTGGTCTACGAGCCGTGACCAATGAGAGGGCGGGTGCTCTTGCAGCCAGGTGGTGGAGGAGCTGGACTTGAGGTCCGGGTCGTACGACGCGGTCGTGTTCGTGACGAGCACCAGGCTGAGAGAAGGCAAGATGGCGCCCATCGTGAGAGTGCTAGAGGACGAGAGGAAGGTTCGTACACTTTCGCTGGTTCACCTGTTCCTATAGGCTGCTCGCGGTTATTTGAACACTTTCGAAAACAAGCTTCGAAAAATATCACTGCCCATACCTGAATAGTTTCATCGAGCACATACTGACTGCCATCCGCCCAGTAAAGTTTATAACGACGGAGAAAAAGTAGTTCCATGTCTTATAGTTAGGGGCAGTGATATTTCGCGAAAAGATTTCGAGACAAGATACAGTCCAAAGCACTGTAGGGTCGTCCAGCTTCTTTGATTGGCTAAAACATGTTCTGGCTCGTGTTAACCGTTTGCACACGAATCACGAAGGTTCAGTGTCGGAGTTACTTAGTCCTGAGTGGCTTGGTCAAAGACGGACACGGCACCAGCAGCCAATGGAGGTATAACAGCAGCTGAGGTGTGTATATAGTATTGAAGTCTACTGTGTGCTCAGATTTTTACGCGAAAAGTCACTGGCCCTAGTTATAGTTGAATTTAAAGTGTTAGGTTAACATTTGAAAATACTGAAATTATATATTTTGATTTATGTTTCTTTAACGAACATAAGTGCAAGAATCATCAAATTTGTCAGATATCTACTTCTCTAATATTTTCACAGATCCACTTCACCGACGCGTGGAAAAAAAAAATTTCAGGTCAATAGCAATGTAAATTTTACATATTCGGGTGGATATTAAACCGGGCTTTCAAAAGTGCTCATTTTACCGTGAACAGCCTATAATTGATTGAACTCACGTCTTTGTTTTCTGATTTACTTGCGATGCCTCTCGGGGTGTTTGGGCTTAGATGACATACAATACGCATGGATAGTAAACAGCAATGTCGCAGCTTTAACAACATTCTCTCTCGACTGGAAAGTCAAATTCTTTAGTAAAACAAATCGAACTGCAAACACTGGATGAGTATTGGTCAATAGTGAAATCGTCTTGTGAATTAATAAAAACATCTAGGTCAAGTATGCATTTCTTTGTTATTTTCTATTTAACTTATTTTCTCTCGAACGGGTAATTAATTATTCTTCAGAACCTCGAAATTTACTAGTGGGGGGCTATTATTATAGTTCAAAATTGAAAGGAAAAACTATTTATTTATGTTTAAACTGTTAACATTACAGATTTAGTTTTCAGTAAATAATTTAAATGTCTAACTGTGCTCGGTCAACAGAATATTTGAATCTTATACATGGGCATGTGTGGGCGTATAGACTAAAAAATTTTGGTATCATTATATATTGGAAAAACATTTTAAGCCTAATTAGAATGTCCGTTACAGTTCCAATGCTTCTAAATTTTGAAATGACGTCGCTTACCGTTGTTGATAAAAATGAACTACTTAAAATATTTAAACTTTAATTAGATCCTATCTTCCAAGGAAAGCATTCTAAGTTTTCCTTTTGTTTTTATATTGACTCTTTCTCGGAAAATCTCGATTACGTAGCCTCATACGACTATCGTTGAAAACCTCTCGGAGCAAGACCCACTCACTACACGTCCACTCGCTATCAGAGGCGAGAACATTCTGTCCAGACAAGGTCACAGAGTATCGACCTGTTACTTTGTATCTGGTGCCCACTTGTATCAAGTATTGTCAATGAGTACACTGCCCAAGTATCAGATACATTTAATATCAGTTTAACATTCGCCAGTGTGTTGCGTCTGCTTATCCATGTAATATTGATAAGATGATATTTTAATTGTATTTAAAATGTGCCGTTGATGCGGAATCCAATTTCTTAGTTTAGATTTTGAGACTGCGAAGTTAAGTGATTTAATTTTTTTAAAGTTGTTAATGTATAATTAAGTTTTCGTTTAAACGATTTGCACGTGTGTTAGCTGATAACGCGTGCACTTGATAGCACGCGTACCTGACAACACGCACACACAAGGTCACTCGAGAGACTGGCGAAGTAGCTCTCAGTGTAATAATATTTTGCATAACAAATATTTCCTACTAGGCATTGCCAACACGCCTATTTTCTCCCTGTTCTTATTCATACTAATTTTAAATGAAATATTGTAATTATAGATGTAATACAAGAAAAAAATTTAATTTAACCGAAATAAGTTGCTTTTATGTTAACATAAGTATAAAATGTTTGTGACAAATCAGATATTTAGGAAACAACCAAAACCGTTATACGCGGGGTAATTTCTAAAAGGTTTGATTTAAAAAAAAAAGGGTAAAGAGACCGCGAATGGACTGTTATCACCATCCATGTAAATGTAATTGTAATTGTAATATCTCTGACTTTTTACACAACCAGGAAAGCATATGATTTTTGTACATACCGTAAGCGAAGGTGACTTTGGTTATGGAGGGGGGTGGGGTGACTTTGTGACACACGATTTTTTTACAGTTATTTACACTTCCTTCAATTTAAAAGAGGCTATTCGTAATGTTCAGTTGTTCCATTGGCACCACTGAATAGCGGGACATTTAAATGTGATTTTTTTTTTTTTTATGTCACAAAGTCACTTGTCGCGTAGAAACCTCAGCTTACGGTATTTTTTTTATTACAATATTTTTTCAGTTACTCACTCCCTGAGGGTGAGAGTGTCCCTATTTTACACCCGTGAAATCAGGTCACGTTAGCCGTGAGGAGAATGTTCCGGCGTAATTCAATCGAGCAGCAGCGACACGGGAGCGGTGCGCCAGCAGGGCGTGTGCANTGCGTGTTGTACTAAAGTCGACCCAACAGTTGTTTCGTTGCCATAGCAAATGAGCTTAAGTCTATATGTTCGGCTGCAGTTATATGAACCAATTATGACCCGACTAGTAAGACGGATTGCGAATCATTTACCCACAGGTAAGATCGTTGGTCATTGAGTTTCGCAGTGCGCACGCAGTCCCTACACATGCGTAATGTCCACGATTGTGTACACTGGGTCTGGATGGGTCAACATGGGATTTCCTGTTTGAATTTCGCAGCTGCCAGTCGGTAGGCAGTGCCCTTAAGGCAGGTGGATTCACACGTTCGCAGACCACGCCGAACAGAGCGGATGGCTGCAACGACCAATCACAAGATTCACAATTCACCAGCCAATAAAAACTTGCGACAAGCCTGTCCTGTTTACTTCTGTTCCTAACCTAACCTCGTACAACACAGCCATATTTAAGCGTATCATAATTCAAAGCTGACATTTTCTATCAGGGAAACTTATCTTTAAGAAGAAAAATATTCATAAACATGTGAATACAAACAACTTTCATTTCAGTGGAATATAATTAAAATATTTTCTTAGTAATTTTGTACACTGTTCAGCTATGTTCAAATTTTATCTCAGCCGTTAAAATTGAAAGTCAAAATAGCCCAAAATTTTAACATCGCAGGAAAACAGAAAGTCGGATTTCAAAGAAATTGCAAAAATGAAACGCTTGTGGAGTTCAAGAAAACACTTTAGCTAAATACAAACTTCGTGTCAAAATAACTTTTTAAAACTTTATACGATCAATATATTCAGGTAAGATACCTATCATATTTACGCAAAAAAAATCAACGTATGAATTTTTTTTATTATGTTTTCGTTGAAACCATGTCACGAATCCATAAAATATGTTCAAAATTAATAAATATATTGGCTCTTGAACTATTTTAACGGGGGCCGCAGTGATGTTGAGGTGCGGCTACTACTTGCCTTCCACCCAGGTGGACCGGGTTCGATATTCGGCGGAGCTGCCACCGGATTTTTGCATGCGGGAATCGAGCCCGACGATACCGCTGGTCAGCGGGTTTTCTCGGGAACCTCCCGTTTCCCCTCGTCCTCGNGAGCCCGACGATACCGCTGGTCAGCGGGTTTTCTCGGGAACCTCCCGTTTCCCCTCGTCCTCGCATTCCGGCGTTGCCACACGCTCACCTCACTTCGCCGTCATCGGCTCTCGAAGACCTCGGTGTTAGGAGCCCGTCCGAGTCTCTCCACTCCATTCCACTCCGACGACCTCGAACTCACCAAGTGGGCGTGGTCTACGAGCCGTGACCAATGAGAGGGCGGGTGCTCTTGCAGCCAGGTGGTGGAGGAGCTGGACTTGAGGTCCGGGTCGTACGACGCGGTCGTGTTCGTGACGAGCACCAGGCTGAGAGAAGGCAAGATGGCGCCCATCGTGAGAGTGCTAGAGGACGAGAGGAAGGTTCGTACACTTTCGCTGGTTCACCTGTTCCTATAGGCTGCTCGCGGTTATTTGAACACTTTCGAAAACAAGCTTCGAAAAATATCACTGCCCATACCTGAATAGTTTCATCGAGCACATACTGACTGCCATCCGCCCAGTAAAGTTTATAACGACGGAGAAAAAGTAGTTCCATGTCTTATAGTTAGGGGCAGTGATATTTCGCGAAAAGATTTCGAGACAAGATACAGTCCAAAGCACTGTAGGGTCGTCCAGCTTCTTTGATTGGCTAAAACATGTTCTGGCTCGTGTTAACCGTTTGCACACGAATCACGAAGGTTCAGTGTCGGAGTTACTTAGTCCTGAGTGGCTTGGTCAAAGACGGACACGGCACCAGCAGCCAATGGAGGTATAACAACAGCTGAGGTGTGTATATAGTATTGAAGTCTACTGTGTGCTCAGATTTTTACGCGAAAAGTCACTGGCCCTAGTTATAGTTGAATTTAAAGTGTTAGGTTAACATTTGAAAATACTGAAATTATATATTTTGATTTATGTTTCTTTAACGAACATAAGTGCAAGAATCATCAAATTTGTCAGATATCTACTTCTCTAATATTTTCACAANTTTATGTTTCTTTAACGAACATAAGTGCAAGAATCATCAAATTTGTCAGATATCTACTTCTCTAATATTTTCACAAATCCACTTCACCGACGCGTGGAAAAAAAAAATTTCAGGTCAATAGCAATGTAAATTTTACATATTCGGGTGGATATTAAACCGGGCTTTCAAAAGTGCTCATTTTACCAGGAACAGCCTATAATTGATTGAACTCACGTCTTTGTTTTCTGATTTACTTGCGATGCCTCTCGGGGTGTTTGGGCTTAGATGACATACAATGCGCATGGATAGTAAACAGCAATGTCGCAGCTTTTAATCAACATTCTCTCTCGACTGGAAAGTCAAATTCTTTAGTAAAACAAATAGAACTGCAAACACTGGATGACTATTGGTGAAGTCGTCTTGTGAATTAATAAAAACATCTAGGTCAAACATGCATTTCTTTATTATTTTCTATTTAACTTCTCTCGAACGGGTAATTAATTATTCTTCAGAACCTCGAAATTTACTAGTGGGGGGCTATTATTATAGTTCAAAATTAAAAGGAAAAATTATTTATTTATGTTTAAACTGTTAACATTCCAGATTTAAGTTATTTACTGAAAACTAAATGTCTAACTGTGCTCGGTCGACATAATATTTTAATCTTACACATGGGCATGTGTGAGCATATATATTAAATAATTTTGGTATCATTATGTATTGGAAAAAACATTTTAAGCCTAATTAGAATGTCCGTTGCAGTTCCAATGCTTCTAAATTTTGAAATTACGTCGCTTACCGTTGTTGATAAAAAATGAATGAACTACTTAAAATATGTAATCTTTATTTAGATCCTATCTTCCAAGGAAAGCATTCTAAGTTTTCCTTTTTTTTTTTATATTGCCTCTTTCTCGGAAAATCTCGATTACGTAGCCTCATACGACTATCGTTGAAAACCTCTCGGAGCAAGACCCACTCACTACACGTCCACTCGCTATCAGAGGCGAGAACATTCTGTCCAGACAAGGTCACAGAGTATCGACCTGTTACTTTGTATCTGGTGCCCACTTGTATCAAGTATTGTCAATGAGTACACTGCCCAAGTATCAGATACATTTAATATCAGTTTAACATTCGCCAGTGTGTTGCGTCTGCTGATCCATGTAATATTGATAAGATGATATTTTAATTGTATTTAAAATGTGCCGTTGATGCGGAATCCAATTTCTTAGTTTAGATTTTGAGACTGCGAAGTTAAGTGATTTAATTTTTTTTTAAGTTGTTAATGTATAATTAAGTTATCGTTTAAACGATTTACACGTGTATAAGCTGATAACGCGTGCACTTGATAGCACGCGTACCTGACAACACGCACGCACAAGGTCACTCGAGAGACTGGCGAAGTAGCTCTCAGTGTAATAATATTTTGCATAAGAAATATTTCTTACTAGGCATTGCCAACACGCTTATTTTCTCCCTGTTCTTATTCATATTAATTTTAAATGAAATATTGTAATTATAAATGTAATACAAGTAAAAATTTAATTTAACCAAAATAAGGTACTTTTATGTTAACATAAGAATAAAATGTTTGTGACAAATCAGATATTTAGGAAACAACCAAAACCTTTATACATGGGTTAATTTCTAAAAGGTTTGATTTAAAAAAGGGCAAATAGACCGCGAATGGACTGTTATCACCATCCATGTAAATGTAATTGTAATATCTCTGACTTTTTACATAACCAGGAAAGCATATGATTTTTGTACATACCGTAAGCGAAGGTGACTTTGGGCATGGAGGGGGGTGGGGTGACTTTGTGACACACGATTTTTTTACAGTTATTTACACTTCCTTCAATTTAAAAGAGGCTATTCGTAATGTTCAGTTGTTCCATTGGCAGCACTGAATATCTGAAACATCCCAATGCAATAGGGGGACATTTTAAATGTGATTTTTTTTTTAAGTCACAAAGTCACTTGTTGCGTAGAAACCTCAGCTTACGGTATTTTTTTATTACAATATTTTTTCAGTTACTCACTCCCTGAGGGTGAGTGAGAGTGTCCCTATTTTACACCCGTGAAATCAGGTCACGTTAACCGTGAGGAGAATGTTCCGGCGTAATTCAATCGAGCAGCAGCGACACGGGAGCGGTGCGCCAGCAGGGCGTGTGCAGTGTTGAGTGGTGTGCCCACAGCTCGACGCCGCCTGGGACCGGCAGGTGGCGCTGCTGGAGATGCAGGAGGTACCCGGAGGACGGCTGGTTCACTCGCCCCCAGGTAAACTGGTCAGAGACTACCACGACGTCAGGAGCATCGCGGAGGCGACTGCCGCGGGCATCAAGAGGTGAGTTGGTTCTTCAACTATACTGTGCACCATATAAGAAGGCCACATTCTTGACAGTTGACAATCGCCGTGTCTTTTCGTTTATGTATCCATTCGCCATCAACAGGCGTGTCAAGAATAGGCTTTGATGCGGCGAGTCAGCGCGTCCAGGAGGTGCTGCTACGTGTGGCAATTGGTGAACTGCTTGGGTGGCGCTGCATTCGTAAACGGAGCTTGGTGGACGTGTGTAGGGTCGTTCGTAAACGCGGTACACGAAATATATGTTACTTTAAAAATTATACAGAGCTCGCGGGAAAATAAAATTATTTGTATATGCGCGTGAATACGTTATTTTAAACAACAAAACTATAATATGTTTCTGGGTGTAGTTCGGGATATGGATAACAGATGGCATGGAAGGGCATATTGCAACAGATGGTGCGCTTTTAACTCACAAGATGGCAGCACCTGGTTTGAGAGTCTGGAAATTTTGGATTTTTTCGTCACATTTGGATACGTATCGTTTTATTGTGCATCTCATTTTGAACACCTATACATTACTATTTTATCACGAAGTTTCGTTTCTAAAACTAAAAACTGCTGTTTTATGACCACGTAAAATAAAATGTATTAATTAATCTACGAACTCTTTCTTATCCGCGTATCTTCTGCTTGTGTGATGTGCTTCGGCACTGCTCTCAGAATAGCCAACGTAATATTAACTTTTGTTCGTTCGTGCATCAGCTGATACAGGATTTTGTAAATGGCAGGTTATTTTTTTTCAATATATTAGGTTGCCACTCACTGACTCTCAGAATGTGGCCTTCTTATATGAAATGAACTTATAGCCGCGGTGCGCTTAGCCGCGCTGGAGGCGAACATCTCCCTAATGCTGTTCACGGTAAACTGAGCACTTGTGAAGGCCGTGCTTCAGCTGGTCGCCCAAGTAGGCGGTGTGCACAGCTCCAGCAGAAAACAATTCATTGGAAAACCCGTCTGACGTGTCCGAGTGAGGGTCTGCTTACGAATAGCATTTAATAAACTTTACGCGTCTGTGTAGGTTTTCCAGTTCCTCCATATCTCTCTAAAGCGACGGCAAGGCTGCACGCCAGTTCAGTGCTTTGCGCGTAGAGGCGATGAGAGAGTTAATGCGCATGGCTCGGTCGCCCCTAGCGCTCCCACGCTTTTAGGCCTCAGACGTGCAAAATTCCTTCTACCAAACAGCCACCTTAGGTTCTGCTTGTATACACATTTCGTAATGTTACACCATATGTAGAATTAACATTGCCATGGGCCTCATAACTTTATTCGTACGTCAGTCAACTGAAACTGTAAACGTATTAGGAAAATAAGTAATTCAGAAATTTGCTAGTTCTTACACGTATATGTATTAAGAAACATAAAGCAAAGTAAATCATTTCATTATCCACAAATGTTTACCAAATATTTTTAATTCAACGTTAAGACATGGAACTGCTTTCCCTCTGTTGTTACCAACTTTACCAGTTAGTTTGCCCAATAAAACGTATGCAGGTAGGGGCAGTGCCATTTTTCAAAGGTTGATATTAATAGTGTTCAAATAACCGTGAAAATCATATATAAAATACTACAAGACTACATATCACCTAGCCATTCTGGATGTAAAATACCGAGCATTATCGTAGATCACAAGTGGTGAATACCACAAGTCACATTTCACCCAGCCATGTTGGAGGTATACAACAGAGAGTGTTATAAGAGATTACAAGAGATGAGCTTTCTTCACAGGCTACTATACAGTTCATCCGACCATGCTGCAGATTAACTACCGAGGGCTATCACTCACTGCTAAAGGCGAATAGCGTGGAACACGCTTTTAGCATACCGGCCTCTTGCATGGGTCATTTGAAAACAGAGATGGGATCCACAATTGATGGTGTACATACCCCACTCCCTTCCACTCATTAGTAGCCGGCGAATGCGTTTTGTTTTAGACATCTTTTCATTAATATTAGAAATCATTACTGTATACAGACCACAACTGAATCGGGAAAAGTCATCCCCAACAAAAAAAATTTTGTTTTTATGTTATTTATATTTATTTATGTTAACTGGTCTTTCAAGGGCCCATATCTAGATCCAGTCCATTCCTGTTGACAGACTTCATTCTTCCTACTGCGATTAGAGCGAGTCAGTGAAGAGATTTGGGCGGCTCTTAACATCGAGGTCTTGAGAGCCGATGAGGGTAATTGAAGCGAGTATGTAGCAGCGCCGGAATGGAAGGGCGGGGGAAGCGGGAGATACCCGAGAAAACCCACCGACCAGCGGCATCGTCCGGCACAATTCCCAGTTGCGAAAATCCGGAGTGACCCGGCTGAGGATTGAACCCGGTTCGCCTTGTTGGGAGACGAGCAATCTAACCACTCAGCCACCGTGGCCCCTACGGCGATTAGAGATTTATAATTCTAACCCCTGTGGATCCAACTCAAAAAGTACGCACCTAAGATGGCTTGTGGGTTTTCTCGAAATTCTCCAGTCTGCTCTACAAACACAACGTGTTGGTGCTTCAAACTAGGATATACGAAGCAAATATTAACGTAACTGTTATATTCTTGCACGTGATTAAAATAAGTTATTAAAAGTGTCATTCGGTAAGTATGCTCTGACGGCGGTGTTATATCGCGGTTAGTTCCTCACAGTTCGTGTTAACATGGAACCAAAATGTAATATATTTTCCTTATCATCTCTTTTTTTTGTCCAGGGCATTGGCCGCCGNAAAAGTACGCACCTAAGATGGCTTGTGGGTTTTCTCGAAATTCTCCAGTCTGCTCTACAAACACAACGTGTTGGTACTTCAAACTAGGATATACGAAGCAAATATTAACGTAACTGTTATATTCTTGCACGTGATTAAAATAAGTTATTAAAAGTGTCATTCGGTAAGTATGCTCTGACGGCGGTGTTATATCGCGGTTAGTTCCTCACATTTCGTGTTAACATGGAACCAAAATGTAATATATTTTCCTTATCATCTCTTTTTTTTGTCCAGGGCATTGGCCGCCGGCTCAAAAACTCCGCTGTTAGTACTTCCGGATCATGAATGGTTTCCTCGCTGCACTGTGGCATCTGTACTCGCCGCTCTTAAAGAACTCTACTTGGTGAGATTCGCAACCCAAGGATATATATATATATATATATACACCTATCTATCTATCTCTCTCTATCTATCTCTCTCTATCTATCTCACTCTCTATCTATCTGTCTATCTATCTCTATCTCTATCTATATATCTCTCTATCTCTCTCTATTTATCTATCTCTCCATCTGTATATCTATCTATCTCTATCTATATCTCTCTATCTCTCACTCTATCTATCTCGCTCACTCTATCTACCTCTCTCTCTATCTCTCTCTATATCTATCTATCTCTATCTATCTCTCTATCTATATATATATCTCTATATCTCTATCTATCTCTCTATCTATCTCTCTCTATNTCTCCATCTGTATATCTATCTATCTCTATCTATATCTCTCTATCTCTCACTCTATCTATCTCGCTCACTCTATCTATCTCTCTCTATCTCTCTCTATATCTATCTATCTCTATCTATCTCTCTATCTATATATATATATCTCTATCTCTCTATCTATCTCTCTATCTATCTCTATCTCTCTCTATCTCTCTCTCCCTCTCTTCCCTCCTGGTAGCATCATATGCATCATCCGATCATTTTCTACTTTATTTGCACGTATCTTTATATGCGCATGGTAAATATTCAATACGTGTTCTATCCCACTCCTGCCTGGGTAGCTGAGTCAGTAGAAGCTGACTACTCCTGACACTGAGTGCACACATTGGCCAAGCAAATTTACACCCTGAGCCTATATAGAACATATTAATCTGTGAAATAATATTCACTGAAAGTCTATCGATAAGCTACTACGGCCTGTCGAATCAAGCAAATGAACTGGGAACAAGTGACTGATAGTAGCGGCATTCTCGAGAGTCAGTGGGAATCACATTTAATTCGGTGAAATCCAGCGATCATATCAATCAGTCATCTGACACTGATTGCCAGTAGTGCCATTTTCACTGGTTTTCACTGATTTGGCTCAATTTTCACCATTTCAGAGTTATGGTGTGGACTCCTCTACAAATACTTGCATTCGTAAGGTAAACCTGCAAAACCAGTCAGTGTATTTCATTCGTAGGCTCTCGCTGTCTCCAGTGGCTCGAAAGAACGGCTCCTAATATGCGACTTTGCACGTAAAAACTTAGAATTGCTACCATTTTAAAAAGAAGATCCGTAAACTTCGGAGAGCATAAAAGTCAGGTGTCTTTACTAAGTACCGTTAGTGTACCAAGTTGAATAAAAAATGGTGCACAGGTTCGGAAATTTCTAGAGGAATAAAGACACACCCACACACACAAACACATGCAGACCTTTTCCTTAGAGAATAAAGCTAAAAATCGGGGTGCGAGTACAGGAGCTGCTGAAGGAGCACGCAATCAAGGAGAAAACAACATTTGAACACTTCTAGTTGGTACCGCAGTAACTATTAAATCCATAAGTAATTGAACATATTAATAAACTATTTCAAATCTCATGTCTTAATATTTAAGAAGTAGATATCTGGGAGTATTCAATAACGTGCAGTAAGAGGTGAAGCTGTTATTATATTCGCACTACGAAAATTAGTGTTTCGATATCAAAACTGAATAATATACACGTGTTCTCGTATCTGTCCTCACACAGCCACTGCAGCTACGGCACGATGTACCTTCGAGTCAGGGCAAGGTGGATTACCTGGGCGTGTGGACCCCGGACCGGAACCAGTTCGAAGACGTTCGCCTGGCAGAAGTGCTGGAAATCGGGAGGTGAGTTGTGGCGTTACTTTCCTCCACGCGTGAGGGCTGATAGATCCCCGGGTCTCCTTAACGTAGTGTACTAAGTGCCACCAGGTTACCGACTCCATCACTAATGAATTCTGAAGCTATACCGAGTCTTTGTTGTGAGCCATCAGTGATTCCGTTTACCATAATGAGGTCGTATAGTAACTACTGTTTCTAAGGAGCCCCAGACGGGGCCCCGCAGTAGTTGTGGGAGTAGACGCTTCATGTGTCGGGATTCATTGACAACCCGAGCACCCGGTAAAGGAGACCAGCATTGTTATGGGAATATAAAGGGATGCAACATACATAAGCTGTCACTGATACTGGCGACACTCTGTTCTATGCCACTACACTCTTAGGCAGTCGGTTCCTTGGAGACCAAAGCTGCATTTCAGTGTTAAGAAATTCTGTAGGACAGGCCAACACATGCAGCTTACGGTTCAGGTGTGGCTTGATGATGGTAAATTCGCATTTGTCCAGCGGAACTTCAAAATTATTTCAGATGCACAGGATATGATACATTATTTTACATGTGTTATGCATTTTGTACTGAAATACTGAGGAAATGTAAACAGAACCCCAAGCAAAATGTCTCTATGTAAAAAACTGAAGTGCCCTACTGACTGGCTCACTCATGAACACGCATTACAAGCTTATTGATGCAAAAGCACGAAAATTTTGTTGTGATTTCCCCTTAGGACACAGGCACTCATTAAAAAAAGGATTTTTCGAAATTCGACCCCTAAGAGGGTGAAAAGAGGTAAAATGTGTTTTCAAGTAATTCCCAGTAGCTCATTAACTCGATGAGATATGGTTGTGCTCTTTGCTTCAAATAGTTGTTAAAAATCAATACTTTTAGGATTTTTTTAATTCCACACCTAAGGAGGTGAAAAGCAGTCAACTGTGTTTTCCAGGACTCCTCAATAGCGCATTAACATGATAACATATAGTTATCCTTCTTGTTTCAAATTGCTAGTTATACAAATGCCGAAAAACAAATTTCTAGATTTTCTGAAATTCAACCCCTAAGGCTGTGAACAAACGTAAAACTTATTTTTTCGAGGACTTATCAATACCGCATTAGTACGATAACATCTCGTTATTATCTTTTCCTCGAAATGCTACTTGTACAAATGTAAAAAAACAAGCTATGTTTACGTCTAACAAAACTTTCCAAGAAGAATTCGTTTTTGAGGTACGCGGATAGGATATACGTTAGGATGGTGAAGTAGCTCAAGTTCCACCCAGTCGGATTCAGCCAATGATGCAACTCGAACCCACGATTCATCGATTTACCAAGGCCCTGTGTCTTATACTGTAGGTCCGTGGTGTACGACATCGCCGCGAGCGACCCGGAGTACATGACGCCCATCAGTATTCAGCGGTACGTGAAGAACCTGTTTGCCAACACTGGCATCGGACTGCAGGTGGTCTCCGACCCAGATGTGCTGCAAAGGGACTACCCGCTGTTCGCCGTAGTGAACCGTGGTAGTAAGGGTGAGTAACATCTAACTCCTCCCTGTCGTCCCTCCTCCATTCTGATCACAGGTGATCAGGCTGAGGATGGTCTCTGACCCAGATGTGCAAGGCAGGGACTACCTCTTGTTCGCCTCCATGGACTGTAGTAGTAGAGGTAGGTAACAGTTAATTCCTACCAGTCACCGGTCCTCCAAGTCTATCACAGGGGGATCTGACCTGGAAGTGCTGGCCATGTAATACGCTTTTGTTTGTAGCAATGGACTACCCTTTTTCATAGCCATGGACCATGGCAGTATACACAGAGGTGACGAAAGTCATGGGATAGCAATATGCAAATATACAGATGGCAGTAGAATCGCGTACAAAATGTATAAATGGGCAGTGCATTGGTTGGGCTTTCATTTGTAGTCAAGTGATTCGTGTGAAAAAGGTTTCTGACGTGATTATGGCTGCACGACGGGAATTAACAGACTTTGAACGCGGAATGGTAGTTGGAGCTAGACGCATGGGACATTTCATTTCGGAAATGGTTAGGGAATTCAACATTCCGAGATTCACAGTGTCAAGAGTGTGCCGAGAATACCTAATTTCAGGCATAACCTCCCACCATGGACAACGCAGTGGCCGACCACCTGCACTTAATGACCGAGACCAACGATGTGTGCGCAGAATGGTCAGTGTTAACAGACAAGCAACACTGCGTGAAAAAACCGCAGGAATCAATGTGGGACGTACGACGGACGTGTCCGTTAGGACAGTGCGGCGAACTTTGGCTGCACTGGGCTATGCCAGCAGAAGACCTACTCGAGTACCTTTACTAACAGCACGACTTTGCCTGCAGTGCTTCTCCTGGGCTCGTGACCATATCGGTTGGACCCTAGACGACCGGAAAACCGTGGCTTGGTCAGATGAGTCCCGATTTCAGTTGGTAAGAGCTGATGGTAAGGTTCGAGTGTGGCGCAGATCCCACGAATCCATGGACCCAAGTTGTCAACAAGGAACTGTGCAAGTTGGTGGTGGCTCCATAATGGTGTGGGCTCTGTTTTACATGGAATGGACTGGCTTCTCTGGTTCAACTGAACCGATCATTAACTGGAAAGGGTTTGTTCAGCTACTTGGAGACCACTTGCAGCCATTCATGGACTTCATGTAGGTACCCAAACAACGATGGAATTTTTATGGATGACAATGCACCATGTCACCGGGCCACAACTGTTCGCGATTGGTTTGAAGCAAATTGAAGCAATTCCAGCAAATGATTTGGCCACCAAGATCGCCCGACATGAATCCAATCGAACATTTATGGGACATAATCGAGAAGTCAGTTTGTGCACAAACTCCTGCACCGGCAACACTTTCACAATTATGGATGTATATAGAGGCAGCATGGCTCAATATTTCTGCCGGGGACTTCCAAAGACTTGTTGAGTCCATGCCACGTCGAGTTGCTGCGCTTCGCCGGGCAAAAGGAGGTCCGACACGATATTAGGAGGTATCCCATGGCTTTTGTCGCACCCATCACACATGCCTCATCCACACACTTTCCTGGTGCAAATTTCTGTTTAACATAAATTTCTCCCAGATAAATTTCTGAAATTTCTTTTATGGTTGAATTTTTCTGTAGTTTTCAAGCTTATTTGAAAACAAAAACCTTAAATCCTATTATTTTATTAGAGAAAGAAAATTTATTGTATTATCTTTATTCGGAAATTTTCTTTAATGCAGAGTGCATTCTAGACCCGAACCAATGAAAACTAAACCATGGTGAAAGGGGCATTTAAGTCGACAGCACAAACAATAAATTACAAAATAAAGCGTATTTGATATAGCTCTGCTGAATTCTTTTGAGCTTTAGTCTAACAACCTTATTAGTGATTCCTTCTAATCCCAGTGAACTATACGAATTATCAGCTCGAAATATTTACATTTATTGTAACTGGGAGGTGGTAATTAACTTAATTATCTGCGTCTCTCACCTTATTCATTCGATCCATTATTATGGCTCACGGACTACCTCTACAAGTTATAAATTACTCCTCTGGATTTTGTACATCAGAAAGCAAACAAGGAAAACTAATCTTGGGAGTAATACCATCCCTAAAAAGTTGCCAAACAAACTTCCGTGCAGTGTGTTTAGAGTACGTGTTTGAAAGCACCAGTTACCTGATGTTCTGCTACAGAATACTCTTGACATGAATGAAGACAGTGACTGTGCATGTTGCATGGTGTGCCCAAAGCGATTACGCGCTACCAGGGACGCATCCTTTACCTGACCTACGAGCCGCGCGGTCCGGTCAGAAAGACGCTGTTCCTTGCGGGCAAGGGCGTGACCTACGACACGGGCGGCACCGACCTCAAGACCAGTGGCAGCATGGTGGGCATGTCCAGGGACAAGGCTGGAGCAGCCGCTGTCGCCGGCTTGATGAAGGTTTGCTGGTTTTCCCAACTGCTCTCTCTCAATCCCAGTTATGCTCTCGTCCCTTGCCACGCCACAGAAGTTGAAGACTGGGTAAGGTTTTTGTAGTAACTGGACCAGATTATACTTGTAAATCTGCTATGCATTACTATTGTCATATTACCACATTTCATCCTGTACACCGCATATACTCTGGGGAAATAATAAGTACTTTACAATTGTGCGAACGAATGACGTGACTGCTAGCCAGAAGGTAAAAACGGCTTCTTTGTGAAGCAGCAGCCAATGATCACAAGTTTTGCAGATGTGTACTTAATTGAAATTAACAACTGGCATCGTTATCGAATCTGCAATTAATGATTAAGTTTACAGATAATAAATGTCAGTAGAACATATTTAATGTAAACCAAAGGCAATTTATTCCACTGTGTGTGTTTTTTTTTTTTAGTTATTGAAATCCATCTGTATCGAAACTATAAAATATTGTGATACAAAAGCCTATTATAAAATATGCCCATACATGATATCCTTATACTAATACGTATTTGGTTTGATGTGCAGGTGCTGTCGATACTGAAGCCAAAGGGCATCAAGGTGGTTGGGGCGATGCCCCTGGTCAGGAACAGCATAGGGCAGGAGTCCTACGTGGCAGACGAGATCATCACGGCAAGGAGCAAAGTTAGGATCCGTGTCGGCAACACTGACGGCGAGGGCAGGTTGATCCTCGCTGATGTCCTGTGCCATGTGAGTCCTGTACCTATTGCCTACTTGCGGCACTGATGTATAACCAGCCAAATGTGGGAAACTCACAATCGTTCCCCATACCGGTTTTGCCAAAATTGGTATCTGCCTCCCAGATAAGCTTGAATCGTGGGCAGTCTTGATGGTTTTGGCCTCGTGGAGGGCTGGTCAACTCTTTAACTGTCAGGTCGTTGGAGCCCAAGCACGAATTTCGTATGAACCAATTGGAATATATGGGTATAAACGAGACTGCTCGTACTTGTGGAGACCGGCCCCGCCTCGGGACTCAGGTACCACTTGTATGTCCCCTTCTGGTTTAGGGGGAACCCACAAGCTTCGATAGAAAAGGAGAAGGAATATAGGATGACCCGGAATGACTATGTTAAGGCTCTCTTTAACACCAAAAGTCAGGCCGGAATGGAATCGTGATTGCAGTGTTTTGAAAATCTCACCCGACGATGATCACATAATCACATAATTGTCGAGAGGTGAGCATAACACAATATGAAATTGCAATTATATTTATATTAATATGATCAATTATCTATAGGGCCACCTCTTTTTCGCGGAAATATTCCACGACTAGTCGTACTCCAAAACACGTTAGTTCAGAACCAATACCGCGGTTGGATGATTTTAGCTCGCACGCATCTTAAGTGTCTGCCAGCCAATCAGGGAGTAGGAAATTTATTCTCAAGCAGACACGCAGCCAATAGCTAAAGGCAATTTGCAAGTTTGCATGTAAGAAGTTGAAGACTAGCTTGGGCATAAATCTTATCGCGAAAAACAGGTGGCCGTAATTATCTAGTACCTATGACGGGAGATGGTGTGGTAAGAGATTTTTACAAACTAGAGGAACATAATAAAATAGATTAAATGTACACCATAATAAACACTATAATATAATTGTGTCCAATAATGGCTAACACTTGGGACTGGGACCCCAAAATAAGTTTTGTTCGTTACTGCTGTGGTGTGAAAATCCCTGCTTTTCTCTCCTGGCTTAACAATGACTTTATATCACTAATGCATAAAACTTTAACTACTTACATATTTTTATAAATTCAGTGTGTGTTTTATGTACTGGTTTAGGTAGATAACACAAGTTAAATGTTGGTTTGTTTTACTGCCACATTTCGGAGTAAACATGACTCGTGACTTTACTAGGCAGGATCCAGAGATCAACATGTTTCCCCCGCCTCCTCCTTATAATTTCTGTCGCAACGCTCTTTCCGCCTAGCTGAGGGGCTTTTCTCAGGATCTGCGATGGGTTTGCTGCGTCCTGCACGACATGCCCAATCCTGTGGCACTCCAAATCTTAAGGTGGTGACTTTCATAAAGCAGCACATTTCCTGCTGTTTCGGTTCAGTAATAAGTGACAGGCTCTCTGAGAGCACGTTCCGAATAAACGCGTGGTAACAGTCTTACAAACAGTTATACTGCTATTTTATGTGCTGGGTTCTGTTCTATAGAGTGGGCCTATAGTGGGCCTTTACCACTTGTTTCAAGGCACCATGAAAACATTTTCGTAGTCAATTCTTTAAATCATCCTAGTAGGTAAGAAGTTCTTCACACTTTTCCAAATTTTCTCTGGTTTCTTCTTTGAATTGCTCGCTGACATAGTAATGATAGAAATCCTGAGGTACCTTGGTTGTTAGTTGCTTCTCGCAGTTTCGGAGAATGGTGTCTATGTCCTCCTAGACATGCCGCTTAAGAACGGCAGGGTTAAATCTTCTAATTTTTGTGTGGACCTATACCAGCAACTGTTTCAGACTTTAGTTTATTCCATCTGATTTCATACTTCTGGCATCTCCAAGTTGGCGGCGTTGTGGGCAATGAAATTGCGTACCAGCCATATTCAGACCTCATCCGTCCAGCTTCACTCCGTAATTGCCTCGAGTTTACTGTCTTTGATGTGTTCGAATGTTATGACTTGTGTGGCGTCGAACCCAGGGGTGTTTGTGAGCATCATGCCGTTAACAATGAGTTCGATTTCGTCCGCATGTGTAAATTTTTAATTTGCGATGGATTCAATTAGCATGTTGCAGGTCATGAGGTACAATACTTGGCAACAAAAACGCACATTCTGGTAAATGCGTTGTGCGATGAGCAATATTCTAACTGAAGCAATGACAATTGGTTTTGGTTACATTCAATAATAACTAGCTATCAAAAGTCATTTACTCAACTAGTAATGCAAGAAGATGCCCTTTGAAATTGCGTGAAATCTTTTAATTTTCTATGAATTTTTTTTTAGTCCAGGATTCAGTCAAAATCATTTCTGACAATAGTATTGCATCATCAGTCAGTCGTCATCTCAACCTCACGTTATTTACAAACTATGGAAAATTAACTCCAGTTAGTTATCTCTCCAAGACGATTCATATTCTCTAACCACCAGTGTATACAAATCCTCCCCTGCTTACTTTAATAACAAAGTCACATTACACAACAACATTCGCACGATGTTATTAAAAAATTCATTGAATTTGCAGATTGAGAAAGTAGCTGCTGTCCCCCTCTTGTCTTTCTTGTGATTTCTAGGTGGCACTCGCTATCCGGAAGGATCCGGTTTTGATTCTCAGCCCGGCTATCATAATTTTGGTTTTCCCTGGTTTTCCTAAATGGCACCATGTGGATGCTGGGATTGTTTCTTGCAACGGAAAATAGTCAATTCCTTCCCCTTTCGTGTAGTTCCATCTGCTGGCCCCATTTTCAATGAGCCCGCTGTCAACGAAGTGTTAAACTAAGGGTTTTCATGTGTTGAACTTTTCTTTGTGATTTGAATTAATGTAATGGTTTAATGGAATTATTTCAATGAAAATTTGATAAGATGCCCAATCCGCTTAAAAATAACTTCTCACTACGTTATTAGTCAATCGTCAGCATTTCATACGCTGTTCACGATAAACTGGGCACTTTTGAAAGCCCTGCTTGGTACCTACTTGCATGCACATTGTGTATTCTTCCGCCATACCTAAAATTAACACTTCCACGTGCCTGATCACTTTATTCATTCGTCGATCAAGAGAAACTGTGAAATTAGAAAAGTTTATAGTTTACCAATCCTCTCATTCTTACAGTTATATGCATTAAATAAACATAAAGAAAAATAAATAATTTCTGTGTTTACAAACTTTTACCCAAAACTTTCTAATTCAATTTGAAGACACGGAACTAGTTTCCCTCTGTCGTTACCAACTTTACTGGGCGTGTAATAGACATTGTGCTCGTTAAAATATACGCAGGTAGGGGCAGTGGCATTTTTCGTAGGTTGATTTCTGTAGTGCTCAGTTAACCGTGAACCGCCTATAATTTTAATTTTATAGTNATTTTATAATAAATTTCAAAACTTTACTTACACACAATGTTTCATTTCAGCCATAAGAGTTTCTTAAAGTCATAGGGACGTCACGAAGAAAAATATTTAGTGTCTGACACCGTGTCTGTTTGCGACTAGGATTTTATATCTGGTTACATTTAATATGAACGTTTTCTTGAAACTTAAAATTATAGCTGAGCGAAAAAAATAACTCCCATTACATTTCTTTGCGGTGTTCTGGTGACTTCAGAAACTAGCTTAGACTTCAGCTTGACATGCTAAGGGTGCAAAAAANATAATTTTAATTTTATAATAAATTTCAAAACTTTACTTACACACAATGTTTCATTTCAGCCATAAGAGTTTCTTAAAGTCATAGGGACGTCACGAAGAAAAATATTTAGTGTCTGACACCGTGTCTGTTTGCGACTAGGATTTTATATCTGGTTACATTTAATATTAACGTTTTCTTGAAACTTAAAATTATAGCTGAGCGAAACAAATAACTTCCATTGCATTTCTTTGTGGTGTTCTGGTGACTTCAGGAACTAGTTTAGACTTCAGCTTGACATGCTAAGGGTGCAAAAAAATTTTAATTTGTTCGTCAAACATAAAATAAAATTTCTCAATAATCACGTTATTACTTTTTTTTTGTAAATTGCTTAACCACTTTCTCTGCACTTTGCTCAGACTACTTTTTGAAGTAATATCACATAAATTTAATCTGAACAATTTTATAGGAGCTTATTTTGGCAGTTTGAACCTTTGAAGCCACAATCACACCCATCCCTTGTGAATCCGTGTTTCAGATGAAGGAGATGGCTCTGAATGCTGTGAATCCTCACCTCGTTTCAGTCGCCACGCTCACTGGTCATGCCATATCCACGGTGGGACCAGGTTACACGGTAAGACAAAAAATGCTGAACGCCACTATCTGGTACAATGCTGCGGCAATCTTTGCATGGTGTTCGTTTGTTTTTGTGCAATGCACCACGGTCAGTCAGGCCCAGGCACTATATATAGTCCGTTCACGGTTACTTCCCACTTTTCTGAGGCAGTGCTAAAGTTCTGCTTCCAGAATATTCCTCCGCCTCATGCAAACAAAGTTTAACTGAGTTAAAAAAATTACACTATACGGACAGCGCACTACATTCGTGCGCATACAGTGTATAAATATTATTCATTAGGACTATTTCCTACCAGGCAATACCAGCACGCCTTTTTTTTTTCTCACTGCTTTTATTCATGTTAACCATAAATGAAGTATTATTATTTATAAATAATATATATATAAAAGTGAAATTTAAATAAGCACAAATAAGTACTTTTACGTTAACAGAAGTATGAAAAGCGTTTGTGATACATGGCATATTTAGGAAATAACCGAACATGTTATACATTTTTCAAACGTTCTACTAAAAAAACGTGAAGAAACCGTGAGTAGACTATATATAGCAAGCGGTCATCGAAAAAAAAATAGGTTTAGTTCAGAAGTGGCATTTGTAGGTTTGCTCTGCAAAAATTAAAATTATTTTTTGGAATGTAACATTATTTCATTGAACTTGTTTCTGACACACAGTTTCGGAATTTCTTCGATTTAATTAATTTTATACTCACATTTACATTAATAAAATAACTTGCCAAGCGTAATCTGAGTATAAAATTGGATGAAGTTATGGTTTTTAATCTGATATGCTATTTATTCTTCAATTATAAATTAAAATAATGCGTGCCTTAAAAAATGTAAAAAATTACATTCTACTTATATGTGTTGAAGAATTTTCAAATATTGAGTAAATCTTGAATTTGGAATATTTGTGCGATATTCTAATTATTAGCTCGGCAATGCACGTTACACGAAATGAAAGTTGTTTGTGGACACTGGTATAGAAGCTATGATAGCAGAGAATTGCATGCACTAATACGTAATCGTGTACCTTTCCCTGCATCAATGCAGTGACTCGAAGGCCCTCGAAATGTTACACCATTACCCAACAAACGCACTGTCAATCTTGGGAACAGAACAGCTTCCGGTTTCTGGTTTCGGCGTGTCGGTTGCAAACGAAGATAGAAACCAAGCAAGGGTGCAAACATAGAACAACTTAACGTCACATCACATAATTATATGTGGCTGTAACACAATATGGTTTACCCTACTGCAAACTACACAAAACACACATGAGTACTATAAAATCAACACATTAACTAAGGATGTTTTGACTTCCTTGTATAAAATTCGGCACGTTTGCAGTCGAAAATTTGCGCCTAAAGCGATGTCGGTGCAAGCATGTGTGATCCAGACCTCATTTCACACAAGTGATTGGCAAGATTGTCCGGAAGTAAAATTGTGTAGAATGAAATCTGAAGAACCTGGCGAGGGAGCGGCACAGCTTTTGTTTCGCGAACAGTTCTCGAGTTAAGCAGTTACATATTTTTAAAACGTGCGATCGTTTGCTTGCGAGCTACGATACTCGGCAAGCCTTCTATTTCCCTAATTAAAAAAGGAGATATCATCCACCGAGTTGACACAAATAAAATATATCCTTTTAATAAATGGCTAGTCTGTTTCAAGAGTGCGTAGCTTCATCACTGATAATCACTTTTTTTTTTAAATATGGATTGTCAATGGAGCATACATTCACAAATAATATTGTAGGCAGTGAGTTGTACATACATATTATGATTTCTGCCTTTTTTTATCAGGGATAATTTTAAAGCATTTTTTACCTTGAATTCAGAGCAAAATTCTATACATAATACGCATAGGCAAGGACACACGTGGAAAGGTGGCCTCTACTGTAACAATAGTAGCAGGGGAAATTAATTCCAGAGAATCGGTGATATGAGATGATACAATGAATAAATTACATTAATAAATGATGGAAATGGGAATAGCTTGAATATACCCATGCGCATTTGTAAGAAATTTTATTAAGTTCAAATTCGCATAATAAATAAGAATGTAGCTTATTTCAAAGACTTTCTGAAAACTGTGGTAGATCGTCGTTTAGTTTTTAGTTTGTGTAGTTATGCCGCTATATCCGGAGGCATTTCGAACTGTGATACGAAAAACAACTTTCTGATGCTAACGGTGTTTTAAATATTTTTCCTTGTCCTGTATCGCACTCGAAGAAGAGGAAAGGATTGTTATTGAAAGACACATAATTTTTGTATTTGTGAAAGTGTCAGCCAAGAACCACGCCAGATGGCCGCGTGTATTCACTGACCCACAGTATCACAAAATAGCTCAGAATGGAATACTTGTTGGCAGATCGCGATGGACAACGGGCCGGCGAGAGAGGAGACGACGGCGCAGAACCTGGCGGAGCGTGGTGAACAACTCGGAGACATGTTTGAGATCAGCACCATTCGACGGGAGGACTACCTCAGTCACAGGGGTAGGTACCTCTCGAAGCAGAACGCCGCAGGTTAGAGCATCACAGACGTGCGACGCAGTGGGTTACATGGCACAAGGTCGGCCGTGTATTTGATATAATTCCGAAACTTACGACAGTGATTCTTCACTCTGATATCTTGTGCCTATGCATATTTAAAAATAATAAGAGTCTCTTTAGCATCCATTAAATAATGACATTTTCTCTTCGTTTCAATAGTTTTTGAACAACCTAAATTGTACGGTTCAGCTGTAGCGAATCCAAGCTCTGCTCTTGGTAAAAGCCCAGACCCAGCACCCTGAGTACTGTTCATGAAGGTTTCCCGAAATCACTCCAGGCAAATGCAGGAATGGTTCCATACTACAGGCCATGGGCCAGTTCCTTCTCTACGTTTGCTTCTCAGGGCAACTTGCTCCGTCTGTAATGACCTCGCTGCCGACCACACGTTAAGCCTCTTGGAGCCGTCTGGCGCATATCAGAATACCAGACGGGTATGATGCAGCGGGTTATAAGGCACAAGTTCGGTCGCACAGCTGACCTAATTGCATGATCGGGAACAGTTATTTTCACGAAAACACCTTGCACCTGCGCACATAAAAAAATTTTTTAGGCGTATCTGTGGTATACATTGGATGATATAATTTACTTTTTCATTGAATTATTTGCGAACCACAGACATGCAGTTTCTGAACAACCAACATTTCATGGACCAGCTGCAGTGAACCATTGCTCGACTTTCGTTTCCCAACAACATAATAATGTTTATAACTCCGAGACTTGTGCAAGCATCGCTGGCACGCTACGAAAAAAGCCTGCCAAGCAGCTAAGACAACAACCGGCATTAGATGGAACACCTGAGATAGTTTTTTTCCAGANAACAACCAACATTTCATGGACCAGCTGCAGTGAACCATTGCTCGACTTTCGTTTCCCAACAACATAATAATGTTTACAACTCCGAGACTTGTGCAAGCATCGCTGGCACGCTACGAAAAAAGCCTGCCAAGCAGCTAAGACAACAACCGGCATTAGATGGAACACCTGAGATAGTTTTTTTCCAGAACAAAGTAGCGAAACGAGAAATGAATACTTTACCATACATAATTCCTTAATCTGTAGTAGTTTTGCAATAGGGTTCAGTAATTTCAATGTTCATCAGTGTATTAACCTCTACCAGGCACACATAATAGTTTATCACCATCCCTTTGAGATCTGCACACATTTACGGACATTCAGGTCAATTTAGAAGTGAGGAGTATATAAGTACCAAAGTTTTGATGGTCTCAGTATAGTCACCGTACAATTTTAATTACTGACTGACAATCAGCCAGTATACGTGCAAGGTGACCATGTNATGGTCTCAGTATAGTCACCGTACAATTTTAATTACTGACTGACAATCAGCCAGTATACGTGCAAGGTGACCATGTTCCAACAAAAGTTTGTTTCACATATGCGGTTATATACAACCCATCATCTTCATTTAAGTAGTTTTTAGTCACGGGAATCACTGCTGGTATGATCGAATATCCTTGTAAAATTTGGGTTTCAAACAAGTAAAACTAATGAATATATGTATACATACATTAGTTTTATTCTCAAGAGCAGATATATTTTCATATACAGAACCTTTTCTCGGACTTCACAATCGGGCTTAATATTCCCTGTGTTTACCGTGGCGAAATACTTGTGTGCATCTTTTCGAACTATTTGGTACTCACTGACTGGTCCCATCCTTTGAATGATTTGCACTTTGACCAGTGATGCGGTGAAGTGAGGGGAAATCAGCCAGGTGGTGAGTTGCAAAGCCACGCTGACGGCTGTCCCGTCATGTTGCAGGCAAGGGCCAGGGTATCGACGTGATGCAACAAGCTGTTCAAGTCGGTCGTCACTCCCGCGGGCACCAGTCGCCAGCAGCGTTCCTCATCATGGCTTCAGGACTGGACAAGGTGAGCACATGACGTGAATTGCAGTCTGCGTGTCTTCCACACTCGAGGACCTCGCGTTAACCATGCGGAGTCTCTGAAGGCAACCATAGTGGTGTCGCTGACTCTAACATGTCTGGGGGCCACGGTGGCTCAGTGGTTAGACTGCTCGCCTACCACCAAGGGGTGGACCGGGCCATATCCCCAGCCGGTTCACTCCGGAGTTTCGCTAGTGGGAATCGTGCCGGACGATGCCGCTGATCGGCGGGTTTTCTCGGGGATCTCCCGTTTCCCCTGCTCCTTCATTCCGCCGGTGCTCCGTGCTCACCTCACTTCGCCTTCATCGGCTCTCAAGACCTCGATGTTAAGAGCCGCCCAAATCTCTTCACTCACTTCACTCACTCCAACATGTCTGCCCTGACAAGCGTAGCGGAGAGATCTGGGCGGATGTTGCCTAGTTGAGAATTAGGTATATTTTAACAGGAACGCCAAAAAACAGAATTTTAGTACAATTGGTTTCCCTATATCAAATCTGGCCTTAACAGCTATGTCTTGAGAGCCGATGAGGGTGAAGCGAGGTGGGTACGGAGCAGCGCCGGAATGCAAGGGCGGGTGCAACGGGAAACCTCCAAGCTCNACCTCCAAGCTCACCCGCCAACCAGCAGCAGTGACCCCGCCGGGAATCGAACCCTGTTCGCCCTTAGTGGGAGGCGAGCGCCCAAGCCACTACGCCATCATGGACCCTCTGGCTAGACGAGAATGAATGGATAGGCACAACTAGTTAAATTGCTTTCCTAAATAACTTCCTGTTGAAAGGGATGCCTTGAATTTCATAGTGGCATGTCATCGACAGGATTTTGGGCACTATTGCACGTTGTAGGATAGAGTTGAGTGAGGTTGTTATTCGACAGGACTGACATGGTAGACGTTGCAAGAGATAAAAGTAAATGGAAATATTCCAAGTGCAAGTTTATACAAAAATTAACTCGAATTAGCAGGAAACTCTTCATCGGTCGTGATTATTCGTCTGGCCTAAATTCCCCTATGCTCATGATTCCAGACTCGGCGTTGATGGTCATGCTAGATGTAGGTCATTATCTACACCTTTTTTTACTTCGTTGTAAACTATAGCAGGTTAAATTTATAACTCTGTAATAAAAGAAAACTTGCAATTTCATTTAGGAGTAGGAAACATATTGACTGGAAGTAGTTATTCTCCTCGCATAACACCGAGGCAGCTACAGACTCTGTCTCTGTAAAAACTGTAAGTATTGCTTTTAATGCGTTCTCACAGTATATTTGACAGAACGCAAGGTACACGCTTATTGTTACGAATCACACACAATAAATAAGCTCTTTTCCGAAACATGTTGATTAAGTGGGTAAAACTTCATACCAAATGACAAGATAGAATGGCAAAGAACCGAAAATGGTTAAACAAATTTATTACGCCCCTCACTGGTAATTATTTATGTTTTTGGGTGGACTTCTGCACGAATTTGCGAACAGGTTTCAGTAAAAGTTAAAAACTACGGAAGCAGCAGCAGTTAAGCAAATTGCTGGATGGTCATACGGGACATTATGCCATTTGGCCAACTGTTCTTGCCACATGGACTACAAGAGGGAGCCACTCTTGATGTTATATCGTAAAAGCATGATCCTGGAATGTTCGGGAACCTCCCGCTGAAAGTCAGGCTTTAAATAAATAATAGACTGCACACAAAACAAGGCAACGCACATAAAACCCAGAAGCAAGTTATAAAATAGACTTTTTCATCTATGAAGATTTATNGCACACAAAACAAGGCAACGCACATAAAACCCAGAAGCAAGTTATAAAATAGACTTTTTCATCTATGAAGATTTACGTTGTGCCGTATCACATATAATACAAAGACGATGTCACTTTCAAGTTCTGTCATTTCAGAATATTTTATAAGTTAGCAGCACCATAGGATTGAACATTTGCATTAAACGTTTACAAAAAATATCACGTGTAAAATTCTAAATGCCAAAGGCTCACAATGTGAAAAATATTGATTAAAATGCTCATACAAATAGATTAAATTGCTCTTTCAAAGTATTGCGTAGCTCAAAGAACAATAAATATTAAACTGGCAAACAAGTCAAGTAATGTAAAACGTTTCAAANTGTTGTGCCGTAGCACATATAATACAAAGACGATGTCACTTTCAAGTTCTGTAATTTCAGAATATTTTATAAGTTAGCAGCACCATAGGATTGAACATTTGCATTAAACGTTTACAAAAAATATCACGTGTAAAATTCTAAATGCCAAAGGCTCACAATGTGAAAAATATTGATTAAAATGCTCATACAAATAGATGAAATTGCTCTTTCAAAGTATTGCGTAGCTCAAAGAACAATAAATATTAAACTGGCAAACAAGTCAAGTAATGTAAAACGTTTCAAAAATATCAAAAAGTAACTCTGTTAACTAGAAATACTTGAAAAACTCATATAAAAATATTAAATTGCCTCGCAATTGTTTATTCTAAAGTATTACGTTACTCCTAAATATACAATAAATATTTAAATTTTAAAACGAGCAGAGTAATATTAAAACGTTTCTTAATAAAAATAGTTACTTTGATGACTAGATAAATTCAAGGTATTTAGTGGAGCAATTTGACTAAAGGAGGGCAGCGCTTCAGGNCGTTAACTAGAAATACTTGAAAAACTCATATAAAAATATTAAATTGCCTCGCAATTGTTTACTCAAAAGTATTACGTTACTCCTAAATATACAATAAATATTTAAATTTTAAAACGAGCAGAGTAATATTAAAACGTTTCTTAATAAAAATAGTTACTTTGATGACTAGATAAATTCAAGGTATTTAGTGGAACAATTTGACTAAAGGAGGGCAGCGCTTCAGGCCCAGTAAAGCCTCATTTACATAAAAATACAAGTAAAAATCTGAAATAAAAAAATACGTTAAAATAGTGAATCAATGGAGGTAGTCTGTATACCCTAACCATAGCTACATTGAATAAAATCGACGACGACATTTAGAACACTTCAACAGACTACGCCCAACGCGTAAGTCGTGGTAGCAAGGTAGTGACAATTAAACTTTAAGTAAATGATTGGACAACAGACAAAATCAATACACAACGCGTAAAGCAACTGGAACTATACAGAGAATCAAGAAATTAGTTAAGCCGAAACTACAATTTAGGCAGACGTCCAAAACAAGAATTTATAAATAAAATAACTCGCTGCAAAGCCCAAGACTAACAAAATATTTCGCCACACGATTATTTAAAAAACACTAAACTTACTCACAAATGAAAAGCGGCGACCACGACTCACCGTTTTACAAGCTCCAGCATAATCATCCGTTCACGCAACTACAGGATGAGTATAAAAGAATACCCTAAATTCGAATGTCTATAATATCAAAACCAAACAACCTACAACCTTGATGGACCAATCAAATGAACCGTGGAACCATGAAGTTTGTTTACCTTGCATCCATAAATGTTCAATGTGACCACCACGAGCGGCCCTAACGACATCTACGCGATAATCAAACTCGTTCCACGCTCTTTTCAGCATGTACATGACGTTCGTAACACTCGGTTTGAGGAGGTGAAGGGGAATTGAGCTCGCATTCGACACGTCAATGTGAACGGAATGGTCTGATGTTTCCTTTATGTGCCGAGAGATGACACTGGGAGCGTCTGTCGCCACACTATGAGCGTGTGTTGTGTTTTAGTCTGCATCACGATGGCGACGGAACAACAGAAGGCGTTCTGTGTTATTCAGTTTGCTAAATGTGAGTTGGTTACGACTGTTCAACGTGAATTCCGTTGCAAGTACGGACGTCGTCCTCCCGATNGGCGACCACGACTCACCGTTTTACAAGCTCCAGCATAATCATCCGTTCACGCAACTACAGGATGAGTATAAAAGAATACCCCAAATTCGAATGTCTATAATATCAAAACCAAACAACCTACAACCTTGATGGACCAATCAAATGAACCGTGGAACCATGAAGTTTGTTTACCTTGCATCCATAAATGTTCAATGTGACCACCACGAGCGGCCCTAACGACATCTACGCGATAATCAAACTCGTTCCACGCTCTTTTCAGCATGTACATGACGTTCGTAACACTCGGTTTGAGGAGGTGAAGGGGAATTGAGCTCGCATTCGACACGTCAATGTGAACGGAATGGTCTGATGTTTCCTTTATGTGCCGAGAGATGACACTGGGAGCGTCTGTCGCCACACTATGAGCGTGTGTTGTGTTTTAGTCTGCATCACGATGGCGACGGAACAACAGAAGGCGTTCTGTGTTATTCAGTTTGCTAAATGTGAGTTGGTTACGACTGTTCAACGTGAATTCCGTTGCAAGTACGGACGTCGTCCTCCCGATAGGTGGAGTATCGTACGTTGGTTTCGTCAGTCCCGTGACACAGGGTGCCTTTGCAATGGCAAAAGTTCCGGGAGGCCGCGTGTGTCCGAAGAGAATGTGCAACGGATTCAACAAGCGTTCGTTCGCAGCCCGAGAAAATCAACTCGACAAGCTGGCCGGGAAATGCAAATCCCTCAATCGACGGTATGGACCGTGTTGTGAAAGAGATTGTTGTACAAACCATACAGGTTACAGCTTGTTCAGGCTCTTACCGAAAGGGATAAAGAACTGAGACGTGATTTCTGCGCATTCGTTCTTGCCCAGAACGAGGTAGACAATGCTTTCATGTCTAAACTGTTTTTTTAGTGATGAAGCGACGTTCCATACAAATGGTAAGGTGAACCGGCACAACGTGCGGATATGGGGTCAGGAGCCTCCACATGAAACCACCGAACACGAGTGCGCTTCCCCCAAAGTGAACGTGTTTTGCGCTGTATCCAAAAACACTGTTTTAGGCCCTTTCTTTTTTCACGAACCCACTGTTACTGGAATCCCTTATTTGGACATGCTTACAGAGTAGTTGTTTCCTCAATTAGAAGAGGCGACGGGTAACTTCATTTTACAGCAGGATTCTGCGCCACCCCATTGGCACCAACTGTTCGCGGATACCTGAACGAGACGTTGCCGCAACGCTGGATTGGTCGAGGAGCAGCTGGTGACCAGGCTCTTCATCACTGCCCCCCAAGAAGCCCAGATCTTAAACCGTGCGATTTTTTCTCTATGGAGGTACATAAAGGATCAAGTGTTTCGCCCACCATTACCGGCTATCATTGACGACCTCAAAACGAGAATTACGGATGCCATCCAGACCGTAACACCGGACGTGCTGACAAGNTCAATGATAGCCGGTGTTACCGGCTATCATTGACGACCTCAAAACGAGAATTACGGATGCCATCCAGACCGTAACACCGGACGTGCTGACAAGAGTGTGGAACGAGTTTGATTATCGCGTAGATGCCGTTCGGGCCGCTCACGGTGGTCACATTGAACATTTGTGAATGCATGGTAAACAAGCTTCACAGTTCCACGGTTCGTTTGATTGGTCAACCAAGGTTGTAGGTGGTTTGGTTTTGATATTGTAGACCTTTAAAGTTGGGGTATTCTTTTATACTCACTCTGTACGTAATTTAAATGGCGTCTCATAGAGCCCTGGTCCACGGACGAGAAAATTGACCATTTTAGCTCATATTGCAATTTAAATTAGCTGTAGCAGGCGTCAACGCATCGATCTTCTTTACAGGCGTAGAATGAGGCGTAGAAAGACTACTGCACAAGGCGTGTAACAACTTATATAAGCTAACCCTTGAATTAAAAAAGGAGGAGGAGTAATCACGGGTGGGAAATTAGGAGAGAAAACACAAGGGGAGTAGAGTCGGTCAAGCAGCAGCTGCCTTACAGAGGAGCGAATCCAAAAACTAAGCGCGCGGCGGCGCCACCGTCGCAACGTGAAACGTCTCTTTGATTCTCGCCAGTTCCACTGTAATTGAATCTTATGGTTGCACAACTCACAACACTGTGTGATAAATCATAATTACGTTATAAACACTGAGAATCCGAGGGTAGTGATAACAAAGAACACGCCATAAAAGCCAACACAGTATTCTTACGCTCTCATATTGTTTCTCTTCGCACAGTAGAGGTAGGAAAATTGCCTTGGGGACGCTGCCAGCAATAAGAAAACACGACATATTTTTTCAACATGTATCAGAAATTGTGGCATATAACTAATTAAAGTGATTCTTGTTATTGTCGCTATATTCTTAGTGCATGCTGTGGCCAAATAATGCCTTAAAATTACCAAAACACATTGAGATATAATATATTTTTATTGTGTTGACAAAAGTGACATACTACCACATCTCAGCAGACCTTTCATGGACATTGTGAATTAATTTATCTGTCTAGATAATAATTACGTGAAAGTAAGTTAAAATGAAAGAAAAATACTTTCAAGATCACAAAAAAGAGATGGATTAAATCAGTTTTCCGGCTACATTTTACCCATACGGAAAAGATCCCAATTCTCACTGCAGAGATATCAGTACACAAATATTGTACTGTTCTGGCCATTGGGTTGCAAGTCAGAACCTCCAGCTAGGTGTCAGTTGCATCTGTCAACTAATATGGAGCAACTGAGGCCTGGTTCACAGAATCGTAAGTGCTATTAACGCCACTTTACACAGCAAATGTAACTGAATGAGTAGTTTCCACTCCTGTGGAATTCCGTAGATTCGCCCTTTTGACTGCCAGATTTAAGCTAATTAAATTTGATATTTCTGGGAGTGAAGATTTGTTTTATTTTACGACATTCTAACGAAACACAATTACTAACTGAATTTTCATATACGATATTTTTTTATAATACCTGTGTTTCACAATATAAACCAAATATGCATAATTTTTATATATAGAACAAATGGCTTATAGGGCTGAGCCACAGCAAGTTCGTTATCAAGGCCAGTAATTCGGGAATTAGTCACAAGCCATTGTCAAGGTATAACTCATTTTAAAAAATCAAACACTCAATTTTTTAAAGATTTTAATAGTCCCGAAAGACAATATTGGCATTTGTTCCCGTCTTATTAATTATGAGCCTTAACCCTTTCAGACCCACTTTAATTTACTATTTAAGGTGTGGTATTTTCTAATGCATCCTGTACTTAAAACAACACAACACTTGTTTCGTTGTCACAGCAAATGAGCTGCAGGCTGTATGTTCGGTTACAGTACTGTCAACCAATTAAGACCTAGACTAGTAATACGATTTGCGAATGATTTACCCACAGGTAAGATAATTGGTCATTGAACTTCGCAGTGTGCGGTGCAGACCAAAAATATATATACACGATTGTGTACACTGGATGTGAATGNATTGGTCATTGAACTTCGCAGTGTGCGGTGCAGACCAAAAATATATATACACGATTGTGTACACTGGATGTGAATGGGTCAATCTAAACGTCTCTGTAAGAATTTCCACAATCTAACTGGGAAAGGGAGCAATAACAGAAATTCTTTCTGTCTTCCGTGACCACAACACATCCTTATGGTGTTTTTTCTTTTTCCGAAATGTAAACATTGGTTGTGTCCAAATTCACTTTCTAAGGGCCTTTACCTGTCTCCGTCTCCTAGAAGATTACAACAAGATCATGAGTTCACTTTCCCGTTATCAGCCGTTCGCAGCAACGACGCGAGTGCACCCTAGAGTGTCCACTTCTGGCAAGGGAACATGCCGCGTGCACTTCCTCGGACCGTTTCTTGCTTTTCTATGCTGCGCTGTTTGAAGTATTTCACTTATCGGTGTTTACAACTTTGCACGGTCGTCGAAAATACTTGCAACTGTCACAAAGACAGATGAAACTCGCTTATAGTAAAATTGGACAGAACATTAACGAGCGTGCGATACCAGGAAAGGAATGAGTCACCACTCACGAAGAGATCAAGGGTAAGTGGGCAAGAGTACGACGTACTGAATTTGGACACAGCCACCGGTTTTTTTTTNCACTCACGAAGAGATCAAGGGTAAGTGGGCAAGAGTACGACGTACTGAATTTGGACACAGCCACCGGTTTTTTTTTATACGTACTTGGATGCCAAAACCTTTGCACCAATTATTTCAAACCGTTTTTTGAAGTTACTACACGCTCTGTTGCAAGCACAAAGAAAATAAATCTTTCAAATGGATTTGCATTAAGGAAGACAAGCCCCAAATTTTTTTTACTGTTTTTTTTTTTTATCACGCAAGTGTGTGCTGAATATTTAACCCTGTTTTTCTCTTACACCCTTCTGCAGCATGGTCTGGATGACGAGAAGCCGTTGAAGTACACCCACTTGGATATATCTCCATCGGCAGGGGATCCTCCTGATGATGGAACCGGCTGTCCNAGAAGCCGTTGAAGTACACCCACTTGGATATATCTCCATCGGCAGGGGATCCTCCTGATGATGGAACCGGCTGTCCGCTGCTGGGACTTTACACAATTTTTATCGAACAGCAGTTATATGAAACTATGTAGGAAGAGAAAATTTAGGTCAATTCTGGTTGTGAAGAAAAATGACTTAATTCTCACAATAATTATATTTTTTAATAAAGTGTAAATTATTTTGTTGCCTTTGTTAAAATTTATTTTTCGCCATATCTTTAAAATCTCACAATAAAATGTAACAGCCAATCTCAGAAAATAGGAAATGTCCATGTTACTATATTATTCACAACTGTTTTAAGATGTAGAAGATTTAACAGAAAACTTCCACATTTGCTTACCATATCTGCAAATAGCATTTGGAACATGCTAATAAGGTTAACAAGCCAAATATTGTTTCACACCAATGTTCCCTTTGGGGAATTTTCACAATGATTTACCATAATTGAGTCTTACATTTGGCAGCAGTACATGTTGGTAACAGCAACAAATATCACATACATTGGAAATTTGCAGTATATAACTGTCACTTAGATGGGTAATTTAAAATTCTGACATTTTTGAAATAGCTACATTACATTTTATTCTAAAATAATTCCTGAATTTTAAATTGTTAAAATACAAGGCCAACAGTACATTGACGTTGTGCCTTTGTACATAAGTAGGCCTTAACAAGCATCTTAAAGCAACGGAGCATGCTTTGCAAGGCACACATGGAGATTGTATTTTTTTCTTCGGAAACAATACAACTGCCGATAGAAGAATGTAGATACAGCACAGTAAAAATAAGCAATTATTGCCATCCATATGACGAAATGCCGAGACAGGAATGTAATTGGTGCATTGCTGATGGTAACGATTGTGAGTACAAAGTGCCCCCAAATTCAGTTGATGACAAAAAAATGGTATGATGTTGTTTTATGTTTTTTGGTGACTTTCAGGGGACAGTGTGAAAAATCATACACACGCAAAAGATGACATTCAATAGTGTTGCAAACGTGGACTCCCGCAGCTAGTAATATTGAGTTAGATCTATTTCAATGAGAATCCGAATTTGCAGGGGTATATAATTGTATATTAATGTATTTCTAGTGTTCTGTATTTTAATATTTAATGCATCATTTTCCCTAACAGCATAGCCACATTCCTAGGCTAGTCAAAGGATGTGGAAACCTTCCTCCCTGGGATGTTTGCAGGATGCACAATTTTAGTCCTTTTTATATAGGAAATGTTTAGGCTAGATATAGCCCATGTAGATCCCTGGGATATCAAACGCACCTATCCTTGGAAATCCCCTAGTACCACATATGGATATGGTTAACAGTCATCCCTGTAATGTCCCTAGTACCTCTTAAGGATGTTATGTCTTTCCCAGAACATCCCTAGTACCCTCTAGGGATGCTGTTAATAGTCATCCTTGGGATGTCCCTAGTACCACCTAAAGACATCAAATAATCCTCAGGATTTGGGACATCCAAAGGATACTCCAATGTATTTGTATAACAGTCGCCCCTAGGACTCGTAACGTAGTAGGAAATCCCTATATCTAGAACATATTAAAAGTAATTCTTGTTTCAAACTTATGTAGAACACACTAACCCAATTAGTAATCATTGAGCCTATTATTGAAAACAATTATAATTCTACTTTCTTTCAAAATAATATATTTGTATTTATTGTTTTATTTTAGTGCCTGTAATTATTCAATTATCTCAGTTTCCATATTTCACTCTGAAATATTTAAAAATTATACTATTTCCACTTCTTTACAAACTATGCAAAGAGCAATATTAACGTATTTGAAAAAAAANAAATATTTAAAAATTATACTATTTCCACTTCTTTACAAACTATGCAAAGAGCAATATTAACGTATTTGAAAAAAAACTAAACTTTAAGGAGATACTTAAAAAAGTAATTCAGTTGAATACCCTATAAAGTTTTTTTAAATATGAACTAAGGAATAACCCAAGTTTGTCCACAGTCTCTGGGATATCAAGGATTGTATCCTTTAAGGATAAACCAGGATTATTTCTAATTTGTATATTCAGGATGTGTCTGGAATATTAGGTGAATGGGACNTATCCTTTAAGGATAAACCAGGATTATTTCTAATTTGTATATTCAGGATGTGTCTGGAATATTAGGTGAATGGGACATCCTATGCAGCTGCTTAAAGAACAATGGCATATTCTAGGGAGCAACGTGGAACGTCTCTTTGATTCTCGTCAGTTCCACTGTAATTAAATCTTATGGTTACACAACTCACAACACTGCGTCATAAATCATAATTACATTATAAACACTTAGAATCCGAGGGTAGGGATCACAAGGAACACACCATAAAAGCCAACACCGTATTCTTCCGCTCTCATATTGTTTCTCTTCGCCCAGTAGAGGTAGCAAAATTGCCTTGGGGACGCTGACAGCAATAAGAAAAGGCGACATATTTTTTCAAGATGTATCAGAAATAGTGGGATTTAACTAATTAAATTGATTTCTGTTATTGTCGCTATGTTCTTAGTGCATATTGTGGCCAAATAATGCCTTTCATGGACGTTGTGAATTAATTTATCTGTCTAGATAATAATTACATGAAAGTAAGTTAAAATGAAAGAAAAATACTTTCAAGATCACAAAAAAGAGATGGATTAAATCAGTTTTCCGGCTACATTTTACCCATACGGAAAATATCCCAATTCTCANGAAAAATACTTTCAAGATCACAAAAAAGAGATGGATTAAATCAGTTTTCCGGCTACATTTTACCCATACGGAAAATATCCCAATTCTCACTGCAGAGATATCAGTACACAAATATTGTACTGTTCTGGCTATTGGGTTGCAAGCCAGAACCTNATCCCAATTCTCACTGCAGAGATATCAGTACACAAATATTGTACTGTTCTGGCTATTGGGTTGCAAGCCAGAACCTCCAGCTAGGTGTCAGTTGCATTTGTCAACTACGTAATATGGAGCAACTGAAGCCTGGTCCACAGAATTGTATGTGCTATTAACACCACTTTACACTGCAAATGTAACAGAATGAGTAGTTTCCACTCCTGTGGAATACCGTAGATTCGCACTTTTGACTGCCAGATTTGAGCTAATTAAATTTGATATTTCTGGGAGTGGAGATTTGTTTTCTTTTACGACATTCTAACGAAACACAATTACTAACTGAATGTTCATATACGATATTTTTTTATAATACCTGTGATTCACAATATAAACCAAATATGCATAATTGTTATAAATAGAACAAATGGCTTATAGGGCGTAGCCACAGCAAGTTCGTTATCAAGGCCAGTAATTCGGGAATTAGTCACAAGCCATTGTCAAGTTATAACTGATTTTAAATAATCAAACACTAAATTTTTTAAAGATTTTAATAGTCCCGAAAGACAATATTGGCATTTGTTCCCGTCTTATTAATTATGAGCCTTAACCCTTTCAAACCCTCTTTAATTTACGGTTTAAGGTGTTGTATTTTATGATGCGTGCTGTACTTAAGTCAACACAACACTTGTTTCGTTGTCACAGCAAATGAGCTGGAGGCTGTATGTTCGGTTACAGTACTGTCAACCAATTAAGACCTAGACTAGTAAGACGCTTTGCGACTCATTTACCCACAGGTAAGATCATTGGTCATTGAACTTCGCAGTGTGCGGTGCAGACAAAAAATATATGTACACGATTGTGTACACTGGGTGTGAATAGGTCAATGTAAACGTCTCTGTAAGAATTTCCACAATCTAACTGGGAAAGGGCGCAACGACAGAAATTCTTTCTGTCTTCCGTGACCACAACACATCCTTCTGGTGTTTTTTCTTTTTCCGAAATGTAAACATTGGCTGTGTCCAAATTCACTTTCTAAGGGCCTTTACCTGTCTCCGTCTCCTAGAAAATTACAACAAGATCATGAGTTCTCTTTCCCGTTATAAGCCGTTCGCAGCAACGACGCGAGTGCACCCTAGAGTGTCCACTTCTGGCAGTCACTGCTGTATATAATTTTCCTGCCTTTCCAGAGCTTGTTCAAGCCTCTACTCGCAGTGTTTTTCTCGGGTCTTTCATTTCTGAGGGTCCTGAGTTCGATGCCAGTTGTGAGCATGCATATTCCCCAGGCCATGCAAGTCTGTGTCCGTATAACAGTTCTGTAGGTGAGGGGTATGTGGCTTCGTTCTGTCGGTTGTTGGGCCAGAACAAGAACTCCTGGACATGTGTGGCCCAGGAAGTGTGGTCACCCCCCACGCTAAGCCAGAATTGCATCTTTAACTCCTGGTTCCTTCATTCAGTGGGGTTCACACGGAGGGGAGGAGGTGGTACACAGCAGGTTATGTGATGTATTGTCCACCAATTGGTGCACAGTTCTCGCCACTATTTCCCCACGAACTGTGCTCCATTGTTGGAGAGGGTCACATTCAGGTAGCCCAGTGCATCAAGAAGTCATTTTTCAAATGGCCCTGCTATGTTTTTGAGGCGTGAGCTTGGGAGAGCGTAGGCTTCACACCCCCCAGTTCATAAGTCCATCGCCACTAACAAAAATCGTTTCCCATTCGACGTGTAGGGGTATGATCCCATCAGAACTAATGCAGTTAATATGAAGTTTTTCTCTGGTACTCTGGGTTGTTATTAGGTAACACCGTCACAGCGGCGTGTTTTCATGAGATTGCACAATTCGCAGGCATGTTCAAAATCCTACACTTGTCGAGTGAGCATGTTGGGCACAGGGTAGTCCTGAATTAGCCGTAGTTGTTTTGGTTATGCTGAATCCCTTCGGTGTCTACCATACAGCCTAGGTACTGAAGACACGTGTTGCCAATAGGACATCTCCTGTTCGTGCAAATCAGCCTGTTCACAGCCAGCCGCTCTAGGACGAGGGATTGGTGTTGTACATGTTTTTATCCCCACATTTTCGACCAGATCACAACACCATCCAGGAATGCGATCGTACAATACCGTACCAGGCCATCCAAGATGCAAACCATCAACTCTGGAAGGTGGAGGGGGTGCATTTCAGCCCAAAGGGTATGGCACAAAATAGTAAATGGCGTCTGTCGGGGGCCGTTAATGCAGTCTTGTGACGGTCCTCGGGGTGTACTGCTACTTGCCAGTAGCCACTTATAGATCCAGGAATGACAGGACCTTGGCATCGCCTAGCATGCACAGAGCAGAATTAACACTGATTAAGGGTGGTGGTCCACTTTCAGTCACTTGATTGAGTGGGCAGAAGTCAACACAGAACATCCAGCTCCCATATTTCTTGGGGGCTAGAGTGATAGCTGAATTTTTGTTACTTTTGGAGGGTTCTATTACCCCATCTCGAATTATTTCCCTGTTTTGTTGATTGATTATTCTCAGATGATATGGGGCATAATTGCGAGGGGCAGACCAGATTGGTTGCACTTTCGTGAGCAGTATTGAGTGCTCTGCCACACTTGTTCTCTTAGGGGGTCTACCATGGCGAATATGTCCCATCGTTCAGTTAGCACTCGCTGTATTGTGCCTTTATGTTCTGCAGGCACTGCATGGTTGACCATGTCAGGTGGGAAGGTGGTATTAGTTGTTCTCGCGGCGATGTCATACGTTGTACACCATTCGCCATTCGGTCAAACCGAAGTGGATACGATCCCTAGCAATCTCGATTATGGTATTATGATGTCGAAGCCAGAGGACCCTTAAAATCAGGTCTCCGTGTATCTCCTCGGAGACAAGAGTGTTGATGTCCATGGAACAGTTGCGGATATGAATTTCTGCTTGCACTTCTCCCAAGCATTCACTTGGTCCCATTCAAACAAGGCCAATTTTATGGTTTCTTTACCTCTGGCAATCAGTTGTTGACCCACTAGTTCGTTGTAGTTTTGGTGGTTCTGGTCATGACAATGGTGGAGAGAGTTGCCCCAGTTCGCTCTACTCCACTTTGTCGTTTCCCTGTAGTTTGTCTACACGGTTCGGGCACACACGGTTCCAGTGGTACTGTTCGTTTTGGCAGATGCGGCAACAGGGCATGATCGTCGGACCCTTGTTGTTGTTTACATTTTGGGGTTGGGTAGTGTCACTACTGCACCACTTTTCCCTGTGGTAGTGGTCCCATTTGGCCACGAATGATAGGTTGATTTAGGGTCGGGGGTTCACCGACCCCTTTGCAGTTTGGGTCGGGTTCACCCCCTTCTTCTCTGATGCACGTGTGTCCTCTGGATTACCCTGCATGTCTGTCCACCTGTACTTACTACATGTGGTGTGGTTGGTCATTCTGCGCTTCTCTGTGTTCCGTGCCAAACTCACGGCGTTTCTCAGAAAATGCTGGGTTCCCTTAATTACCATGGGGCATAAGGCCGGTCGGTATTCGGTTCGCACAGTCTCCACGGCTGCCTCGAGCACATCTTCTTCGGGGATGTGTGGGTAAATCTGGTCGATTAGGCTTAGTTTACGAATCACGAATATGTCAAGATCTTCGGTAACTGTTTGTTCCTTGGTAAACAATGCTACCTGCCGTTTCAGTGTAGTATATGTATTTGTATTCCCAGCAATGAATTTACATACAAACCCCATGTCATGTCTTACTCGGTGGCCGACCCCAACAGGCTTTCGCATCACCTAGCAGTTGGTTAACAATGACATTCACCCACTCTTCTTCACTAACCCCGTACCATTGTAGGCAGGTGGTGCATTCTTTGAGGAATGCACACGCGTCCTCAGTTTTTTGATCAGAAAAGTTTGGGAATATCTAGAACTTCGTTGGAGGCACATAGTTCTGCACTGTTCAGATTGGCTTATACTCGGGGGCTGTGTTGTGCCTACTCCTATCGTTTCCCATCATGAGGGAATGGGTGGTACAGTTTAAGTTGATTGTACTGGGTGGCTAGGCATTCTCGAGACATGATACGAGAATAGTTCATATTCCCCTTGCGTTAGCATGGGTTCCAATACGGGCATGTATTGCACCACGTGTGTTTGTTGACATTTGACACACCTGAATGGTCCTTCGCAGACAGTCTGCCACTTTTCCACAGATATGCATGCGGGGTGAAAACAAGCACTACACCATTTACAGTTTATTCATTTCCTGTCGTTATTGACACAATACTTTGCCTGACACACTGAACCCTGTTTGGTGGTTGGTGGTTGGTGTTGGGTACTCAACAGTTGCTGGTTTAAGTTTGTACTTTGGTGGCTCGGACTAGTACATTGCCCATGGTTCTGTACATTGCAAGCACTGGAACTGATGTCAGATGTTAATCCATTCTGTATTTTACAGGCAGCTGGCGTGTACCACTCGCTGAGAGGCCGCACAACGCACAGAGTATGTGCCAACACCCTCACACATGGATCATGTGCAGCAGTAAACTGATGTGGAAGCAAGCAGTTGCAAGAAATATTCATAGTAGTCGGTCGCATGCACCTGCATATCCCTGTGCGTATGTTGTACTTGACGAAGGGATCGAGTGTTCGGGTTTTCACACACTGGTCACACTTTTGTCCCGTGTATGGTACAGATGGATTGTATGCCATTTTTCAAAAGTTCTCTGAAGTGTACAAAATGTGGTAAACGTAGTTGTACATTGTAGATGCGGTCACCCTGTTCCGGCACGGTAGCCCGGTCTTCAGTTGTCCTGGACCATCATCCCAGAAGGCAGCAGCCTTAACTGTTTACAGGCTCCTAGCACACATAGAGCGTATCGACTGTTGGTGGTAATGTCAGAGTCTAGTGTCCCGCGCAGGCTTGCCCTACGCCACAAACCACCACAAACCGCAGTGCGGACCGAGTTTTTTCTGATCAAATGGCAAAAATTGTGATTTTTAGATACGAACTGTTTTTTTCTTCTCCGGATATTGACACACAAGTGATTCTTACGTTGTTTTTAGGCCCATGATGGGTGCTATTTAATGTGGCCTGGTCTGGAAGGGACAGATAATACAGATGGCACTCATGTTAATAAAACTCAAACTTAACAGACATACGCTGACTTTGAGCAGAATGGAGGTCAACTCACCGGGTGAGTACATGATCACTATTCTCATAATATAGGGCCAAACGACCAGGTGGCTGTATCATTGACACACACTGCACCAAAAGTTACAGAAAAACGCAAATATAACTGGGGTGTTCAGTCTCCCCAACATGCCCTGATATTACAATTTACACTGTAAGCAAAGTACGCCACCTACAGACGATGAGGAATTAACTGGGTAGGGCCAGGCCCGAAGTAGGATACGATAAATGAGAATGCACACTTGCAGTTAACTAAATAAAATTTGCATTGTCGAGTTCAGTATACAAAGACACATATACAGAACCAAAATTAAGTGAATCTGGCTCACAAGGCCTGCCAGCGGCTGTACCGGAACAATGCCAAGAAAATGGCGCAAATAAAACTTAAAGTGAAATAAAACATATGGGGTCGGAAACGAACTGATGGAGGGCTGCTGCAATCATGTCGGATACTTCGGGGAAAACACAAATGTTCCGGTAAACTATTTTAGGCTATTGAATAGAAGTGATGAGAACAAAGTATGAAAGTCACCTGCGACGCAACAGACATGCAGCACCTATGACCACTGAAATCAGACTGTTGGAGCTGGCGTGGGTGAGCAGCATCCTTGACGTGAGCTCATGCCAGTCTGCGATGTACCTTAATTTACTGATTTCATTATATTAACAAATAAATTATTCATATATCAAAACACTGAAATGTTCGGGATGAACATCCCTGATCCTGTGGAGCATCCAGAGTACTTAATTATCAGTTTATTTACCCACAAAACCTTATTATGTGGTGCTTGAAAATCACATGGGAATTTTATATCTGTCAAGTTCGGGGCATTTTGCAACCAGAACGGTCATGTTGAATTATAGACTGAATATTCGCCATATAACTGTGTGGCTTAACCAGATACTCACGCTCTAACTCACATTAAACACTTTATATGACATTACCCTGATATCCTACACCTAATTAAATTTGCACGTTGCGTGCATTTACTCTTCTATTATGTTGCAATGCCATAAGGGTCAGTTACACTAGCACTTACCATTGGGCTATATATAAACTATACTGCAATTTTTTACACCCACTCGATTGCCTTCACTCGATTACTATACTAATTTGCGTAATTACTCTACAGGCGCCACACCCACGAAAATGGCTCATTCGGCACCAGGTCGTGACCCATTTACGAGTGAACGATGCTGACGTGCATCGGGACGCACGGCGTGCTTGTTCCGAATGCCACATTGATTTAGCGGATGTGGCCTTATGATGTGGTGACATTGGCCGCCCCAGACTACGAAGGACTGTTGCACGCCAGAGTCAGATGCAGGTCATATTAATCTTGGCCAGTGCATTCTACAATTTTTAACTGTGGACCACAAAATGCATCCTGGGAGGGCCATTGGACGAACTCAACAATACAGCACCACCGAAGTTCCGTAACAATTCAAAAAAATATATTTAATGAAAATCGTGATATTTTTGCTGCTGCTTACCCGTTATGTTGCATAAACTTACCAGGGCACTCCATACTGTTAACTCATAACTACTCAATTTATACTCGTCACTACTATCAACCTCGCAAAATTACTGAAGACCGCAAATTTGATATGTTACAGGAAGATATAATTCAACTCACAAACTGTTAGTATCTGCGTATTCGAAAATTAACCAGTACACCTACCGATGTACAACAGACATTCGACAAATTACCGGTTAGGTTGAGTGCTGTTGAACCGATTAATCTACAAGTTTAACCGGCCTGAAAATTAGGATGATTTGGTGGGTATGCACCAAAACATCAATCGATGAATTTTCGAGGGCTTTATCTGAAAAATAAAAGTCATCACACTCACAAGTCGTAATTTTCAAACATTCAAAAATATACCAAAATAATTCGGACCTCAAGTTTTATAAAGGAGCTATGAAAACATTAGACTTTAGGTGTAATGGTATTGATATGTGTTTGGAAGCAGACGAAACACCACTAAAAATCAACCTGATGTTCGAAAAGTGCCTCAACCGGTGTATAAACCAATGGTGGATTCATCGATGAATTTTCGAAAACTCAGTATGATTCGCATCCTGGTGTTTCATCTCTAAAGACTGTGCTAACATAGTCTAAGCAAGGACATTTTGATAGCTAGACTAAAAATAAAAATGTTTTGTTCGTATTCGGACTTTGATCATGTCTGGAATGTGCACTTTACTCAATAAGCCCACTTCTGTATCATATCATTTAAATCAACATTTCCTGTTTCCAGGTTTGCTGGACTTAGGTCTCAGAGTGCGTAGAGTAAAGATTTGTTTGTTCAGATTAAATATTTTTGCTTGTTCAGGCGTTCTCATTTAGAAGTGTTCTTTGGTGTTACTTTCGAGGTATGCTACACAGATTACAAAGTACAGAACTATTATCTACTCCTGGGGTCATTGCACCCAGCGCACATTCTTTGCATTGCATGTCTAACTGACAGGCTGTCCTCTTTGCCACAAAGCAAGTGTGAGTTGGTTGCTGGCAACACGCATGGTTGTGTGACTGAACACGTTTATGAAGTGAGGTTATGACGTGAACTTTGTTCGTTCTCGTGAATAAGGCTGTGAGGGTTGACAGTTAGCTGTAACTCACATATTCGCCTGGAAATTTTTGTAATTGATATATTAAGAAAATGTGGTAAGTAATGATATAGATTATAAATTATTTTTCCATTTGCAGGGAGGGTTAGTTACGCCAGTTGTTCATCACAGCCGGAGCTCAGAGCGAGGGTAGAGCAGGCTCTTGTGAGGGCCCTCGACCACCCAAACCGGGGTTTCACGTATTTGCGGCAGAGGGTTAGGAAAGGCAAGCCCCTCTGCCCTCTGACGCCCCATACGCAATCTGTGCTTACAGCGGTTTCCCGCCTCTGTCACAATTCTCCACTAGGTTACCCCAGTGGACAGGTTTCTAATGAGGGTTAGTTACAAATTATTCCAAGTTTAAAAGAGTGCGGGCTGAAAAATAAGCTTGTTCATTTTTTGGGCATGCATTTGGTGAATTTGTTTTTTCTTTAATGATAACACCACTGTGTGGTGTCGATTTGCAACCCGTATTTTACTGATGAAGGGGTATGATATTACCACTCTTTTTTTTAGATATTTTATGTTAACTAGAAAGTTAAAATTTGAACTTTAAAGCTACTGCAATCTATTGTTTTTTAATTTTTTCATTGGCAAATTTCCTGTATTTATAAATGGTAGGGCTGGTAACACTGGCAGGATTGCATCTTTTTGCTATTGAGTTTGTGTGCGAAACATTTTCTATTCGACTGGGCCAATCGGAATAGTTACCCCGAAATTGGACGCCCGTGATTGGGTGGCAGACACCTTAGACGCGTATGTTTTAAAATCGTCCAACCACGATATTTGTTCTGAACTAACGTGTTTTGATGTACAAGTGTTCGTCGAATCTTTTCGCAAAACACAAGTGGCTCTACTTATTAATTACTTTAAGAAATGTGGCTCATACATTTTTGGATTATGTTTTCTTACCTGCCGGAGTTTGTCGGTTATTTTTAGCAACGTGTATATTTCAGATTTTTCTAGGCAATTCTGTTGTGTGAAGAGAGACATGCCACTCATTGATACTGGATTTTCTTTTTATATTTTACCATTCACCTTCCCTGATCTTCGTAATCCGCCCCAGCATAGCATTTTTAGGATGTTGACTGAATGATAAAACACATGCATGAGAGGTAACTTAATAGGGCCATGTTCCAATCTAAAGTTTTAGTTATTAGTAGCCTATGGCCGAGTTGCAATGCTTTGTTACCTCGAATTGAAAACAAATGTGGCAGTTTGGGGGATTTGGTTAATTTCTATTCACGGTAGCAAATGTAGAATTAAAAACAAATCACTAAACTACGAAATACGTCATTGTAGTATAAAAGTTGGGTCACATAGTTAATTACAGTTAACTAAAACTCCCAAGTGGAACACAATTGTTATCAGCAACTTCAGTATAGAATCAAAAATTATCCCTCCCCTAAATTTTTTTTTTTAGAGAAGTCATTAAACTAGACAATTGCTCTGCCCCTGAATCCTACCTATGGTAAAACCCGAAGTAAATTTCAATTTTCAAGTATAAAATGTACTATTTTAGTAATTTTGAGGGGTGTAATAAAATCTAACATGTAAAACAATTTGAAGAAAAGTGTATTTGCCCTGAGATTTACCATAAATGCAGGCGTGTGTGAAACTGTAGTTCAGTTNAATTTTGAGGGGTGTAATAAAATCTAACATGTAAAACAATTTGAAGAAAAGTGTATTTGCCCTGAGATTTACCATAGCTGCAGGAGTCTGTGAAACTGTTTTGATTGTAGTTCAGTGTGTGGTACAACTTGTTGCACTGTCTTGTTTCAGCCTGTCGTATGTTCTGAAGAGAGAAGGCAACTTGGCGAGTGNTGTGTGGTACAACTTGTTGCACTGTCTTGTTTCAGCCTGTCGTATGTTCTGAAGAGAGAAGGCAACTTGGCGAGTGGTGATTACGATGCTGTTGTGTTTGTCTCGAGCACCAAGCTAGACACCGAGCCACAATTGCGGCCCGTAAAGGCATCCTTGGATAAGGCAGCTGAGGTTTGTACGGTTATCGTTATTATGCCTTTATGAACATGGATATAGTCCAGTCAAGGATGCTTCACCCTTTCATTCATACCAATTATAAATTAAATATTGTACTGAATAGATAAAATACATAAAAGTTCAATCTAACCAGAAATAAGGTACGTTTGGGTAAACACAAGTATAAAATGTTTGCGATACACGACATGTTTAGGAAATAACCAAGCATGTCATACGTGGTGATTTTATGAAGGTTTGATTAAAAAACTGTGAAGAAACCACAAATTGACTATATGCACAAACTTACATACCAATTTGTTTGTTCTCTTAGTAGACAGCTGCTCTTGTATGTCATTCAGGAGTTGTCAAGTAACAAGTGTTACAAATATTAACATGGAAGTACAATACTATGTACTAGCATTCGCTACAACCTAATGAACTGAGTATAGGTACTTCGTACTTTATTGAAAATTTTTTTTAAAATTATTTTGATTGAGATATCTTTTTTATTAGTAGTAACTCTAATTATGACATCTTAGAATGTTGCCTGAATGATAAAATGTATGCATGTGGTAACTTAATTGGGTCATGTTCCAATTAAAAATTTTAGTTATTAGTAGCCTATGGCTCAATGGAAACGAATGCTTTAAATAGTTGCTTGTTTAGTGATGATGCAACTGTGTGTCAAGCAAAGTTGTAATCAGTTATATTACATTCCACGTGTCAGTGGACTTAAATTCTTGTATACTTATGTAACTCGTGAATTCACGAAAAAGTATACACTGGTTCATCCAACCATTTCGGAAATATAGTGAATCGAAAAATGTCTCCCCCTTAAAATCTCAAAAGTTATCAGTAATACCTTGGTTGGGTGAAGCTCACCTTAAAGAGATGCTCTGGTGCCTGGGAAGGAACGGTACATAATCAAAAATCGGAAGCGGTAAAACATTACCCACTTGCCAAATAATTTCCTTGCAGGATTAGAAGGGGGAGGCACGATTGAGGGGGATACCGTATATCTGCCTGTCAAGTGGAGGTGTGCAGTGTCCTTAAAATTTCTGTTTTTTAAGTGCCTGTCTTTCATTCTCTATTAATAGTACAAAAACTCATTTCATAATCGCTGTTATGTGATGGGCGTAACCCATAGATAGAGACGTGCAAAATGTGCGTTATCTTTTGGTGAAAGGATGGACTGCACTGCCGTACAAACAAGTGGGCACAGTTCGTGATTTCATTGGCCGCTTCACTTCATTGGCTGCTTCACTTTAATCGTCACCTACGTGCTTGATCTCCTTAAGAGATTGGCTACTCCACCGCTGAATTATGTTACTCGCTGGAGTTCTCAGGGCCTTGCCATACATATTTCCGGCCAATGACTGAAGTCTGTCAAATGCACAGCAACTTGCAGTTCAGTCTGTCCTTAAATAACAACGCAAATTTTGCAGGCCCCTACCGATAGGAAGTGTATGTACATATGTATATTTGTACTGGTATAGTCGTGCAATGCGAGGTGGTTTCTTGCACCTCCCCCTTCAAAGCATGGCACCACCAGCATCGCATTACTGCTACCCAAGCTGCTATTGATGTACAATGGTTAGAGGATTCGCTTGCGTAAGGAACAGCCTTACCGTAGTTATTGGGCCTGGGAATTCTGTGTCCGTCAAGAGGGGCGAGAGCCAGTACAAAATGAAGTGCCGGTTGGTTACCAGCTATTAAAATTCTATGTACAGTAGGAGTAGTTCCTTTAAGAGTTGCAGATCCCCGCCGGATGGGCATGTAACATTGCTTAAATTTTTTTCTTCCCACAAATTTGGGCTAATCTCATTTTGTGCCCAACAAGGCGAACCGGGTTCAATTCCCGGCTGGGTCACTTTTAGATTTTTGCATGTGGAATTCATGCCGGACGATGCTGCTGGTTGGTGGGTTTTCTTAAGGATCGCCCCTTTCCCCCTGCCCTTTCATTCCGGCACTGCTCCATACTCACCTCGATCACCCTCATCGGCGGTCAAGACCTCGCTAAGAGCCACCCAAACCTTTTTCACTCGCTCATTTTGTGCGCAGTGTACATGTTAATTGTGCGAAGAGGTGTGGTCAAAATTCATGCTGTCAATGATGACTGCGCTTGTGTCTAGCTTGACTCTGCACTCCAAGAGCACATATCGGTCCTTGAGGTTGGACATCCTGCTCGCCGCTTGATTTACTCGCCAGTGGGGAAGTTGTTCAGGGAATATCATGATGTGCGCAGCTTCTCCGAGGCGACGCGCTCTGGCATCAAGAGGTAAAACGTAACTTCAGCTCCTAAAAAACAGTTGGCCACAGAATAAAAAAAATTTGTTCCCTATATTGTTTAACTCGTAGACGTTATCCGTGTCAACTTTTCCCTCAGATAACATTTTTTTAGATTGCATGGTTTCTCAGAATGACATATCAAAGTCAAAATGTTATTGTTTTGGTAATGTACAAATAAAATAAACCAAACTATTTGCAGATAATTTAAAAAGGGCAACTGAAAGATCTTGTCTTAATTCATTTTAGAGTATGTTTAGCAAAAGTGATTTTCTGAAAATTCAGGGTAGCCACAAATTAAAATTTCCTTATTTCAAGCAATTTTTTAGTAATTGCAAAAAACNGATTTTCTGAAAATTCAGGGTAGCCACAAATTAAAATTTCCTTATTTCAAGCAATTTTTTAGTAATTGCAAAAAACATTTCCTTGTACAATTTTGTAAAGTTGTTGAAGTAGCTCTTGGCTTCTTCTTTTGTTGTGAATTATCTGTTTTCTGTAAGTCGGGATTGTTTTCAGTATGTGTATATTTCTAAAATGGTAAAGTATTGATTTTTGACATGTATTTATGCGAAAACTATGTGCTTAAAAATTGGTTTCCAGGGGAAGATTAATCACCGATTATGACTAAAAGCTCGCCTCATAGCAACAGAAAATAGAAACAGGCTTACTGGTGAACGCCTCTCTCAGCTACTGTTATTGTCCTCAAGAAATGATTCCTAGTGGTTTCGGAATAAAAAAAATTTTGCAAAAATATTGCACATAAATTGTGCAAGAATGTTGGGGCCTTTCATCTGTGTTTATGCTATCAGAATGTGTGTTGTTTTGTGTTAATGTAAAAGTGTATAAACAATTTGCCTTATTCAAAACATAAAATTATGTTAAAAGCTTCAAATAACAAAGTTATTTTATAATAAAACATGTTTAATTTCTATGTAGTGACTCAAAATCGAATTCTGTTTATAATGCATGTCAATAGGTATTAGGTTTTTTATTATAAGCATAACAGAAAGTATTTTCTGTTTAAAGCTCTTGCATTTTTTTTACTTGTTTCCATCAGTCTTTACATAAAAGTTTATGTATTGGTTAATGCAAATTGTTAGCGTCGATAACGTTCGTAATTGTGAATGCTAGCCGCAGTAAAAATGTACACACTACAGTGCTAAAATGTTTTAACCGTACGGAAAGTTGCGTGTTGTATGTACGACTTTAAAAGTATAGATGCGGTTTTGCTATTATAAATATTGGTACAATCAGAAGATTGAACCAATTGTACACGATTCCAGAGACTTTGTCTTTGTGAGCCATCTGGCGCTCGAAATGCATTAATAACTGTGAACATATCATAATAAACGGTGGAGCCGCGTCATGTTGCGATCACGTAACTACTCCTGATCACAAACAAATGACCATACCGTTCATCCCGTTACTCTCAACGTGAAATCATTTTTCATATTAGAAATTGACTTGTCATTCCTTCTGTAAACTAAAAAAACATTAATATTCTATTCAGTTTCTAAGTGAACCAATAGTTAAAAAGAACATATTTTTACTCTTAAACGTTATTGTTTTCCCTTTGTATAATTCGCACAATTATTTACTAATATCAGTAGTACAGTATAAGGAATGTCAATGGGTTTTGCCTGTATTTAAATTTAAAGTATAGGTAATTGGTGAATAAATTGATGCTTTGTACATAAGTGTTTATTTTAGTTTGCATTCCAACTGACAAGACAATTTCAATGCATGGTGGTACAACACTCGCGCGAGAGGAAACCTTGGCGATCTGGATAGAGGAAGTCGACAGTGAAGCGCTGGCACTGATAGCAGGGTGTGGTGATGTTTATTTATAGATCTGACCAGATTGCGAGTGGCACAGCAGTCATGAAGATAAGCGGCAACTAAAATAAATCCAACAAACTCTCTCTTTCTTTCTCTCTCTTTCTTTCTCTCTCTCTTTCTCTCTCTCTTTCTTTATTTCTCTCTTTCTTTCTCTTTTTTTCTCTCTTTTTTTCTCTCTTTTTTCTCTCTTTTTTCTCTCTTTTTTTCTCTCTTTTTTCTCTCTTTTTTCTCTCTTTTTTTCTCTCTTTTTTCTCTCTTCCTTTCTCTCTTCCTTTCTCTCTTCCTTTCTCTCTTTCTCTCTCTCTTTCTCTCTCTCTTTCTCTTTCTCTCTCTTTCTTTCTCTCTCTTTCTCTCTTTCTCTCTTTCTTTCTCTCTCTTTCTCTCTCTTTCTCTCTCTCTCTTTCTCTCTCTCTTTCTCTCTCTCTTTCTCTCTCTTTCTCTCTCTCTCTCTCTCTCTCTCTCTCTCTCTCTTTTTCACGGTTTCCCAAAAAAAAAAAGCAATGACGTTGCTTAGAGAGGAGTTGCTACTTACGGGTTTGTAGAATCAAGAGTTGACTGTAAAATTCTTCACGGCTTTGAAACAGTTATTTTGGCAACAATTTTATTGGTGATACTAATACTTTAGAAAATTTGTATTACAGTGGAACTCTGCTATAACATTTCTCAAAGGCCTCAAGAAGGCATTATATAAGGAAAAACTTTATAAGAGGGCAATTTTGTATTGAAAAACATATTTGTGGACCAAGAGAAGGCAGCTTATTAAGCAGGAAAATGTTATTACAGGGTTCCACTATATTCAGTTTTATGTCAGATTTTTTTAATGAATCACACACAGTCTTTGAAAACAATTGCTTTTCCTCTAAGATGTATTAGTATAATATGAAGTAGTTTTCAAAGCAACATGGTTTTAGGAAGTGAATGCAAACTCTGCTCTGGTCCAATTTTATCTCCCTGTTTTTGGTGCAGCTTATTGTAACATCAGATGTAATTCACCTGAAATTTCACATCAGGAAAGTAATTTGCTTTGATGGGTGTTGCTTTGCCTGTAGTAATTAATGTTTTCCATTTCTGTATTAAAAAAATTTTTGCAATCCGTTTTCTAGGGCTTTGGAAGCAGGCTCCAAAGCGCCACTGGTGGTTCTTCCGGACCACGAGTGGTTTCCCTCATGTCAGTTGGCGTCTCTGCTGGGGGCTTTGGAAGCTCTGTATGTGGTAAGTGTTGACTAAGGAACCGCATAGAAATTTTAACTTTGCAATTTTTTTTTATCGACAATTTTTACAACTTAAGGCTGTTTTTTTTTTGTTATTCCGCAGCCGCTGCAACTGAGGGAAGATGTTGCGTCGAAGAGCTCGAAACTGGAGCGGCTCGGTGTGTGGACGTGGGACCGGGAGAACGCAGACGATATTGTGAAGTTGGCGACTGCGCTGGAGAGTGGAAGGTCAGTTAGCAATTTGCGAATGCTGTTCAAGTTAAAGTGGGTATTTCTAAAATCAACCTTTGAAAAAAAAAACCACTGCCCTTATCTGTACACACTGGCATGTAGGCTCGCAGTTAAGTTGGCAGCAATTGACAAGTAATAGTCATAATATTCAGCAATGATTGCAAGTGTAATTTTTGAATGTATGGTTACTGATGTTAGTGTTCCATGCTTTATACACATTAAAATACGTGTTTACATATTAGTATATACCGTTCACGGTAAAGTGAGCACTTTTGAGGCCCTAGTTGAACTTTTTTCTTTCAGACATTTTTTTAATCTTTAACTACCTTTTTAAATAAATATTGCCATGTGTAAGTAATAAACACGGTGTGTGTATATTCCACCACACTCGGAAGTTAACATCTGAGGCTAAAATAACATATATTTATTGATTGTTATTCCAAATGAGAGGGCGTTCAAAAGTGCTCACTTTACTGTGAATAGTCTAAAACGCATTTACCACGTTCCTAATGATTCCATGGTTTGACTCAGCTGGCGCTTGGAGAAAGTGATCAGTCGCGTGGTAATGTTAAATTTGCATCTGGTGGAAGGATATATAACATGCAGAGAAATATATCCTAAGCAGCGCTTTCAAAATTGATTAGTTTGCCATGAACGGCCTATAGCTTGATGTATTGCTGAATTGTATCAATTTCTGCCTGTGTAAAAAAATTTCTGGAGAGTATTATTTGAAGGTTTCATAAAATGATACTACCAAAAACCTTTGTAAAATGTGGGAATAAAGGAAAAAATACTGTCGCATTGAATTTTTTTTATTTTGTTTCTCGAGGCACCAGGAAAGTTGTTGAGGAATCCAGAAAAGTGTAAAAAGATTGAACAAATGCACTTTATAAATTTGTTTTTCAGATCATGTAATGGTTTTTGATATTTTCCCAATTCGAAATTGTTGTTGTGTTGCCTCATTGATGTGGGGTAATATATTTACTTGTTGTATAATTAACTACAATGTTTGATTTAAAATATGTATATTAAAATAATTTGAGTGAGCGAAGTATGTGTTCATGTCAGTAACATGGTACTAAGAGCTTTGTTAGTTGATAAAAAAAAATATTAATGTAGCAGTGCATTAATTTTTGTTTTGTATAGTTATAGGTCTACAAATTAAAACGTCAGTAACATGCACATTATTTATGAAAACTGTACTCCTGCGGTTTGTACATATTTCAGATGTAGTTTCACATCCAAGCGATTTTCTAGTGTTGAGAAATTTACGTTCTTAAGAGCTCTGGATAACTGGAATAGACACTGAAGAATTAGGCTGTAATAAATGAAGTGCGAGAGCGCACACATCAATGAATAATAATACATATGGAAGCTAGGACTTTCAAGTTTATGAAGTTAGGTTGCATTTTCAGCACATGAGCGTATGGGAAAGCCTTATAGAAGAGAGACAGTTCAAGGACAGATCAGAGCTGAACATTTGTTCATACAGAATGTTCAGCAATTCAAACGCAATTTTTCTCTTGCGTAAAATTTAAGACGTTTTGATAATACCGTAGCTTGCAAACAGATACAGAAAACAGTTTTTACGTGAAATATTAAGGATTTTAGAGATGATGGCCCTGGAAATTACCGAGATAACCAAGAGTAGATGAGTGAGCACGCCACCAGAACGCATGCAATTGTGCATTCATTGATGATGCTATGGTCCATGGAATTCAGATCACTGATGTTTTTGCATCAAATGATTCACATAAAGATATTGAACTCAACTGGCTATTTAATATACAAAAATTATTACATCAGAATTTTTGTTTTCCGTGGTATGTCCCTGCAGGTGCATGTAATATTGTTTCCTGCTTACAACATTTTCCTGCGTATAACATGTTATTTTACTGACCCCTTGAAAATTGTTGCAACAGAGTTCTACTGTATACGCTTCTACTTCAGTTTGTTGCAGCCTGGTTGCATCAGCGGCGTAGTTTTCCAGCCCTGCGTGGTGCTGATACGGATTTCCTCTGTGTTATTAGCTGGCAAGCATACGGCTTTTATCTGTCTGTCTCTCTCTGTGTGCGTGGATACGTGTGTGTGTGTGTGTCNGATTTTCTGAAAATTCAGGGTAGCCACAAATTAAAATTTCCTTATTTCAAGCAATTTTTTAGTAATTGCAAAAAAACATTCCCTTGTACAATTTTGTAAAGGTGTTGAAGTAGCTCTTGGCTTCTTCTTTTGTTGCGAATTATCTGTTTTCTGTAAGTCGGGATTGTTTTCAGTATGTGTATATTTCTAAAATGGTAAAGTATTGATTTTTGACATGTATTTATGCGAAAACTATGTGCTTAAAAATTGGTTTCCAGAGGAAGATTAATCACAGATTATGACTAAAAGCTCGCCTCATAGCAACAGAAAATAGAAACAGGCTTACTGGTGAACACCTCTCTCAGCTACTGTTATTGTCCTCAAGAAATGATTCCAAGTGGTTTCAATTGTGCAAGAATGTTGGGGCCTTTCATCTGTGTTTATGCTATCAGAATGTGTGTTGTTTTGTGTTAATGTAAAAGTGTATAAACAATTTGCCTTATTCAAAACATAAAATTATGTTAAAAGCTTCAAATAACAAAGTTATTTTATAATAAAACATGTTTAATTTCTATGTAGTGACTCAAAATCGAATTCTGTTTATAATGCATGTCAATAGGTATTAGGTTTTTTATTATAAGCATAACAGAAAGTATTTTCTGTTTAAAGCTCTTGCATTTTTTTTACCTGTTGCCATCAGTCTTTACATAAAAGTTTGTATGTATTGGTTAATGCAAATTGTTAGCGTCGATAACGTTCGTAATTGTGAATGCTAGCCGCAGTAAAAATGTACACACTACAGTGCTAAAATGTTTTAACCGTACGGAAAGTTGCGTGTTGTATGTACGACTTTAAAAGTATAGATGCGGTTTTGCTATTATAAATATTGGTACAATCAGAAGATCGAACCAATTGTACACGATTCCAGAGACTTTGTCTTTGCGAGCCATCTGGCGCTCGAAATGCATTAATAACTGTGAACATATCATAATAAACGGTGGAGCCGCGTCATGTTGCGATCACGTAACTACTCCCGATCACAAACAAATGACCATACCGTTCATCCCGTTACTCTCAACGTGAAATCATTTTTAATATTAGAAATTGACTTGTCATTCCTTCTGTAAACTAAAAAAACATTAATATTCTATTCAGTTTCTAAGTGAACCAATAGTTAAAAAGAACATATTTTTACTCTTAAATGTAATTGTTTTCCCTTTGTATAATTCACACAATTATTTACTAATATCAGTAGTACAGTATAAGGAATGTCAATGGGTTTTGCCTGTATTTAAATTTAAAGTATAGGTAATTGGTGAATAAATTGATGCTTTGTACATAAGTGTTTATTTTAGTTTGCATTCCAACTGACAAGACAATTTCAGTGCATGGTGGTACAACACTCGCGCGAGAGGAAACATTGGCGATCTGGATAGAGGAAGTCGACAGTGAAGCGCTGGCACTGATAGCAGGGTGTGGTGATGTTTATTTATAGATCTGACCAGATTGCGAGTGGCACAGCAGTCATGAAGATATGCGGCAACTAAAATAAATCCAACAAACTCTCTCTTTCTTTCTCTCTCTTTCTTTCTCTCTCTTTCTTTCTCTCTCTCTTTCTCTCTCTCTTTCTTTATTTCTCTCTTTCTTTCTCTTTTTTTCTCTCTTTTTTTCTCTCTTTTTTCTCTCTTTTTTCTCTCTTTTTTTCTCTCTTTTTTCTCTCTTTTTTCTCTCTTTTTTTCTCTCTTTTTTCTCTCTTCCTTTCTCTCTTCCTTTCTCTCTTCCTTTCTCTCTTTCTCTCTCTCTTTCTCTCTCTCTTTCTCTTTCTCTCTCTTTCTCTCTTTNCTCTCTTCCTTTCTCTCTTTCTCTCTCTCTTTCTCTCTCTCTTTCTCTTTCTCTCTCTTTCTTTCTCTCTCTTTCTCTCTTTCTCTCTTTCTTTCTCTCTCTTTCTCTCTCTTTCTCTCTCTCTCTTTCTCTCTCTCTTTCTCTCTCTCTTTCTCTCTCTTTCTCTCTCTCTCTCTCTCTCTCTCTCTCTCTCTCTTTTTCACGGTTTCCCAAAAAAAAAAAGCAATGACGTTGCTTAGAGAGGAGTTGCTACTTACGGGTTTGTAGAATCAAGAGTTGACTGTAAAATTCTTCACGGCTTTGAAACAGTTATTTTGGCAACAATTTTATTGGTGATACTAATACTTTAGAAAATTTGTATTACAGTGGAACTCTGCTATAACATTTCTCAAAGGCCTCAAGAAGGTATTATATAAGGAAAAACTTTATAAGAGGGCAATTTTGTATTGAAAAACATATTTGTGGACCAAGAGAAGGCAGCTTATTAAGCAGGAAAATGTTATTACAGGGGTCCACTGTATTCAGTTTTATGTCAGATTTTTTTAATGAATCACACACAGTCTTTGAAAAAAATTGCTTTTCCTCTAAGATGTATTAGTATAATATGAAGTAGTTTTCCAAGCAACATGGTTTTAGGAAGTGAATGCAAACTCTGCTCTGGTCCAATTTTATCTCCCTGTTTTTGGTGCAGCTTATTGTAACATCAGATGTAATTCACCTGAAATTTCACATCAGGAAAGTAATTTGCTTTGATGGGTGTTGCTTTGCCTGTAGTAATTAATGTTTTCCATTTCTGTATTAAAAAAATTTTTGCAATCCGTTTTCTAGGGCTTTGGAAGCAGGCTCCAAAGCGCCACTGGTGGTTCTTCCGGACCACGAGTGGTTTCCCTCATGTCAGTTGGCGTCTCTGCTGGGGGCTTTGGAAGCTCTGTATGTGGTAAGTGTTGACTAAGGAACCGCATAGAAATTTTAACTTTGCAATTTTTTTTTATCGACAATTTTTACAACTTAAGGCTGTTTTTTTTTTTGTTATTCCGCAGCCGCTGCAACTGAGGGAAGATGTTGCGTCGAAGAGCTCGAAACTGGAGCGGCTCGGTGTGTGGACGTGGGACCGGGAGAACGCAGACGATATTGTGAAGTTGGCGACTGCGCTGGAGAGTGGAAGGTCGGTTAGCAATTTGTGAATGCTGTTCAAGTTAAAGTGGGTACTTCTAAAATCAACATTTGAAGGGAAAAAAAACCACTGCCCTTATCTGTACACACTGGCATGTAGGCTCGCAGTTAAGTTGGCAGCAAACGACAAGTAATAGTCATAATATTCGGCAATGCATTGCAAGTGTAATTTTTGAACGTATGGTTACTGATGTTAGTGTTCCATGCTTTATACACATTAAAATACGTGTTTACATATTAGTATATACCGTTCACGGTAAAGTGAGCACTTTTGACGCCCTGGTTGAACTTTTTCCTTTCAGACATTTATTATCCTTTAACTACCTTTTTAAATAAATATTGCCATGTGTAAGTAATAAACACGGTGTGTGTATATTCCACCACACTCGGAAGTTAACATCTGAGGCTAAAATAACATATATTTATTGATTGTTATTCCAAATGAGAGGGCTTTCAAAAGTGCTCACTTTACTGTGAATAGTCTAAAACGCATTTACCACGTTCCTAATGATTCCATGGTTTGGCTCGGCTGGCGCTTGGAGAAAGAGATCAGTCACGTGGTAATGTTAAATTTGCATCTGGTGGAAGGATATATAACATGCAGAGAAATATATCCTAAGCAGCACTTTCAAAATTGCTTAGTTTGCCATGAACGGCCTATAGCTTTATGTATTGCTGAATTGTATCAATTTCTGCCTGTGTAAAAAATTTTTCTGAAGAGTATTATTTGAAGGTTTTATAAAATGATACTACCAAAAACCTTTCTAAAATGTGGGAATAAAGGAAAAAATACTGTCACATTGAATTTTTTTTTTTTTTTTGTTTCTCGAGGCACCAGGAAAGTTGTTGAGGAATCCAGAAAAGTGTAAAAAGATTGAACAAATGCACTTTATAAATTTGTTTTTCAGATCATGTAATGGTTTTTGATATTTTCCCAATTCGAAATTGTTGTTGTGTTGCCTCATTGATGTGGGGTAATATATTTACTTGTTGTATAATTAACTACAATGTTTGATTTAAAATATGTATATTAAAATAATTTGAGTGAGCAAAGTATGTGTTCATGTCAGTAACATGGTACTAAGAGCTTTGTTAGTTGATAAAAAAAAATATTAATGTGGCAGTGCATTAATTTTTGTTTTGTATAGTTATAGGTCTACAAATTAAAATGTGAGTAACATGCACATTATTTATGAAGACTGTACTCCTGGGGCTTGTACATTTTTCAGATGTAGTTTCACATCCAAGCAATTTTCTAGTGTTGAGAAATTTACGTTCTTAAGAGCTCTGGATAACTGGAATAGACACTGAAGAATTAGGGTGTTTTAAATGAAGTGCAAGAGCGCACACATCAATGAATAATAATACATATGGAAGCTAGGACTTTCAAGTTTATGAAGTTAGGTTGCATTTTCAGCACATGAGCAAGCCTTATAGAAGAGAGACAGTTCAAGGACAGATCAGAGCTGAACATTTGTTCATACAGAATGTTCAATTTCTGGCAGCAATTCAAATGCAATTTTTCTCTTGCGTAGAATTTAAGACGTTCTGACAATACCGTAGCCTGCAAACAGATACAGAAAACAGTTTTTACGTGAAATATTAAGGATTTTCGAGATGATGGCCCTGGAAATGACTGAGATAACCAAGAGTAGATGAGTGAGCAAGCCACCAGAACGCATGCAATTGTGCATTCATTGATGATGCTATGGTCCATGGACTTCAGATCACTGATGTTTTTGCATCAAATGATTCACATAAAGAAATTGAACTCAACTGGCTATTTAATATACATAAATTATTACATCAGAATTTTTGTTTTCCGTGGTATGTCCCTGCAGGTGCATGTAATATTGTTTCCTGCTTACAACATTTTCCTGCGTATAACATGTTATTTTACGGACCCCTTGAAAATTGTTGCAACAG